>CM055127.1:194397671-194442882 GCA_029206835.1 Rana muscosa
CCCCCCCCCCACACACCCACCCCCCCCCCCCCCCCCCCCCCACACACACCCACACCCCCCACCCCCCCACCACACACCCCCCCCCCCCCCCCACCACACACACCACACACACACACCCCACACACACACACCCCCCCCCCACCCCCCCCCCACCCCCCCCACCCCACCCCCCCACACACACACACCCCCCCCCCCCCCCACACACACACACCCCACCCCCCCCCACACACACACCACACACACACACACCCCCCACACACACACCCCCCCCCACACACCCCCCCCACCCCCCCCCCCCACACACCCCCCACACACACACACCCCCCCACACACACACCCCCCCACCACACACCCCCCCCCCCACACACCCCCCCCCCACACACACCCCCCCCCACCCCCCCCCCACACACACACCCACCCCCCACACACACACCCACACACACCCCCACACACCCCCCCACACCCACACCCCCCACCACACCCCCCCCCCCACACACACACACACACACACCCCCCACACACACACACACCCCACACACACACACCCCCCACCACACACCCCACACACACACACACACCCCCCCCACACACACACCCCCCCACACACACACCCCCCCACCACACACCCACACACACACACACACACCCCCCACACACACACCCCCCCCACACACACACCCCCCCACACACACACACCCCCCCACACACACACCCCCCCCCACACACACACCCCCCCCACACACACACCCCCCCACCCCCCCCCGCACACACACACACCCCCCCACCCCCCCCCCCCACACACACACACACACACACACACACACACACCCCACACACACACACCCCCCACCCCCCCACACACACACACACCCCCCCCCCACACACACACACCCCCCCCACACACACACACACACACCCCACACACACCCCACACACCCCCCCCCACACACACACACCCCCCCACACACACACCCCCCACACCCCCCCCCACACACACACACCCCCCACCCACACACACACACCCCCACACCCCCCCCACACACACACACCCCCCACACACACACACCCCCCCACACACACACACACACCCCCACACACACACACACACACACACCCCCACACCCCCCCACACACACCCCCCCACACCCCCCCACACCCCCCACACACACCCCCCCCCACACCCCCCCCCCCCCCCCACACACACACACACACACCCCACACACCCCCCCCCCACACACACCCACACCCCCCACACACACCCCCCCCACACACACACACACACACACACACACCCCACACACCCCCCCCCCCACACACACCCACACCCCCCACACACCCCCCCCCACACACACCCCCCCCCCCACACACACACACACCCCCCACCACACCCCCCCACACAGACACCACACCCCCCACACACACAGCAGTCTCTCTCCCATCACACACAGCAGTCTCTCTCTCCCATCAAACACAGCAGTCTCTCTCCCCCATCACACACAGCAGTCTCTCTCCCATCACACACAGCAGTCTCTCTCTCCCATCACACACAGCAGTCTCTCTCCCCCATCACACACAGCAGTCTCTCTCCCATCACACACAGCAGTCTCTCTCATCACACACAGCAGTCTCTCTCATCACACACACACAGCAGTCTCTCTCTCTCTCATCACACACACACAGCAGTCTCTCTCTCTCATCACACACACACAGCAGTCTCTCTCTCTCTCTTCCATCACACACACAGCAGTCTCTCTCTCCCATCACACACAGCAGTCTCTCTCTCTCTCCCATCACACACACCACGGCAGTCTCTTTCTCTCTCCCATCACACACACACGGCAGTCTCTCTCTCTCCCATCACACACAGCAGTCTCTCTCTCTCCCATCACACACACAGCAGTCTCTCTCTCTCCCATCACACACACAGCAGTCTCTCTCCCATCACACACACACGGCAGTCTCTCTCTCTCTCCCATCACACACAGCAGTCTCTCTCTCTCTCTCCCATCACACACACAGCAGTCTCTCTCTCTCTCCCATCACACACACAGCAGTCTCTCTCCCATCACACACACACGGCAGTCTCTCTCTCTCTCCCATCACACACAGCAGTCTCTCTCTCTCCCATCTCACACACACAGCAGTCTCTCTCTCTCCCATCACACACAGCAGTCTCTCTCTCTCTCCCATCACACACACAGCAGTCTCTCTTTCTCACTCACCTCTCACACACACAGCAGTCTCTCTCCCATCACACACAGCAGTCTCTCTCTCTCCCATCACACACACAGCAGTCTCTTTCTCACTCACCTCTCACACACACAGCAGTCTCTCTCTCTCCCATCACACACAGCAGTCTCTCTCCCATCACACACAGCAGTCTCTCTCATCACACACACACACAGCAGTCTCTCTCTCTCTCATCACACACACACACACAGCAGTCTCTCTCTCTCCCATCACACACACAGCAGTCTCTCTCTCTTCCATCACACACACAGCAGTCTCTCTCTCCCATCACACACAGCAGTCTCTCTCTCTCCCATCACACACACAGCAGTCTCTTTCTCACTCACCTCTCACACACACAGCAGTCTCTCTCTCTCTCCCATCACACACAGCAGTCTCTCTCTCCCATCACACACACAGCAGTCTCTCTCTCCCATCACACACAGCAGTCTCTCTCTCTCCCATCACACACACACGGCAGTCTCTCTCTCTCTCCCATCACACACAGCAGTCTCTCTCTCTCCCATCACACACACACAGCAGTCTCTCTCTCTCCCATCACACACACACAGCAGTCTCTCTCTCATCACACACACACACAGCAGTCTCTCTCTCTCATCACACACACCAGTCTCTCTCTCTCTCATCACACACACACACAGCAATCTCTCTCTCCCATCACACACAGCAGTCTCTCTCCCATCACACACAGCAGTCTCTCTCCCATCACACACAGCAGTCTCTCTTTCTCACTCACCTCTCACACACACAGCAGTCTCTCTCTCTCACACACACACAGCAGTCTCTCTCCCATCACACACAGCAGTCTCTCTCATCACACACACAGCAGTCTCTTTCTCACTCACCTCTCACACACACAGCAGTCTCTCTCTCTCCCATCACACACAGCAGTCTCTCTCCCATCACACACAGCAGTCTCTCTCTCTCCCATCACACACACAGCAGTCTCTCTCCCATCACACACAGCAGTCTCTCTCTCTCTCCCATCACACACACACGGCAGTCTCTCTCTCTCTCCCATCACACACAGCAGTCTCTCTCTCTCCCATCTCACACACACAGCAGTCTCTCTCTCTCTCCCATCACACACACAGCAGTCTCTCTCCCATCACACACACACGGCAGTCTCTCTCTCTCTCCCATCACACACAGCAGTCTCTCTCTCTCCCATCTCACACACACAGCAGTCTCTCTCTCTCCCATCACACACAGCAGTCTCTCTCTCTCTCCCATCACACACACAGCAGTCTCTCTTTCTCACTCACCTCTCACACACACAGCAGTCTCTCTCCCATCACACACAGCAGTCTCTCTCTCTCCCATCACACACACAGCAGTCTCTTTCTCACTCACCTCTCACACACACAGCAGTCTCTCTCTCTCCCATCACACACAGCAGTCTCTCTCCCATCACACACAGCAGTCTCTCTCATCACACACACACACAGCAGTCTCTCTCTCTCTCATCACACACACACACACAGCAGTCTCTCTCTCTCCCATCACACACACAGCAGTCTCTCTCTCTTCCATCACACACACAGCAGTCTCTCTCTCCCATCACACACAGCAGTCTCTCTCTCTCCCATCACACACACAGCAGTCTCTTTCTCACTCACCTCTCACACACACAGCAGTCTCTCTCTCTCTCCCATCACACACAGCAGTCTCTCTCTCCCATCACACACACAGCAGTCTCTCTCTCCCATCACACACAGCAGTCTCTCTCTCTCCCATCACACACACACGGCAGTCTCTCTCTCTCTCCCATCACACACAGCAGTCTCTCTCTCTCCCATCACACACACACAGCAGTCTCTCTCTCTCCCATCACACACACACAGCAGTCTCTCTCTCATCACACACACACACAGCAGTCTCTCTCTCTCATCACACACACCAGTCTCTCTCTCTCTCATCACACACACACACAGCAATCTCTCTCTCCCATCACACACAGCAGTCTCTCTCCCATCACACACAGCAGTCTCTCTCCCATCACACACAGCAGTCTCTCTTTCTCACTCACCTCTCACACACACAGCAGTCTCTCTCTCTCACACACACACAGCAGTCTCTCTCCCATCACACACAGCAGTCTCTCTCATCACACACACAGCAGTCTCTTTCTCACTCACCTCTCACACACACAGCAGTCTCTCTCTCTCCCATCACACACAGCAGTCTCTCTCCCATCACACACAGCAGTCTCTCTCTCTCCCATCACACACACAGCAGTCTCTCTCCCATCACACACAGCAGTCTCTCTCTCTCTCCCATCACACACACACGGCAGTCTCTCTCTCTCTCCCATCACACACAGCAGTCTCTCTCTCTCCCATCTCACACACACAGCAGTCTCTCTCTCTCCCAGCACACACACACAGCAGTCTCTCTCCCATCACACACAGCAGTCTCTCTCTCCCATCACACACACAGCAGTCTCTCTTTCTCACTCACCTCTCACACACACAGCAGTCTCTCTCCCATCACACACAGCAGTCTCTCTCTCTCCCATCACACACACAGCAGTCTCTTTCTCACTCACCTCTCACACACACAGCAGTCTCTCTCTCTCCCATCACACACAGCAGTCTCTCTCATCACACACACACACAGCAGTCTCTCTCTCTCTCTCATCACACACACACACAGCAGTCTCTCTCTCTTCCATCACACACACAGCAGTCTCTCTCTCTCCCATCACACACACAGCAGTCTCTCTTTCTCACTCACCTCTCACACACACACACAGCAGTCTCTCTCTCTCACTCACCTCTCACACACACACAGCAGTCTCTCTCCCATCACACACAGCAGTCTCTCTCTCTCCCATCACACACACCGCAGTCTCTTTCTCACTCACCTCTCACACACACACAGCAGTCTCTCTCTCTCCCATCACACACAGCAGTCTCTCTCTCTCCCATCACACACACAGCAGTCTCTCTTTCTCACTCACCTCTCACACACACACACAGCAGTCTCTCTCTCACTCACCTCTCACACACACACAGCAGTCTCTCTCCCATCACACACAGCAGTCTCTCTCTCTCCCCCATCACACACACAGCAGTCTCTCTCTCTCCCCCATCACACACACAGCAGTCTCTCTCTCTCCCATCACACACAGCAGTCTCTCTCTCCCCCATCACACACACACAGCAGTCTCTCTCTCTCCCATCACACACACACGGCAGTGTCTCTCTCTCCCATCACACACAGCAGTCTCTTTCTCACTCACCTCTCACACACACAGCAGTCTCTCTCTCACTCACCTCACACACACAGCAGTCTCTCTCCCCCATCACACACACAGCAGTCTCTCTCTCCCCCATCACACACACACAGCAGTCTCTCTCTCTCCCATCACACACACAGCAGTCTCTCTCTCCCATCACACACAGCAGTCTCTCTCTCCCATCACACACACACAGCAGTCTCTCTCTCCCATCTCACACACAGCAGTCTCTCTCTCTCTCTTCCATCACACACACACACAGCAGTCTCTCTCTCCCATCACACACAGCAGTCTCTCTCTCTCCCATCACACACACACTGCAATCTCTCTCCCATCACACACACACACAGCAGTCTCTCTCTCCCATCACACACAGCAGTCTCTCTCTCTCTCATCACACACACACACAGCAGTCTCTCTCCCATCACACACAGCAGTCTCTCTCTCCCATCACACACAGCAGTCTCTCTCTCTCCCATCACACACAGCAGTCTCTCTCTCTCCCATCACACACAGCAGTCTCTCTCTCTCCCATCACACACAGCAGTCTCTCTCCCATCACACACACACAGCAGTCTCTCTCCCATCACACATAGCAGTCTCTCTCTCATCACACACACACAGCAGTCTCTGTCTATCACACACACACAGCCGTCTCTCTCTCTCATCACACACAGCAGTCTCTCTCTCATCACACACACACAGCAGTCTCTCTCATCACACACACAGCAGTATCTCTCTCTCTCCCCCATCACACACAGCAGTCTCTCTCCCATCACACACACACAGCAGTCTCTCTCTCCACACACAGCAGTCTCTCTCGTCACACACAGCAGTCTCTCTCGTCACACACACACAGCAGTCTCTCTCGTCACACACACACAGCAGTCTCTCTCATCACACACACAGCAGTCTCTCTCATCACACACACAGCAGTCTCTCTCTCTCATCACACACACAGCAGTCTCTCTCATCACACACACAGCAGTCTCTCTCTCTCATCACACACACAGCAGTCTCTCTCCCATCACACACAGCAGTCTCTCTCCCATCACACACAGCAGTCTCTCTCCCATCACACACAGCAGTCTCTCTCCCATCACACACACACACAGCAGTCTCTCTCTCTCTCATCACACACAGCAGTCTCTCTCTCTCTCATCACACACACACACACACACAGCAGTCTCTCTCATCACACACACACAGCAGTCTCTCTCCCATCACACACACACGGCAGTCTCTCTCTCCCATCACACACAGCAGTCTCTCTCTCTCCCATCACACACACAGCAGTCTCTCTCCCATCACACACAGCAGTCTCTCTCTCTCTCCCCCATCACACACACACGGCAGTCTCTCTCTCTCTCATCACACACAGCAGTCTCTCTCTCTCCCATCACACACACACAGCAGTCTCTCTCTCTCCCATCACACACACACAGCAGTCTCTCTCTCTCTCCCATCACACACACAGCAGTCTCTCTTTCTCACTCACCTCTCACACACAGCAGTCTCTCTCTCCCATCACACACACAGCAGTCTCTCTCTCTCTCCCATCACACACACAGCAGTCTCTCTTTCTCACTCACCTCTCACACACACAGCAGTCTCTCTCCCATCACACACAGCAGTCTCTCTCTCTCTCCCATCACACACACAGCAGTCTCTTTCTCACTCACCTCTCACACACACAGCAGTCTCTCTCTCTCCCATCACACACAGCAGTCTCTCTCCCATCACACACAGCAGTCTCTCTCATCACACACACACACACAGCAGTCTCTCTCTCTCTCATCACACACACACACAGCAGTCTCTCTCTCCCATCACACACACAGCAGTCTCTCTCTCTTCCATCACACACACAGCAGTCTCTCTCTCTTCCATCACACACACAGCAGTCTCTCTCTCTCTCCCTCCCATCACACACACACGGCAGTCTCTCTCTCTCTCATCACACACACACAGCAGTCTCTCTCTCCCATCACACACACAGCAGTCTCTCTCTCTTCCATCACACACACAGCAGTCTCTCTCTCTTCCATCACACACACAGCAGTCTCTCTCTCTCTCCCTCCCATCACACACACACAGCAGTCTCTCTCTCTCCCATCACACACACACGGCAGTCTCTCTCTCCCATCACACACAGCAGTCTCTCTCTCTCCCATCACACACACAGCAGTCTCTCTCTCTCTCCCATCACACACACAGCAGTCTCTCTCCCATCACACACACACGGCAGTCTCTCTCTCCCATCACACACACAGCAGTCTCTCTCCCATCACACACAGCAGTCTCTCTCTCTCTCTCCCATCACACACACACGGCAGTCTCTCTCTCTCTCCCATCACACACAGCAGTCTCTCTCTCTCCCATCACACACACACAGCAGTCTCTCTCTCTCCCATCACACACACACAGCAGTCTCTCTCCCATCACACACACACAGCAGTCTCTCTCTCTCCCATCACACACAGCAGTCTCTCTCTCTCTCCCATCACACACACACGGCAGTCTCTCTCTCTCCCATCACACACACACGGCAGTCTCTCTCTCTCTCCCATCACACACAGCAGTCTCTCTCTCTCCCATCACACACACACAGCAGTCTCTCTCCCATCACACACACACAGCAGTCTCTCTTTCTCACTCACCTCTCACACACAGCAGTCTCTCTCTCCCATCACACACACAGCAGTCTCTCTCTCTCTCACTCACCTCTCACACACACAGCAGTCTCTCTCCCATCACACACAGCAGTCTCTCTCTCTCTCCCATCACACACACAGCAGTCTCTTTCTCACTCACCTCTCACACACACAGCAGTCTCTCTCTCTCCCATCACACACAGCAGTCTCTCTCCCATCACACACAGCAGTCTCTCTCATCACACACACACACAGCAGTCTCTCTCTCTCTCATCACACACACCGCAGTCTCTTTCTCACTCACCTCTCACACACACACACAGCAGTCTCTCTCTCCCATCACACACAGCAGTCTCTCTCTCCCATCACACACACAGCAGTCTCTCTCTCTTCCATCACACACACAGCAGTCTCTCTCTCTTCCATCACACACACAGCAGTCTCTCTCTCTCTCCCATCACACACACACGGCAGTCTCTCTCTCTCTCCCATCACACACAGCAGTCTCTCTCTCTCCCATCACACACACAGCAGTCTCTCTCTCTCCCATCACACACACAGCAGTCTCTCTCCCATCACACACAGCAGTCTCTCTCATCACACACACACACACAGCAGTCTCTCTCTCTCTCATCACACACACACAGCAGTCTCTCTCTCTCTCATCACACACACACACAGCAGTCTCTCTCTCCCATCACACACACAGCAGTCTCTCTCTCTCTTCCATCACACACACAGCAGTCTCTCTCTCCCATCACACACAGCAGTCTCTCTCTCCCATCACACACAGCAGTCTCTCTCTCTCCCATCACACACACAGCAGTCTCTCTCTCTCCCATCACACACACAGCAGTCTCTCTCCCATCACACACAGCAGTCTCTCTCATCACACACACACACACAGCAGTCTCTCTCTCTCTCCCATCACACACACACGGCAGTCTCTCTCTCTCCCCCATCACACACACAGCAGTCTCTCTCTCTCCCATCACACACACAGCAGTCTCTCTCTCCCATCACACACACAGCAGTCTCTCTCTCCCATCACACACAGCAGTCTCTCTCTCCCCCATCACACACACACACACAGCAGTCTCTCTCTCTCCCATCACACACACACGGCAGTCTCTCTCTCTCTCCCATCACACACAGCAGTCTCTCTCTCTCCCATCACACACACACAGCAGTCTCTCTCTCTCTCTCCCATCACACACAGCAGTCTCTCTCTCTCACTCACCTCTCACACACACACACACACAGCAGTCTCTCTCCCATCACACACAGCAGTCTCTCTCATCACACACACAGCAGTCTCTTTCTCACTCACCTCTCACACACACAGCAGTCTCTCTCTCTCCCATCACACACAGCAGTCTCTCTCCCATCACACACAGCAGTCTCTCTCTCTCCCATCACACACACAGCAGTCTCTTTCTCACTCACCTCTCACACACACAGCAGTCTCTCTCTCTTCCATCACACACACAGCAGTCTCTCTCTCTCTCCCATCACACACACACGGCAGTCTCTCTCTCTCTCCCATCACACACAGCAGTCTCTCTCTCTCCCATCACACACAGCAGTCTCTCTCTCTCCCATCACACACACAGCAGTCTCTCTCCCATCACACACAGCAGTCTCTCTCATCACACACACACACACAGCAGTCTCTCTCTCTCTCATCACACACAGCAGTCTCTCTCTCTCTCATCACACACACACACAGCAGTCTCTCTCTCCCATCACACACACAGCAGTCTCTCTCTCTCTTCCATCACACACACAGCAGTCTCTCTCTCTCTTCCATCACACACAGCAGTCTCTCTCCCATCACACACAGCAGTCTCTCTCTCTCTCCCATCACACACACACGGCAGTCTCTCTCTCTCTCCCATCACACACAGCAGTCTCTCTCTCTCCCATCACACACACACAGCAGTCTCTCTCTCTCTCTCCCATCACACACACACGGCAGTCTCTCTCTCTCCCATCACACACACACGGCAGTCTCTCTCTCTCCCCCATCACACACACAGCAGTCTCTCTCTCTCCCATCACACACAGCAGTCTCTCTCTCCCCCATCACACACACACACACAGCAGTCTCTCTCTCTCTCTCTCCCATCACACACACACAGCAGTCTCTCTCTCTCTCCCATCACACACAGCAGTCTCTCTCTCTCCCATCACACACACACACAGCAGTCTCTCTCTCTCTCCCATCACACACAGCAGTCTCTCTCTCTCACTCACCTCTCTCACACACACACAGCAGTCTCTCTCCCATCACACACAGCAGTCTCTCTCATCACACACACAGCAGTCTCTTTCTCACTCACCTCTCACACACACAGCAGTCTCTCTCTCTCCCATCACACACACACAGCAGTCTCTCTCTCTCTCCCATCACACACAGCAGTCTCTCTCTCTCACTCACCTCTCACACACACACACAGCAGTCTCTCTCCCATCACACACAGCAGTCTCTTTCTCACTCACCTCTCACACACACAGCAGTCTCTCTCTCCCATCACACACAGCAGTCTCTCTCTCTCTCCCATCACACACACACAGCAGTCTCTCTCTCTCCCATCACACACACAGCAGTCTCTCTCCCATCACACACAGCAGTCTCTCTCATCACACACACACACACACACAGCAGTCTCTCTCTCTCCCATCACACACACAGCAGTCTCTCTCTCTCTTCCATCACACACACACGGCAGTCTCTCTCTCTCTCCCATCACACACAGCAGTCTCTCTCTCTCTCCCATCACACACACACAGCAGTCTCTCTCTCCCATCACACACACACAGCAGTCTCTCTCTCTCTCCCATCACACACACAGCAGTCTCTCTTTCTCACTCACCTCTCACACACACACACACAGCAGTCTCTCTCTCTCTCTCTCACTCACCTCTCACACACACACAGCAGTCTCTCTCCCATCACACACAGCAGTCTCTCTCTCTCCCATCACACACACCGCAGTCTCTTTCTCACTCACCTCTCACACACACACACAGCAGTCTCTCTCTCTCCCATCACACACAGCAGTCTCTCTCTCTCCCATCACACACACAGCAGTCTCTCTTTCTCACTCACCTCTCACACACACACACAGCAGTCTCTCTCTCTCCCATCACACACACACAACAGTCTCTCTCTCCCATCACACACAGCAGTCTCTCTCTCCCCCATCACACACACACAGCAGTCTCTCTCTCTCTCCCATCACACACACACGGCAGTCTCTCTCTCTCCCATCACACACAGCAGTCTCTTTCTCACTCACCTCACACACACAGCAGTCTCTCTCTCTCCCATCACACACACAGCAGTCTCTCTCTCCCATCACACACAGCAGTCTCTCTCTCCCATCACACACACACAGCAGTCTCTCTCTCCCATCTCACACACAGCAGTCTCTCTCTCTCTCTCTTCCATCACACACACACACACAGCAGTCTCTCTCTCCCATCACACACAGCAGTCTCTCTCTCTCCCATCACACACACACTGCAGTCTCTCTCTCTCTCATCACACACACACAGCAGTCTCTCTCCCATCACACACAGCAGTCTCTCTCTCCCATCACACACAGCAGTCTCTCTCTCTCCCATCACACACAGCAGTCTCTCTCTCTCCCATCACACACAGCAGTCTCTCTCCCATCACACACACATAGCAGTCTCTCATCACACACACACAGCAGTCTCTCTCTCTATCACACACACACAGCCGTCTCTCTCTCTCATAACACACAGCAGTCTCTCTCTCATCACACACACACAGCAGTCTCTCTCATCACACACACAGCAGTCTCTGTCTCTCTCTCATCACACACACACACAGCAGTATCTCTCTCTCTCCCCCATCACACACAGCAGTCTCTCTCCCATCACACACACACAGCAGTCTCTCTCTCCACACACAGCAGTCTCTCTCGTCACACACAGCAGTCTCTCTCGTCACACACACACAGCAGTCTCTCTCTCTCATCACACACACAGCAGTCTCTCTCTCTCTCCCATCACACACACACAGCAGTCTCTCTCCCATCACACACACAGCAGTCTCTCTCCCATCACACACACAGCAGTCTCTCTCCCATCACACACACACACAGCAGTCTCTCTCTCTCTCATCACACACACACAGCAGTCTCTCTCATCACACACACACAGCAGTCTCTCTCTCCCATCACACACACACGGCAGTCTCTCTCTCCCATCACACACACACGGCAGTCTCTCTCTCCCATCACACACACACGGCAGTCTCTCTCTCCCATCACACACAGCAGTCTCTCTCTCTCCCATCACACACACAGCAGTCTCTCTCCCATCACACACAGCAGTCTCTCTCTCTCTCCCATCACACACACACGGCAGTCTCTCTCTCTCTCCCATCACACACAGCAGTCTCTCTCTCTCCCATCACACACACACAGCAGTCTCTCTCTCTCCCATCACACACACACAGCAGTCTCTCTCTCTCCCATCACACACACAGCAGTCTCTCTTTCTCACTCACCTCTCACACACACAGCAGTCTCTCTCTCTCCCATCACACACAGCAGTCTCTCTCCCATCACACACAGCAGTCTCTCTCTCTCTCATCACACACACACAGCAGTCTCTCTCTCCCATCACACACAGCAGTCTCTCTCTCCCATCACACACACAGCAGTCTCTCTCTCTTCCATCACACACACAGCAGTCTCTCTCTCTTCCATCACACACACAGCAGTCTCTCTCTCTCTCCCATCACACACACACGGCAGTCTCTCTCTCTCCCATCACACACACAGCAGTCTCTCTCTCTCCCATCACACACAGCAGTCTCTCTCTCCCATCACACACACAGCAGTCTCTCTCTCTCCCATCACACACACAGCAGTCTCTCTCCCATCACACACAGCAGTCTCTCTCTCCCATCACACACACAGCAGTCTCTCTCTCTCCCATCACACACACAGCAGTCTCTCTCTCTCCCATCACACACACAGCAGTCTCTCTCCCATCACACACAGCAGTCTCTCTCTCTCTCTCCCATCACACACACACGGCAGTCTCTCTCTCTCTCCCATCACACACACACACAGCAGTCTCTCTCTCTCCCATCACACACACACAGCAGTCTCTCTCTCTCCCATCACACACACACAGCAGTCTCTCTCCCATCACACACACACAGCAGTCTCTCTCTCTCCCATCACACACACAGCAGTCTCTCTCCCATCACACACAGCAGTCTCTCTCTCTCTCCCATCACACACACACGGCAGTCTCTCTCTCTCCCATCACACACAGCAGTCTCTCTCTCTCTCCCATCACACACACACAGCAGTCTCTCTCCCATCACACACACACAGCAGTCTCTCTTTCTCACTCACACAGCAGTCTCTCTTTCTCACTCACCTCTCACACACAGCAGTCTCTCTCTCCCATCACACACACAGCAGTCTCTCTCTCTCTCACTCACCTCTCACACACACAGCAGTCTCTCTCCCATCACACACAGCAGTCTCTCTCTCTCTCTCATCACACACACAGCAGTCTCTCTCTCTCCCATCACACACAGCAGTCTCTCTCCCATCACACACAGCAGTCTCTCTCATCACACACACACACACAGCAGTCTCTCTCTCCCATCACACACACAGCAGTCTCTCTCTCTTCCATCACACACACAGCAGTCTCTCTCTCTTCCATCACACACACAGCAGTCTCTCTCCCCCATCACACACACACGGCAGTCTCTCTCTCCCATCACACACAGCAGTCTCTCTCTCTCCCATCACACACACAGCAGTCTCTCTCTCTCCCATCACACACACACAGCAGTCTCTCTCCCATCACACACAGCAGTCTCTCTCATCACACACACACACACACAGCAGTCTCTCTCTCTCTCATCACACACACACACAGCAGTCTCTCTCTCTCATCACACACACACACAGCAGTCTCTCTCTCCCATCACACACACAGCAGTCTCTCTCTCTCTTCCATCACACACACAGCAGTCTCTCTCTCCCATCACACACAGCAGTCTCTCTCCCATCACACACAGCAGTCTCTCTCTCTCTCCCCCATCACACACACACGGCAGTCTCTCTCTCTCTCCCATCACACACACAGCAGTCTCTCTCTCCCATCACACACACAGCAGTCTCTCTCTCCCATCACACACACAGCAGTCTCTCTCTCCCATCACACACACAGCAGTCTCTCTCTCCCCCATCACACACACACAGCAGTCTCTCTCTCTCTCTCTCCCATCACACACACACGGCAGTCTCTCTCTCTCTCCCATCACACACAGCAGTCTCTCTCTCTCCCATCACACACACACAGCAGTCTCTCTCTCTCTCCCATCACACACAGCAGTCTCTCTCTCTCACTCACCTCTCACACACACACACAGCAGTCTCTCTCCCATCACACACAGCAGTCTCTCTCATCACACACACAGCAGTCTCTTTCTCACTCACCTCTCACACACACAGCAGTCTCTCTCTCCCATCACACACAGCAGTCTCTCTCCCATCACACACAGCAGTCTCTCTCTCTCCCATCACACACACAGCAGTCTCTTTCTCACTCACCTCTCACACACACAGCAGTCTCTCTCTCTTCCATCACACACACAGCAGTCTCTCTCTCTCTCCCATCACACACACACGGCAGTCTCTCTCTCTCTCCCATCACACACAGCAGTCTCTCTCTCTCTCCCATCACACACACACAGCAGTCTCTCTCTCTCCCATCACACACACAGCAGTCTCTCTCCCATCACACACAGCAGTCTCTCTCATCACACACACACACACACAGCAGTCTCTCTCTCTCTCATCACACACACAGCAGTCTCTCTCTCCCATCACACACACAGCAGTCTCTCTCTCTCTTCCATCACACACACAGCAGTCTCTCTCTCCCATCACACACACAGCAGTCTCTCTCTCTCTCCCATCACACACACACGACAGTCTCTCTCTCTCTCCCATCACACACAGCAGTCTCTCTCTCTCCCATCACACACACACAGCAGTCTCTCTCCCATCACACACAGCAGTCTCTCTCTCTCTCCCATCACACACACACGGCAGTCTCTCTCTCTCCCCCATCACACACACAGCAGTCTCTCTCTCCCATCACACACAGCAGTCTCTCTCCCCCATCACACACACACACACAGCAGTCTCTCTCTCTCTCTCTCCCATCACACACACACAGCAGTCTCTCTCTCTCTCCCATCACACACAGCAGTCTCTCTCTCTCTCCCATCACACACAGCAGTCTCTCTCTCTCTCCCATCACACACAGCAGTCTCTCTCTCTCACTCACCTCTCACACACACACAGCAGTCTCTCTCCCATCACACACAGCAGTCTCTCTCCCATCACACACAGCAGTCTCTTTCTCACTCACCTCTCACACAGCAGTCTCTCTCTCTCTCCCATCACACACAGCAGTCTCTCTCCCATCACACACAGCAGTCTCTCTCTCTCCCATCACACACACAGCAGTCTCTTTCTCACTCACCTCTCACACACACAGCAGTCTCTCTCCCATCACACACAGCAGTCTCTCTCTCTCTCCCATCACACACACGGCAGTCTCTCTCTCTCTCCCATCACACACACCACAGTCTCTTTCTCACTCACCTCTCACACACACACACAGCAGTCTCTCTCTCTCCCATCACACACAGCAGTCTCTCTCCCATCACACACAGCAGTCTCTCTCTCTCCCCCATCACACACACAGCAGTCTCTCTCTCTCCCATCACACACACACGGCAGTCTCTCTCTCTCCCATCACACACAGCAGTCTCTTTCTCACTCACCTCTCACACACACACAGCAGTCTCTCTCTCTCCCATCACACACAGCAGTCTCTCTCTCTCACTCACCTCACACACACAGCAGTCTCTCTCTCCCATCACACACACAGCAGTCTCTCTCTCTCCCCCATCACACACACACAGCAGTCTCTCTCTCTCCCCCATCACACACAGCAGTCTCTCTCTCCCCCATCACACACACACTGCAGTCTCTCTCTCTCATCACACACACACACACAGCAGTCTCTCTCTCTCACTCACCTCACACACACAGCAGTCTCTCTCCCATCACACACAGCAGTCTCTCTCTCCCATCACACACACAGCAGTCTCTCTCTCCCATCACACACACAGCAGTCTCTCTCTTCCATCACACACACACACAGCAGTCTCTCTCTCCCCCATCACACACACACAGCAGTCTCTCTCTCTCCCCCATCACACACACACACACAGCAGTCTCTCTCTCCCATCTCACACACAGCAGTCTCTCTCTCTCTCTTCCATCACACACACACACAGCAGTCTCTCTCTCTCCCATCACACACAGCAGTCTCTCTCTCTCCCATCACACACAGCAGTCTCTCTCTCTCTATCACACACACACAGCAGTCTCTCTCTCTCATCACACACAGCAGTCTCTGTCTCTCTCTCATCACACACACACACACACAGCAGTCTCTCTCTCTCTCTCATCACACACACAGCAGTCTCTCTCATCACACACACACATAGCAGTCTCTCTCTCTCATCACACACACACAGCAGTCTCTCTCTCTCTATCACACACACACAGCAGTCTCTCTCTCTCATCACACACAGCAGTCTCTGTCTCTCTCTCATCACACACACACACACACAGCAGTCTCTCTCTCTCTCTCATCACACACACAGCAGTCTCTCTCATCACACACACACATAGCAGTCTCTCTCTCTCATCACACACACAGCAGTCTCTCTCTCATCACACACACAGCAGTCTCTCTCTCATCACACACACACAGCAGTCTCTCTCTCTCATCACACACACAGCAGTCTCTCTCTCTCTCATCACACACACACAGCAGTCTCTCTCTCATCACACACACACAGCAGTCTCTCTCATCACACACACACACACACAGCAGTCTCTCTCTCATCACACACACAGCAGTCTCTCTCTCTCTCTCATCACACACACAGCAGTCTCTCTCTCTCTCATCACACACACACAGCAGTCTCTCATCACACACACAGCAGTCTCTCTCTCTCTCATCACACATACACAGCAGTCTCTCTCTCATCACACACACAGCAGTCTCTCTCTCTCCCATCACACACAGCAGTCTCTCTCTCATCACACACACACAGCAGTCTCTCTCTCATCACACACACAGCAGTCTCTCTCTCTCTCATCACACACACACACACAGCAGTCTCTCTCCCATCACACAGCAGTCTCTCTCTCTCATCACACACACAGCAGTCTCTCTCTCATCACACACACACAGCAGTCTCTCTCTCTCTCATCACACACACACACAGCAGTCTCTCTCCCATCACACAGCAGTCTCTCTCTCTCTCTCCCATCACACACACAGCAGTCTCTCTTTCTCACTCACCTCTCACACACACAGCAGTCTCTCTCTCTCCCATCACACACAGCAGTCTCTCTCTCACTCACCTCTCACACACACAGCAGTCTCTCTCCCATCACACACAGCAGTCTCTCTCCCATCACACACACAGCAGTCTCTCTCTCTCCCATCACACACACAGCAGTCTCTCTCTCTCCCATCACACACACAGCAGTCTCTCTCTCTCCCATCACACACAGCAGTCTCTCTCTCCCATCACACACACAGCAGTCTCTCCCATCACACACACACACACACAGCAGTCTCTCTCTCTCTCTCCCCCATCACACACACACAGCAG
Source organism: Rana muscosa (assembly GCA_029206835.1). Classification (NCBI taxonomy): domain Eukaryota; kingdom Metazoa; phylum Chordata; class Amphibia; order Anura; family Ranidae; genus Rana; species Rana muscosa. Next base: position 194,415,595 of record CM055127.1, read on the forward strand.
TCTCTCTCTCCCCCATCTCACACACAGCAGTCTCTCTTCCATCACACACACAGCAGTCTCTCTCTCTCTCCCATCACACACAGCAGTCTCTCTCTCCCATCACACACAGCAGTCTCTCTCTCTCCCATCACACACAGCAGTCTCTCTCTCTCCCATCACACACACAGCAGTCTCTCTCCCATCACACACACACATAGCAGTCTCTCTCTCTCTCTCATCACACACACACAGCAGTCTCTCTCTCTCTCTCTCTCATCACACACAGCAGTCTCTCTCTCATCACACACACACAGCAGTCTCTCTCATCACACACAGCAGTCTCTGTCTCTCTCTCTCATCACACACACACAGCAGTCTCTCTCCCATCACACACAGCAGTCTCTCTCCCATCACACACACAGCAGTCTCTCTCGTCACACACACACAGCAGTCTCTCTCGTCACACACACACAGCAGTCTCTCTCGTCACACACACACAGCAGTCTCTCTCTCTCTCATCACACACACACACAGCAGTATCTCTCTCTCTCCCCCATCACACACAGCAGTCTCTCTCCCATCACACACAGCAGTCTCTCTCGTCACACACACACAGCAGTCTCTCTCTCCACACACAGCAGTCTCTCTCATCACACACACAGCAGTCTCTCTCTCATCACACACACAGCAGTCTCTCTCTCTCTCATCACACACACAGCAGTCTCTCTCTCATCACACACACAGCAGTCTCTCTCTCTCTCATCACACACACACATAGCAGTCTCTCTCTCATCACACACACAGCAGTCTCTCTCTCTCTCATCACACACACACACAGCAGTCTCTCTCTCTCTCATCACACACACAGCAGTCTCTCTCTCATCACACACACACACAGCAGTCTCTCTCGTCACACACACAGCAGTCTCTCTCTCCACACACACACAGCAGTCTCTCTCATCACACACACAGCAGTCTCTCTCTCTCTCATCACACACACAGCAGTCTCTCTCTCTCTCATCACACACACAGCAGTCTCTCTCTCTCTCATCACACACACAGCAGTCTCTCTCTCTCTCTCATCACACACACAGCAGTCTCTCTCTCTCTCATCACACACACACACAGCAGTCTCTCTCTCTCTCATCACACACACACAGCAGTCTCTCTCTCATCACACACACACAGCAGTCTCTCTCTCTCATCACACACACACACACAGCAGTCTCTCTCCCATCACACAGCAGTCTCTCTCTCTCTCCCATCACACACACAGCAGTCTCTCTTTCTCACTCACCTCTCACACACACAGCAGTCTCTCTCTCTCCCATCACACACACAGCAGTCTCTCTCTCACTCACCTCTCACACACACAGCAGTCTCTCTCTCCCATCACACACACACAGCAGTCTCTCCCATCACACACACACAGCAGTCTCTCTCTCCCCCATCACACACACACAGCAGTCTCTCTCTCTCTCTCCCATCTCACACACAGCAGTCTCTCTCTCTCCCATCACACACAGCAGTCTCTCTCTCCCATCACACACAGCAGTCTCTCTCTCCCATCACACACAGCAGTCTCTCTCTCTCCCATCACACACAGCAGTCTCTCTCTCCCATCACACACACAGCAGTCTCTCTCCCATCACACACACATAGCAGTCTCTCTCATCACACACACACAGCAGTCTCTCTCTCTCTCTCTGTCATCACACACAGCAGTCTCTCTCATCACACACACACAGCAGTCTCTCTCTCATCACACACAGCAGTCTCTCTCTCTCTCTCTCTCATCACACACACAGCAGTCTCTCTCTCTCATCACACACACACAGCAGTCTCTCTCCCATCACACACACAGCAGTCTCTCTCTCTCTCTCCCATCACACACACACAGCAGTCTCTCTCTCCCATCTCACACACAGCAGTCTCTCTCTCCCATCTCACACACACACAGCAGTCTCTCTCTCCCATCACACACAGCAGTCTCTCTCTCCCATCACACACAGCAGTCTCTCTCTCTCCCATCACACACACACTGCAGTCTCTCTCTCTCTCCCATCACACACAGCAGTCTCTCTCTCTCATCACACACACACACAGCAGTCTCTCTCTCTCACTCACCTCTCACACACACAGCAGTCTCTCTCTCCCATCACACACACAGCAGTCTCTCTCTCCCATCACACACACAGCAGTCTCTCTCTTCCATCACACACACACACAGCAGTCTCTCTCTCCCCCATCACACACACACACAGCAGTCTCTCTCTCTCTCCCCCATCACACACACACAGCAGTCTCTCTCTCCCATCTCACACACAGCAGTCTCTCTCTCTCCCATCTCACACACAGCAGTCTCTCTCTCTCATCACACACACACACAGCAGTCTCTCTCCCATCACACACAGCAGTCTCTCTCTCTCCCATCACACACAGCAGTCTCTCTCTCTCCCATCACACACAGCAGTCTCTCTCTCTCCCATCACACACAGCAGTCTCTCTCCCATCACACACACATAGCAGTCTCTCTCTCTCTCTCTCTCTCTCTCATCACACACACACAGCAGTCTCTCTCTCTATCACACACACACAGCAGTCTCTCTCTCATCACACACACACACAGCAGTCTCTCTCTCTCTCTCATCACACACACAGCAGTCTCTCTCTCTCTGTCTCATCACATACACAGCAGTCTCTCTCTCTCTCTCTCATCACACACAGCAGTCTCTGTCTCTCTCTCATCACACACAGCAGTATCTCTCTCTCTCCCCCATCACACACAGCAGTCTCTCTCTCTATCACACACACACAGCAGTCTCTCTCTCTATCACACACACACAGCAGTCTCTCTCTCTCATCACACACAGCAGTCTCTCTCTCATCACACACACACAGCAGTCTCTCTCATCACACACAGCAGTCTGTCTCTCTCTCATCACACACACACACACAGCAGTATCTCTCTCTCTCCCCCATCACACACAGCAGTCTCTCTCCCATCACACACACACACAGCAGTCTCTCTCTCGTCACACACACACAGCAGTCTCTCTCTCATCACACACACAGCAGTCTCTCTCCCATCACACACACACAGCAGTCTCTCTCTCCCATCACACACACAGCAGTCTCTCTCTCTCTCATCACACACACAGCAGTCTCTCTCTCTCATCACACACACAGCAGTCTCTCTCTCTCTCATCACACACACACATAGCAGTCTCTCTCTCATCACACACACAGCAGTCTCTCTCTCTCATCACACACACACAGCAGTCTCTCTCTCTCTCATCACACACACAGCAGTCTCTCTCATCACACACACAGCAGTCTCTCTCATCACACACACAGCAGTCTCTCTCATCACACACACACAGCAGTCTCTCTCTCATCACACACACACAGCAGTCTCTCTCTCTCTCTCTCATCACACACACACACAGCAGTCTCTCTCCCATCACACAGCAGTCTCTCTCTCTCTCCCATCACACACACAGCAGTCTCTCTCTCTCCCATCACACACATCAGTCTCTCTCCCATCACACACAGCAGTCTCTCTCCCATCACACACACAGCAGTCTCTCTCTCTCCCATCACACACACAGCAGTCTCTCTCTCCCATCACACACACAGCAGTCTCTCTCTCCCATCTCACACACACACACACACAGCAGTCTCTCTCTCCCCCATCACACACACAGCAGTCTCTCTCTCCCCCATCACACACACACAGCAGTCTCTCTCTCCCCCATCACACACACACAGCAGTCTCTCTCTCCCATCTCACACACAGCAGTCTCTCTCTCTCTCTTCCATCACACACACAGCAGTCTCTCTCCCATCACACACAGCAGTCTCTCTCTCTCCCATCACACACAGCAGTCTCTCTCTCCCATCACACACAGCAGTCTCTCTCTCCCATCACACACAGCAGTCTCTCTCTCTCCCATCACACACAGCAGTCTCTCTCCCATCACACACACATAGCAGTCTCTCTCTCTCTCATCACACACACACAGCAGTCTCTCTCTCTCATCACACACACACAGCAGTCTCTCTCTCATCTCACACACACACACAGCAGTCTCTCTCTCTCTCTCTCATCACACACAGCAGTCTCTCTCTCATCACACACAGCAGTCTCTGTCTCTCTCTCATCACACACACACACAGCAGTATCTCTCTCTCTCCCCCATCACACACAGCAGTCTCTCTCCCATCACACACAGCAGTCTCTCTCCCATCACACACACACAGCAGTCTCTCTCGTCACACACACACAGCAGTCTCTCTCTCCACACACACAGCAGTCTCTCTCTCTCATCACACACACAGCAGTCTCTCTCTCTCATCACACACACAGCAGTCTCTCTCTCTCTCATCACACACAGCAGTCTCTCTCTCCACACACACACAGCAGTCTCTCTCTCTCTCATCACACACACAGCAGTCTCTCTCTCTCATCACACACACAGCAGTCTCTCTCTCTCTCATCACACACACACATAGCAGTCTCTCTCTCATCACACACAGCAGTCTCTCTCTCTCATCACACACACACAGCAGTCTCTGTCTCATCACACACACAGCAGTCTCTCTCTCTCTCTCTCATCACACACACACAGCAGTCTCTCTCTCATCACACACACAGCAGTCTCTCTCATCACACACACACACACAGCAGTCTCTCTCTCTCTCATCACACACACACACACAGCAGTCTCTCTCTCTCCCATCACACACACAGCAGTCTCTCTCTCTCCCATCACACACACAGCAGTCTCTCTCATCACACACACACAGCAGTCTCTCTCATCACACACACACAGCAGTCTCTCTCATCACACACACACAGCAGTCTCTCTCTCTCATCACACACAGCAGTCTCTCTTTCTCCCATCACACACAGCAGTCTCTCTCTCTCTCTCACCTCTCACACACACAGCAGTCTCTCTCCCATCACACACAGCAGTCTCTCTCCCATCACACACAGCAGTCTCTCTCTCTCCCATCACACACACAGCAGTCTCTCTCCCATCACACACACAGCAGTCTCTCTTTCTCCCATCACACACAGCAGTCTCTCTCTCTCTCACCTCTCACACACACAGCAGTCTCTCTCCCATCACACACAGCAGTCTCTCTCCCATCACACACAGCAGTCTCTCTCTCTCCCATCACACACACAGCAGTCTCTCTCTCTCCCATCACACACACAGCAGTCTCTCTCTCTCCCATCACACACACAGCAGTCTCTCTCTCTCATCACACACACACAGCAGTCTCTCTCTCTCATCACACACACACAGCAGTCTCTCTCTCTCTCTCATCACACACACAGCAGTCTCTCTCTCTCCCAACACACACAGCAGTCTCTCTCTCTCCCATCACACACAGCAGTCTCTCACATCACACACACAGCAGTCTCTCTCTCTCCCATCACACACAGCAGTCTCTCTCTCTCATCACACACACAGCAGTCTCTCTCTCATCACACACACAGCAGTCTCTCTCTCATCACACACACAGCAGTCTCTCTCTCCCATCACACACACAGCAGTCTCTCTCTCCCATCACACACACAGCAGTCTCTCTCTCTCTCATCACACACACAGCAGTCTCTCTCTCTCTCTCTCATCACACACACAGCAGTCTCTCTCTCTCTCTCATCACACACACAGCAGTCTCTCTCTCTCTCTCATCACACACACAGCAGTCTCTCTCGCTCTCATCACACACACAGCAGTCTCTCTCGCTCTCATCACACACACACACACACACAGCAGTCTCTCTCTCCCCCATCACACACACAGCAGTCTCTCTCTCTCTCTCCCCCATCACACACACACACAGCAGTCTCTCTCTCCCATCTCACACACAGCAGTCTCTCTCTCTCTCTCCCATCACACACAGCAGTCTCTCTCTCTCTCCCATCACACACAGCAGTCTCTCTCTCCCATCACACACAGCAGTCTCTCTCTCTCCCATCACACACAGCAGTCTCTCTCCCATCACACACACAGCAGTCTCTCTCCCATCACACACAGCAGTCTCTCTCTCTCATCACACACACAGCAGTCTCTCTCTCATCACACACACAGCAGTCTCTCTCTCATCACACACACAGCAGTCTCTCTCTCCCATCACACACACAGCAGTCTCTCTCTCTCCCATCACACACACAGCAGTCTCTCTCTCATCACACACACAGCAGTCTCTCTCTCTCTCTCCCATCACACACACAGCAGTCTCTCTCTCTCCCATCACACACAGCAGTCTCTCTCTCTCTCCCATCACACACAGCAGTCTCTCTCCCATCACACACACATAGCAGTCTCTCTCTCTCTCATCACACACACACAGCAGTCTCTCTCTCTCATCACACACACACAGCAGTCTCTCTCTCATCACACACACACAGCAGTCTCTCTCTCTCTCTCTCATCACACACAGCAGTCTCTCTCTCATCACACACAGCAGTCTCTGTCTCTCTCTCATCACACACACACACAGCAGTCTCTCTCCCATCACACACAGCAGTCTCTCTCCCATCACACACAGCAGTCTCTCTCCCATCACACACACACAGCAGTCTCTCTCGTCACACACACACAGCAGTCTCTCTCTCCACACACACACACAGCAGTCTCTCTCTCCACACACACACACAGCAGTCTCTCTCTCCACACACACAGCAGTCTCTCTCATCACACACACAGCAGTCTCTCTCTCTCTCATCACACACACAGCAGTCTCTCTCTCTCTCATCACACACACACACATAGCAGTCTCTCTCATCACACACACAGCAGTCTCTCTCTCTCTCATCACACACACAGCAGTCTCTCTCTCTCTCATCACACACACACAGCAGTCTCTCTCTCCACACACACACAGCAGTCTCTCTCTCTCTCATCACACACACAGCAGTCTCTCTCTCATCACACACACAGCAGTCTCTCTCTCTCTCATCACACACACACAGCAGTCTCTGTCTCATCACACACACAGCAGTCTCTCTCTCTCTCTCTCATCACACACACACAGCAGTCTCTCTCTCATCACACACACAGCAGTCTCTCTCATCACACACACACACACAGCAGTCTCTCTCTCTCTCTCATCACACACACACACACAGCAGTCTCTCTCTCTCTCTCCCATCACACACACAGCAGTCTCTCTCTCTCCCATCACACACACAGCAGTCTCTCTCATCACACACAGCAGTCTCTCTCATCACACACAGCAGTCTCTCTCATCACACACAGCAGTCTCTCTCTCATCACACACACACAGCAGTCTCTCTCATCACACACACACAGCAGTCTCTCTCATCACACACACACAGCAGTCTCTCTCTCTCATCACACACACACACAGCAGTCTCTCTCCCATCACACACACAGCAGTCTCTTTCTCACTCACCTCTCACACACACAGCAGTCTCTCTCTCTCTCTCACTCACCTCTCACACACACAGCAGTCTCTCTCCCATCACACACAGCAGTCTCTCTCCCATCACACACAGCAGTCTCTCTCTCTCCCATCACACACACAGCAGTCTCTCTCTCATCACACACACAGCAGTCTCTCTCTCTCCCATCACACACACAGCAGTCTCTCTCTCTCTCTCATCACACACACAGCAGTCTCTCTCTCTCTCTCATCACACACACAGCAGTCTCTCTCTCTCTCTCATCACACACACAGCAGTCTCTCTCTCTCTCTCATCACACACACAGCAGTCTCTCTCTCTCTCTCATCACACACACAGCAGTCTCTCTCTCTCTCTCATCACACACACAGCAGTCTCTCTCTCTCTCCCATCACACACACAGCAGTCTCTCTCTCATCACACACACAGCAGTCTCTCTCTCTCTCATCACACACACACACAGCAGTCTCTCTCATCACACACACACAGCAGTCTCTCTCTCTCTCATCACACACACAGCAGTCTCTCTCTCTCCCAACACACACAGCAGTCTCTCACATCACACACACAGCAGTCTCTCTCTCTCCCATCACACACAGCAGTCTCTCTCATCACACACACAGCAGTCTCTCTCTCTCTCTCATCACACACACACAGCAGTCTCTCTCTCTCTCTCATCACACACACAGCAGTCTCTCTCATCACACACACACAGCAGTCTCTCTCTCTCTCATCACACACACAGCAGTCTCTCTCTCTCCCAACACACACAGCAGTCTCTCACATCACACACACAGCAGTCTCTCTCTCTCCCATCACACACAGCAGTCTCTCTCATCACACACACAGCAGTCTCTCTCTCTCTCTCATCACACACACACAGCAGTCTCTCTCTCTCTCTCATCACACACACAGCAGTCTCTCTCCCATCACACACAGCAGTCTCTCTCTCTCTCCCATCACACACACACAGCAGTCTCTCTCTCTCTCTCCCATCACACACACAGCAGTCTCTCTCTCTCCCATCACACACAGCAGTCTCTCTCTCTCCCATCACACACAGCAGTCTCTCTCTCTCATCACACACAGCAGTCTCTCTCTCTCCCATCACACACACATCAGTCTCTCTCCCATCACACACAGCAGTCTCTCTCTCTCATCACACACACAGCAGTCTCTCTCTCTCTCTCATCACACACACACAGCAGTCTCTCTCTCTCCCATCACACACAGCAGTCTCTCTCTCTCTCCCATCACACACACATCAGTCTCTCTCCCATCACACACACAGCAGTCTCTCTCCCATCACACACAGCAGTCTCTCTCTCTCATCACACACACAGCAGTCTCTCTCTCATCACACACACAGCAGTCTCTCTCTCATCACACACACAGCAGTCTCTCTCTCCCATCACACACACAGCAGTCTCTCTCTCTCCCATCACACACACAGCAGTCTCTCTCTCTCATCACACACACAGCAGTCTCTCTCTCTCTCATCACACACACAGCAGTCTCTCTCTCTCATCACACACACAGCAGTCTCTCTCTCTCATCACACACACAGCAGTCTCTCTCTCGCTCTCATCACACACACAGCAGTCTCTCTCGCTCTCATCACACACACAGCAGTCTCTCTCGCTCTCATCACACACACAGCAGTCTCTCTCGCTCTCATCACACACACAGCAGTCTCTCTCTCTCTCTCTCATCACACACACACACAGCAGTCTCTCTCTCTCATCACACACACACACAGCAGTCTCTCTCTCTCATCACACACACACAGCAGTCTCTCTCTCTCTCTCTCTCATCACACACACAGCAGTCTCTCTCTCTCTCTCATCACACACACACAGCAGTCTCTCTCTCTCTCATCACACACACACAGCAGTCTCTCTCTCTCTCATCACACACACAGCAGTCTCTCTCTCATCACACACACACAGCAGTCTCTCTCTCATCACACACACAGCAGTCTCTCTCTCTCTCATCACACACACAGCAGTCTCTCTCTCTCTCTCATCACACACACAGCAGTCTCTCTCTCTCTCTCATCACACACACAGCAGTCTCTCTCTCTCTCTCATCACACACACAGCAGTCTCTCTCTCTCTCTCATCACACACACAGCAGTCTCTCTCTCTCTCTCATCACACACACAGCAGTCTCTCTCTCTCTCTCATCACACACACAGCAGTCTCTCTCTCTCTCTCATCACACACACAGCAGTCTCTCTCTCTCATCACACACACAGCAGTCTCTCTCTCTCTCTCATCACACACACAGCAGTCTCTCTCTCTCTCTCATCACACACACAGCAGTCTCTCTCTCTCTCATCACACACACAGCAGTCTCTCTCTCTCTCTCTGTCTCATCACATACACAGCAGTCTCTCTCTCTCTCTCTCATCACACACACAGCAGTCTCTCTCTCTCTCTCATCACACACACAGCAGTCTCTCTCTCTCTCTCATCACACACACAGCAGTCTCTCTCTCATCACACACACAGCAGTCTCTCTCATCACACACACAGCAGTCTCTCTCTCTCTGTCTCATCACATACACAGCAGTCTCTCTCTCTCTCTGTCTCATCACATACACAGCAGTCTCTCTCTCTCTCTCTCTCATCACACACACAGCAGTCTCTCTCTCTCATCACACACACAGCAGTCTCTCTCTCTCATCACACACACAGCAGTCTCTCTCTCTCATCACACACACAGCAGTCTCTCTCTCTCATCACACACACAGCAGTCTCTCTCTCTCATCACACACACAGCAGTCTCTCTCTCTCTCCCATCACACACACACAGCAGTCTCTCTCTCCCATCACACACAGCAGTCTCTCTCTCCCATCACACACAGCAGTCTCTCTCTCCCATCACACACAGCAGTCTCTCTCTCCCATCACACACAGCAGTCTCTCTCCCCCATCACACACAGCAGTCTCTCTCCCCCATCACACACAGCAGTCTCTCTCCCCCATCACACACAGCAGTCTCTCTCCCCCATCACACACAGCAGTCTCTCTCCCCCATCACACACAGCAGTCTCTCTCCCATCACACACAGCAGTCTCTCTCCCATCACACACAGCAGTCTCTCTCCCCCATCACACACAGCAGTCTCTCTCCCCCATCACACACAGCAGTCTCTCTCCCCCATCACACACAGCAGTCTCTCTCCCATCACACACAGCAGTCTCTCTCATCACACACACAGCAGTCTCTCTCATCACACACACACAGCAGTCTCTCTCTCTCTTCCATCACACACACAGCAGTCTCTCTCTCCCATCACACACAGCAGTCTCTCTCTCTCTCCCATCACACACACACGGCAGTCTCTTTCTCTCTCCCATCACACACACACGGCAGTCTCTCTCTCTCCCATCACACACAGCAGTCTCTCTCTCTCCCATCTCACACACACAGCAGTCTCTCTCTCTCCCATCACACACACACAGCAGTCTCTCTCCCATCACACACAGCAGTCTCTCTCTCTCTCCCATCACACACACACGGCAGTCTCTCTCTCTCTCCCATCACACACACACGGCAGTCTCTCTCTCTCTCCCATCACACACAGCAGTCTCTCTCTCTCCCATCTCACACACACAGCAGTCTCTCTCTCTCCCATCACACACACACAGCAGTCTCTCTCTCTCCCATCACACACACACAGCAGTCTCTCTCCCATCACACACAGCAGTCTCTCTCTCCCATCACACACACAGCAGTCTCTCTTTCTCACTCACCTCTCACACACACAGCAGTCTCTCTCCCATCACACACAGCAGTCTCTCTCTCTCCCATCACACACACAGCAGTCTCTTTCTCACTCACCTCACACACACAGCAGTCTCTCTCTCTCCCATCACACACAGCAGTCTCTCTCATCACACACACACACACAGCAGTCTCTCTCTCTCATCACACACACACACAGCAGTCTCTCTCTTCCATCACACACACAGCAGTCTCTCTCTCTTCCATCACACACAGCAGTCTCTCTCTCCCATCACACACACACGGCAGTCTCTCTCTCTCCCATCACACACAGCAGTCTCTCTCTCTCCCATCACACACAGCAGTCTCTCTCTCCCATCACACACAGCAGTCTCTCTCTCTCCCATCACACACACACAGCAGTCTCTCTCTCTCCCATCACACACACAGCAGTCTCTCTCCCATCACACACAGCAGTCTCTCTCATCACACACACACACACCAGTCTCTCTCTCTCTCTCTCTCATCACACACACACAGCAGTCTCTCTCATCACACACAGCAGTCTCTCTCTCCCATCACACACACAGCAGTCTCTCTCTCTCTCTTCCATCACACACACAGCAGTCTCTCTCTCCCATCACACACAGCAGTTTCTCTCTCCCATCACACACAGCAGTCTCTCTCTCTCCCATCACACACAGCAGTCTCTCTCTCTCCCATCACACACACAGCAGTCTCTCTCCCATCACACACAGCAGTCTCTCTCCCATCACACACAGCAGTCTCTCTCTCTCACACACCTCTCACACACACAGCAGTCTCTCTCTCCCATCACACACAGCAGTCTCTCTCTCTCTCACCTCTCACACACACACAGCAGTCTCTCTCCCATCACACACAGCAGTCTCTCTCTCTCTCATCACACACACAGCAGTCTCTTTCTCACTCACCTCTCACACACACAGCAGTCTCTCTCTCTCCCATCACACACAGCAGTCTCTCTCTCCCATCACACACACCGCAGTCTCTTTCTCACTCACCTCTCACACACACACAGCAGTCTCTCTCCCATCACACACAGCAGTCTCTCTCTCTCCCCCATCACACACACAGCAGTCTCTCTCTCTCCCATCACACACACAGCAGTCTCTCTCTCTCTGTCTTTCTCCCATCACACACACACGGCAGTCTCTCTCTCTCCCATCACACACACAGCAGTCTCTCTCTCCCATCACACACACACAGCAGTCTCTCTCTCCCATCTCACACACAGCAGTCTCTCTCTCATCACACACACACACAGCAGTCTCTCTCTCCCATCACACACAGCAGTCTCTCTCTCTCCCATCACACACAGCAGTCTCTCTCCCATCACACACACATAGCAGTCTCTCTCTCATCACACACACACAGCAGTCTCTCTCTCTATCACACACACACAGCCGTCTCTCTCTCTCTCTCATCACACACACACAGCAGTCTCTCTCATCACACACACAGCAGTCTCTGTCTCTCTCTCATCACACACACACACAGCAGTATCTCTCTCTCTCCCCCATCACACACAGCAGTCTCTCTCCCATCACACACACACACAGCAGTCTCTCTCGTCACACACAGCAGTCTCTCTCGTCACACACACACAGCAGTCTCTCTCGTCACACACACACAGCAGTCTCTCTCGTCACACACACACAGCAGTCTCTCTCGTCACACACACACAGCAGTCTCTCTCGTCACACACACACAGCAGTCTCTCTCATCACACACACAGCAGTCTCTCTCTCTCTCATCACACACACAGCAGTCTCTCTCCCATCACACACAGCAGTCTCTCTCTCCCATCACACACAGCAGTCTCTCTCTCCCATCACACACAGCAGTCTCTCTCTCCCATCACACACAGCAGTCTCTCTCTCCCATCACACACAGCAGTCTCTCTCTCCCATCACACACACACACAGCAGTATCTCTCTCCCCCATCACACACAGCAGTCTCTCTCCCATCACACACACACACAGCAGTCTCTCTCGTCACACACACACACAGCAGTCTCTCTCGTCACACACACACAGCAGTCTCTCTCGTCACACACAGCAGTCTCTCTCGTCACACACAGCAGTCTCTCTCGTCACACACAGCAGTCTCTCTCGTCACACACACACAGCAGTCTCTCTCGTCACACACACACAGCAGTCTCTCTCTCCACACACACAGCAGTCTCTCTCTCTCTCATCACACACAGCAGTCTCTCTCTCCCATCACACACAGCAGTCTCTCTCTCCCATCACACACAGCAGTCTCTCTCTCCCATCACACACAGCAGTCTCTCTCTCCCATCACACACACACACAGCAGTCTCTCTCTCTCTCATCACACACACACACACACAGCAGTCTCTCTCATCACACACACACAGCAGTCTCTCTCTCTCATCACACACACACAGCAGTCTCTCTCTCTCATCACACACACACAGCAGTCTCTCTCTTCCATCACACACACAGCAGTCTCTCTCTCCCATCACACACACAGCAGTCTCTCTCTCCCATCACACACACACGGCAGTCTCTCTCTCTCTCCCATCACACACACACGGCAGTCTCTCTCTCCCATCACACACACACACGGCAGTCTCTCTCTCCCATCACACACACACGGCAGTCTCTCTCTCCCATCACACACAGCAGTCTCTCTCTCTCCCATCACACACACACACAGCAGTCTCTCTCTCTCCCATCACACACACAGCAGTCTCTCTCTCTCCCATCACACACACAGCAGTCTCTCTCTCTCCCACACACACACGGCAGTCTCTCTCTCTCTCCCATCACACACAGCAGTCTCTCTCTCTCCCATCACACACACAGCAGTCTCTCTCTCTCTCTCTCTCCCATCACACACACACAGCAGTCTCTCTCTCTCCCATCACACACACAGCAGTCTCTCTCTCTCTCACTCACCTCTCACACACACAGCAGTCTCTCTCCCATCACACACAGCAGTCTCTCTCTCTCCCATCACACACACAGCAGTCTCTTTCTCACTCACCTCTCACACACACACAGCAGTCTCTCTCTCCCATCACACACAGCAGTCTCTCTCCCATCACACACAGCAGTCTCTCTCCCATCACACACAGCAGTCTCTCTCATCACACACAGCAGTCTCTCTCTCTCTCATCACACACACACAGCAGTCTCTCTCTCCCATCACACACAGCAGTCTCTCTCTCCCATCACACACACAGCAGTCTCTCTCTCCCATCACACACAGCAGTCTCTCTCTCCCATCACACACAGCAGTCTCTCTCTCTCTCCCATCACACACACACGGCAGTCTCTCTCTCTCTCCCATCACACACAGCAGTCTCTCTCTCTCCCATCACACACACACAGCAGTCTCTCTCTCTCCCATCACACACACACAGCAGTCTCTCTCTCTCCCATCACACACACAGCAGTCTCTCTCTCTCTCATCACACACACACAGCAGTCTCTCTCTCATCACACACACAGCAGTCTCTCTCTCCCATCACACACACAGCAGTCTCTCTCTCCCATCACACACACACACAGCAGTCTCTCTCTCCCATCACACACACACGGCAGTCTCTCTCTCTCTCTCCCATCACACACACAGCAGTCTCTCTCTCCCATCACACACACACGGCAGTCTCTCTCTCTCTCCCATCACACACAGCAGTCTCTCTCTCTCCCATCACACACACACAGCAGTCTCTCTCTCTCACTCACCTCTCACACACACACAGCAGTCTCTCTCCCATCACACACAGCAGTCTCTCTCATCACACACACAGCAGTCTCTTTCTCACTCACCTCTCACACACACAGCAGTCTCTCTCTCTCCCATCACACACAGCAGTCTCTCTCCCATCACACACACAGCAGTCTCTTTCTCACTCACCTCTCACACACACAGCAGTCTCTCTCTCTCTCCCATCACACACACACAGCAGTCTCTCTCTCTCTCTCCCATCACACACACACACAGCAGTCTCTCTCTCACTCACCTCTCACACACACACAGCAGTCTCTCTCCCATCACACACAGCAGTCTCTCTCTCTCCCATCACACACACCGCAGTCTCTTTCTCACTCACCTCTCACACACACACAGCAGTCTCTCTCTCTCCCATCACACACAGCAGTCTCTCTCTCTCTCACTCACCTCTCTCACACACACAGCAGTCTCTCTCCCATCACACACACAGCAGTCTCTCTCTCTCCCATCACACACACAGCAGTCTCTCTCTCCCCCATCACACACACACACAGCAGTCTCTCTCTCTCATCACACACAGCAGTCTCTCTCTCTCCCATCACACACACACGGCAGTCTCTCTCTCTCCCATCACACACAGCAGTCTCTTTCTCACTCACCTCTCACACACACACAGCAGTCTCTCTCTCTCTCCCATCACACACAGCAGTCTCTCTCACTCACCTCACACACACAGCAGTCTCTCTCTCCCATCACACACACAGCAGTCTCTCTCTCCCCCATCACACACACACAGCAGTCTCTCTCTCTCCCCCATCACACACAGCAGTCTCTCTCTCTCCCCCATCACACACAGCAGTCTCTCTCTCCCATCTCACACACAGCAGTCTCTCTCTCTCTCCCATCACACACAGCAGTCTCTCTCTCTCTCCCATCACACACACAGCAGTCTCTCTCTCACTCACCTCTCACACACACAGCAGTCTCTCTCCCATCACACACAGCAGTCTCTCTCTCCCATCACACACACAGCAGTCTCTCTCTCCCATCACACACACAGCAGTCTCTCTCTCCCATCACACACACACACAGCAGTCTCTCTCCCCCATCACACACACACAGCAGTCTCTCTCTCTCCCCATCACACACACACAGCAGTCTCTCTCTCTCCCATCTCACACACAGCAGTCTCTCTCTCTCTCTTCCATCACACACACACACAGCAGTCTCTCTCCCATCACACACAGCAGTCTCTCTCTCTCCCATCACACACAGCAGTCTCTCTCTCTCCCATCACACACAGCAGTCTCTCTCTCTCCCATCACACACAGCAGTCTCTCTCCCATCACACACACAGCAGTCTCTCTCTCTCATCACACACACACACACAGCAGTCTCTCTCTCCCATCACACACACACACACAGCAGTCTCTCTCTCTCTTCCATCACACACACAGCAGTCTCTCTCTCCCATCACACACAGCAGTCTCTCTCTCTCTCTCATCACACACACACAGCAGTCTCTCTCTCTCCCATCACACACAGCAGTCTCTCTCCCATCACACACACATAGTAGTCTCTCTCTCTCTCTCTCTCATCACACACACACACACATAGCAGTCTCTCTCTCTCATCACACACACAGCAGTCTCTCTCTCTCATCACACACACACACAGCAGTCTCTCTCTCATCACACACACAGCAGTCTCTCTCTCTCTCTCTCATCACACACACACAGCAGTCTCTCTCTCATCACACACACAGCAGTCTCTCTCATCACACACACACACAGCAGTCTCTCTCTCATCACACACACAGCAGTCTCTCTCCCCCATCACACACACAGCAGTCTCTCTCTCCCATCACACACACAGCAGTCTCTCTCTCCCATCACACACACAGCAGTCTCTCTCTCCCATCACACACACACAGCAGTCTCTCTCTCCCATCTCACACACAGCAGTCTCTCTCTCTCTCTTCCACCACACACACACACAGCAGTCTCTCTCTCTCCCATCACACACAGCAGTCTCTCTCTCTCTCATCACACACAGCAGTCTCTCTCTCATCACACACAGCAGTCTCTCTCTCATCACACACACACACAGCAGTCTCTCTCGTCACACACAGCAGTCTCTCTCGTCACACACAGCAGTCTCTCTCGTCACACACAGCAGTCTCTCTCGTCACACACAGCAGTCTCTCTCGTCACACACAGCAGTCTCTCTCGTCACACACACACAGCAGTCTCTCTCGTCACACACACACAGCAGTCTCTCTCGTCACACACACACAGCAGTCTCTCTCGTCACACACACACACAGCAGTCTCTCTCTCTCATCACACACACAGCAGTCTCTCTCTCTCTCATCACACACACAGCAGTCTCTCTCTCTCTCTCATCACACACACAGCAGTCTCTCTCCCATCACACACAGCAGTCTCTCTCTCCCATCACACACAGCAGTCTCTCTCGTCACACACACACAGCAGTCTCTCTCTCTCATCACACACACAGCAGTCTCTCTCGTCACACACACACACAGCAGTCTCTCTCTCATCACACACACAGCAGTCTCTCTCCCATCACACACAGCAGTCTCTCTCTCCCATCACACACAGCAGTCTCTCTCTCCCATCACACACAGCAGTCTCTCTCTCCCATCACACACAGCAGTCTCTCTCTCCCATCACACACAGCAGTCTCTCTCTCCCATCACACACAGCAGTCTCTCTCTCCCATCACACACAGCAGTCTCTCTCTCCCATCACACACAGCAGTCTCTCTCTCCCATCACACACAGCAGTCTCTCTCTCCCATCACACACAGCAGTCTCTCTCTCCCATCACACACAGCAGTCTCTCTCCCATCACACACACACACAGCAGTCTCTCTCTCTCTCTCATCACACACACACACAGCAGTCTCTCTTCCATCACACACACAGCAGTCTCTCTCTCCCATCACACACACACGGCAGTCTCTCTCTCTCTCCCATCACACACACACGGCAGTCTCTCTCTCCCATCACACACACACACAGCAGTCTCTCTCTCTCTCCCATCACACACACACAGCAGTCTCTCTCTCTCTCCCATCACACACACAGCAGTCTCTCTCTCTCCCATCACACACACAGCAGTCTCTCTCTCCCATCACACACACACGGCAGTCTCTCTCTCTCTCCCATCACACACAGCAGTCTCTCTCTCTCCCATCACACACACAGCAGTCTCTCTTTCTCACTCACCTCTCACACACAGCAGTCTCTCTCTCCCATCACACACACAGCAGTCTCTCTCTCTCTCACTCACCTCTCACACACACAGCAGTCTCTCTCCCATCACACACAGCAGTCTCTCTCTCTCTCATCACACACAGCAGTCTCTCTCCCATCACACACAGCAGTCTCTCTCCCATCACACACAGCAGTCTCTCTCTCTCTCTCTCATCACACACACACAGTAGTCTCTCTCCCATCACACACAGCAGTCTCTCTCTCCCATCACACACACAGCAGTCTCTCTCTCCCATCACACACAGCAGTCTCTCTCTCTCTCCCATCACACACGGCAGTCTCTCTCTCTCTCCCATCACACACGGCAGTCTCTCTCTCTCTCCCATCACACACACAGCAGTCTCTCTCTCCCATCACACACAGCAGTCTCTCTCTCTCTCCCATCACACACACACGGCAGTCTCTCTCTCTCCCATCACACACACAGCAGTCTCTCTCCCATCACACACACAGCAGTCTCTCTCCCATCACACACAGCAGTCTCTCTCCCATCACACACAGCAGTCTCTCTCTCTCTCATCACACACACACACAGCAGTCTCTCTCTCTCTCATCACACACACACAGCAGTCTCTCTCTCATCACACACACAGCAGTCTCTCTCTCCCATCACACACACACAGCAGTCTCTCTCTCTCTTCCATCACACACACAGCAGTCTCTCTCTCCCATCACACACAGCAGTCTCTCTCTCTCCCATCACACACACACAGCAGTCTCTCTCATCACACACACAGCAGTCTCTCTCTCCCATCACACACACACACACAGCAGTCTCTCTCTCTCTTCCATCACACACACACGGCAGTCTCTCTCCCATCACACACAGCAGTCTCTCTCTCTCCCATCACACACACACAGCAGTCTCTCTCTCTCACTCACCTCTCACACACACACAGCAGTCTCTCTCCCATCACACACAGCAGTCTCTCTCATCACACACACAGCAGTCTCTTTCTCACTCACCTCTCACACACACAGCAGTCTCTCTCTCTCCCATCACACACAGCAGTCTCTCTCCCATCACACACAGCAGTCTCTCTCTCTCCCATCACACACACAGCAGTCTCTCTCTCTCCCCATCACACACACACACAGCAGTCTCTCTCTCCCATCACACACAGCAGTCTCTCTCTCTCTCACTCACCTCTCACACACACACAGCAGTCTCTCTCCCATCACACACAGCAGTCTCTCTCTCTCCCCCATCACACACACAGCAGTCTCTCTCTCTCCCCCATCACACACACAGCAGTCTCTCTCTCTCCCATCACACACACAGCAGTCTCTCTCTCCCATCACACACAGCAGTCTCTCTCTCCCATCACACACAGCAGTCTCTCTCTCTCCCATCACACACACACAGCAGTCTCTCTCTCTCACTCACCTCTCACACACACAGCAGTCTCTCTCCCATCACACACAGCAGTCTCTCTCATCACACACACAGCAGTCTCTTTCTCACTCACCTCTCACACACACAGCAGTCTCTCTCTCTCCCATCACACACAGCAGTCTCTCTCCCATCACACACAGCAGTCTCTCTCTCTCCCATCACACACACAGCAGTCTCTCTCTCTCCCATCACACACACACAGCAGTCTCTCTCTCCCATCACACACAGCAGTCTCTCTCTCTCTCACTCACCTCTCACACACACACAGCAGTCTCTCTCCCATCACACACAGCAGTCTCTCTCTCTCCCCCATCACACACACAGCAGTCTCTCTCTCTCCCATCACACACACAGCAGTCTCTCTCTCCCATCACACACAGCAGTCTCTCTCTCCCCCATCACACACACACACACAGCAGTCTCTCTCTCCCCCATCACACACACACACACGGCAGTCTCTCTCTCTCCCATCACACACAGCAGTCTCTCTCACTCACCTCACACACACAGCAGTCTCTCTCTCCCATCACACACACAGCAGTCTCTCTCTCCCCCATCACACACACACAGCAGTCTCTCTCTCTCCCCCATCACACACAGCAGTCTCTCTCTCCCATCTCACACACACTGCAGTCTCTCTCCCATCACACACAGCAGTCTCTCTCTCTCTCTCTCTCTCATCACACACACACACACAGCAGTCTCTCTCTCTCACTCACCTCTCACACACAGCAGTCTCTCTCCCATCACACACAGCAGTCTCTCTCTCCCATCACACACACAGCAGTCTCTCTCTCCCATCACACACACAGCAGTCTCTCTCTTCCATCACACACACACACACAGCAGTCTCTCTCTCCCCCATCACACACACACAGCAGTCTCTCTCTCCCCCATCACACACACACAGCAGTCTCTCTCTCCCCCATCACACACACACAGCAGTCTCTCTCTCTCCCCCATCACACACACACAGCAGTCTCTCTCTCTCCCCCATCACACACACACAGCAGTCTCTCTCTCCCATCTCACACACAGCAGTCTCTCTCTCTCCCCCATCACACACACACAGCAGTCTCTCTCCCATCACACACAGCAGTCTCTCTCTCTCCCATCACACACAGCAGTCTCTCTCTCTCCCATCACACACAGCAGTCTCTCTCCCATCACACACACATAGCAGTCTCTCTCTCTCATCACACACACACACAGCAGTCTCTCTCTCTCATCACACACACACACAGCAGTCTCTCTCTCTCATCACACACACACAGCAGTCTCTCTCTCTATCACACACACACAGCAGTCTCTCTCTCATCACACACACATAGTAGTCTCTCTCTCTCTCTCTCATCACACACACACAGCAGTCTCTCTCTCTCATCACACACAGCAGTCTCTCTCTCATCACACACACACAGCAGTCTCTGTCTCTCTCTCTCCCATCACACACACAGCAGTCTCTCTCTCTCTCTCATCACACACACACATAGCAGTCTCTCTCTCTCTCATCACACACACAGCAGTCTCTCTCTCTCATCACACACACACAGCAGTCTCTCTCTCATCACACACACAGCAGTCTCTCTCTCTCTCATCACACACACAGCAGTCTCTCTCTCATCACACACACAGCAGTCTCTCTCTCATCACACACACAGCAGTCTCTCTCCCATCACACACACAGCAGTCTCTCTCATCACACACACACACACAGCAGTCTCTCTCTCATCACACACACAGCAGTCTCTCTCTCTCTCTCATCACACACACAGCAGTCTCTCTCTCTCTCTCTCATCACACACACAGCAGTCTCTCTCTCTCTCTCATCACACACACACATAGCAGTCTCTCTCATCACACACACACACACAGCAGTCTCTCTCCCATCACACACACAGCAGTCTCTCTCTCTCTCATCACACACAGCAGTCTCTCTCTCTCTCATCACACACACACATAGCAGTCTCTCTCTCATCACACACACAGCAGTCTCTCTCTCTCTCATCACACACACAGCAGTCTCTCTCTCTCATCACACACACACAGCAGTCTCTCATCACACACACACAGCAGTCTCTCTCATCACACACACACAGCAGTCTCTCTCTCTCTCATCACACACACACAGCAGTCTCTCTCTCTCTCATCACACACACACAGCAGTCTCTCTCTCTCTCATCACACAGCAGTCTCTCTCTCTCATCACACACACAGCAGTCTCTCTCTCTCCCATCACACACACAGCAGTCTCTCTCATCACACACACACAGCAGTCTCTCTCATCACACACACACAGCAGTCTCTCTCTCGTCACACACACACAGCAGTCTCTCTCTCGTCACACACACACAGCAGTCTCTCTCCCATCACACACACACACAGCAGTCTCTCTCTCGTCACACACACACAGCAGTCTCTCTCATCACACACACACAGCAGTCTCTCTCATCACACACACAGCAGTCTCTCTCATCACACACACAGCAGTCTCTCTCATCACACACACAGCAGTCTCTCTCATCACACACACAGCAGTCTCTCTCATCACACACACACAGCAGTCTCTCTCTCTCATCACACACACAGCAGTCTCTCATCACACACACAGCAGTCTCTCTCATCACACACACAGCAGTCTCTCTCATCACACACACACAGCAGTCTCTCTCTCTCATCACACACACAGCAGTCTCTCTCTCTCATCACACACACAGCAGTCTTTCTCATCACACACACAGCAGTCTCTCTCATCACACACACAGCAGTCTCTCTCCCATCACACACACACAGCAGTCTCTCTCCCATCACACACACACAGCAGTCTCTCTCTCTCATCACACACACAGCAGTCTCTCTCTCTCTCTCATCACACACACAGCAGTCTCTCTCATCACACACACAGCAGTCTCTCTCATCACACACACAGCAGTCTCTCTCATCACACACACACACACACAGCAGTCTCTCTCATCACACACACACAGCAGTCTCTCTCCCATCACACAGCAGTCTCTCTCTCTCATCACACACACAGCAGTCTCTCTCATCACACACACACAGCAGTCTCTCTCTCATCACACACACACAGCAGTCTCTCTTTCTCACTCACCTCTCACACACACAGCAGTCTCTCTCTCTCCCATCACACACAGCAGTCTCTCTCTCACTCACCTCTCACACACACAGCAGTCTCTCTCCCATCACACACACAGCAGTCTCTCTCTCTCCCATCACACACACAGCAGTCTCTCTCTCTCCCATCACACACACAGCAGTCTCTCTCTCTCCCATCACACACACACAGCAGTCTCTCTCTCTCTCCCATCACACACAGCAGTCTCTCTCATCACACACACACACAGCAGTCTCTCTCTCCCATCTCACACACAGCAGTCTCTCTCTCCCATCTCACACACAGCAGTCTCTCTCTCTCTCCCATCACACACAGCAGTCTCTCTCTCTCTCCCATCACACACAGCAGTCTCTCTCTCCCATCACACACAGCAGTCTCTCTCTCCCATCACACACACATAGCAGTCTCTCTCTCTCTCATCACACACACACAGCAGTCTCTCTCTCTCTCCCATCACACACAGCAGTCTCTCTCTCCCATCACACACAGCAGTCTCTCTCTCCCATCACACACAGCAGTCTCTCTCCCATCACACACAGCAGTCTCTCTCCCATCACACACACATAGCAGTCTCTCTCTCCCATCACACACACATAGCAGTCTCTCTCTCCCATCACACACACACAGCAGTCTCTCTCTCCACACACACACAGCAGTCTCTCTCTCTCTCTCATCACACACACAGCAGTCTCTCTCTCTCTCATCACACACAGCAGTCTCTCTCTCTCTCACACACACAGCAGTCTCTCTCTCTCTCATCACACACAGCAGTCTCTCTCTCTCTCTCTCATCACACACACAGCAGTCTCTCTCTCCACACACAGCAGTCTCTCTCTCCACACACACACAGCAGTCTCTCTCTCCACACACACACAGCAGTCTCTCTCTCTCTCTCTCATCACACACACAGCAGTCTCTCTCTCTCTCATCACACACACAGCAGTCTCTCTCTCTCTCATCACACACACAGCAGTCTCTCTCTCTCTCATCACACACACAGCAGTCTCTCTCTCTCTCATCACACACACACAGCAGTCTCTCTCTCCACACACACACACAGCAGTCTCTCTCTCACACACACACACAGCAGTCTCTCTCTCCACACACACACACAGCAGTCTCTCTCTCCACACACACACAGCAGTCTCTCTCTCTCTCATCACACACAACAGCAGTCTCTCTCTCTCTCTCATCACACACACAGCAGTCTCTCTCTCTCTCTCATCACACACACAGCAGTCTCTCTCTCTCTCTCATCACACACACACAGCAGTCTCTCTCTCTCTCATCACACACACAGCAGTCTCTCTCTCTCTCTCACACACAGCAGTCTCTCTCTCTCTCATCACACACAGCAGTCTCTCTCTCTCTCATCACACACAGCAGTCTCTCTCTCTCTCTCTCATCACACACACAGCAGTCTCTCTCTCCACACACAGCAGTCTCTCTCTCTCATCACACACACAGCAGTCTCTCTATATAATATATTTTGCTGTCTCATTGCGGTCCCGTTACTCACCGCTCCAGGCTGTCTCTCTCTCTCTCTCTGGCAGTCTCTGCTCCTCCTCTTCCTTCTTTCTTATCTCCACCCAGAACAATTCATGGGGCTGAGATATCAGAGAATTACTCTCCATAGAGAGCCATGGGGGAGGGCTGTCTCTGGACACTCTATATCTCCAAAAGTATTGGGACACCTTCCTTTACACACCATTATATATATATATATACACCCCCCCATCTATATCACCAAAAGTATTGGGACACCTTCTTTACACACATTATATATATATATACACCCCCCCCCCCCCCCATCCCCCTCTATATCTCCAAAAGTATTGGGACACCTTCCTTTACACACATTATATATATATATATACCCCCCCCCATCCCCCTCTATATCTCCAAAAGTATTGGGACACCTTCCTTTACACACATTATATATATATACACACCCCCCCATCCCCCTCTATATCACCAAAAGTATTGGGACACCTTCCTTTACACACATTATATATATATATATATACACCCCCCCATCCCCCCATCTATATCTCCAAAAGTATTGGGACACTTCCTTTACACACATTATATATATATATATACACACCCCCCCCATCCCCCTCTATATCACCAAAAGTATTGGACACCTTCCTTTACACACATTATATATATATATACACACCCCCTCCCCCCCATCCCCCTCTATATCTCCAAAAGTATTGGGACACCTTCCTTTACACACATTATATATATATATACACCCCCCCATCCCCCCATCTATATCTCCAAAAGTATTGGGACACCCTTCCTTTACACACATTATATATATATATATATACACCCCCCCATCCCCCTCTATATCACCAAAAGTATTGGACACCTTCCTTTACACACATTATATATATATATATATATACAACCCCCCCATCCCCCTCTATATCACCAAAAGTATTGGGACACCTTCCTTTACACACATTATATATATATATACACCCCCATCCCCTCTATATCACCAAAGTATTGGGACACCTTCCTTTACACACATTATATATATATATACACCCCCCCCCCATCCCCCTCTATATCACCAAAAGTATTGGGACACCTTCCTTTACACACATTATATATATATATATATACACCCCCCCATCCCCCTCTATATCACCAAAAGTATTGGGACACCTTCCTTTACACCACATTATATATATATTATACACACCCCCCCCCCATCCCCCTCTATATCACCAAAGTATTGGGACACCTTCCTTTACACACATTATATATATATACACCCCCCATCCCCCTCTATATCACCAAAAGTATTGGGACACCTTCCTTTACACACATTATATATATATATACACCCCCCCTCCCCCCCATCCCCCTCTATATCTCCAAAAGTATTGGGACACCTTCCTTTACACACATTATATATATATATACACCCCCCATCCCCCTCTATATCACCAAAAGTATTGGGACACCTTCCTTTACACACATTATATATTATATATATATACACACCCCCCCATCCCCCTCTATATCACCAAAGTATTGGACACCTTCCTTTACACACATTATATATATATATACCCCCTCCCCCCCCATCCCCCTCTATATCACCAAAAGTATTGGGACACCTTCCTTTACACACATTATATATATATATACACCCCCCCTCCCCCCCTCTATATCACCAAAAGTATTGGGACACCTTCCTTTACACACATTATATATATATACACCCCCCCCATCCCCCCATCTATATCTCCAAAAGTATTGGGACACCTTCCTTTACACACATTATATATATATACACCCCCCCTCCCCCCCCTCTATATCACCAAAAGTATTGGGACACCTTCCTTTACACACATTATATATATATATACACACCCCCCCCATCCCCCTCTATATCACCAAAAGTATTGGGGACACCTTCCTTTACACACATTATATATATATATATATATACACCCCCCCATCCCCCCATCTATATCTCCAAAAGTATTGGGACACCTTCCTTTACACACATTATATATATATATACCCCCTCCCCCCCATCCCCCTCTATATCTCCAAAAGTATTGGGACACCTTCCTTTACACACCATTATATATATATATATATACACCCCCCATCCCCCTCTATATCACCAAAAGTATTGGGACACCTTCCTTTACACACATTATATATATATATATACACCCCCCATCCCCCTCTATATCACCAAAAGTATTGGGACACCCTTCCTTTACACACATTATATATATATATACACCCCCCATCCCCCTCTATATCACCAAAAGTATTGGGACACCTTCCTTTACACACATATATATATATACACCCCCTCCCCCTCTATATCACCAAAAGTATTGGGACACCTTCCTTTACACACATTATATATATATATATACACCCCCCCTCCCCCCCATCCCCCTCTATATCTCCAAAAGTATTGGGACACCTTCCTTTACACACATTATATATATATATATATATACACCCCCCCTCCCCCCCATCCCCCTCTAT
Organism: Rana muscosa; assembly: GCA_029206835.1. Lineage (NCBI taxonomy): Eukaryota > Metazoa > Chordata > Amphibia > Anura > Ranidae > Rana > Rana muscosa. The sequence goes on from CM055127.1 coordinate 194,442,364, forward strand.
ATCACCAAAAGTATTGGACACCTTCCTTTACACACATTATATATATTATATATACACCCCCCTCCCCCCCATCCCCCTCTATATCTCCAAAAGTATTGGGACACCTTCCTTTACACACATTATATATATATATATATATACACCCCCCCATCCCCCTCTATATCACCAAAAGTATTGGGACACCTTCCTTTACACACATTATATATATATATACCCCCTCCCCCCCATCCCCCTCTATATCACCAAAAGTATTGGGTATTGGGACACCTTCCTTTACACACATTATATATATATACACCCCCCCCCATCCCCCTCTATATCACCAAAAGTATTGGGACACCTTCCTTTACACACATTATATATATATACACCCCCCCCATCCCCCTCTATATCACCAAAAGTATTGGGACACCTTCCTTTACACACATTATATATATATATACACCCCCCCTCCCCCCTCTATATCTCCAAAAGTATTGGGACACCTTCCTTTACACACATTATATATATATATACACC
>CM055127.1:194442982-194646070 GCA_029206835.1 Rana muscosa
GCCTTGCGGTCAGTCGGTGAGAGGAGGAAGTCGGGTGGATTTGGGGTGGGTGGAGCTGTACTGACAGAACAGGGGGTACACTAGGGTGACGGTGATGTGTAGGTGTGGGGTGAGGGGTCAGGTGGTTGTCGGGGGAGGTAGGCGCCATGCAGTGGTGGGGGGGGGGGGGGAGGGGTAGGTGCCTTGCGGTCAGTCGGTGAGAGGAGGAAGTCGGGTGGATTTGGGGTGGGTGGAGCTGTACTGACAGAACAGGGGGTACACTAGGGTGACGGTGATGTGTAGGTGTGGGGTGAGGGGTCAGGTGGTTGTCGGGGGAGGTAGGCGCCATGCAGTGGTGGGGGGGGGGGGAGGGGAGGGGTAGGTGCCTTGCGGTCAGTCGGTGAGAGGAGGAAGTTGGGTGGATTTGGGGTGGGTGGAGCTGTACTGACAGAACAGGGGGTACACTAGGGTGACGGTGATGTGTAGGTGTGGGGTGAGGGGTCAGGTGGTTGTGGGGGGGAGGTAGGCGCCATGCAGTGGTGGGGGGGGGAGGGGAGGGGTAGGTGCCTTGCGGTCAGTCGGTGAGAGGAGGAAGTCGGGTGGATTTGGGGTGGGTGGAGCTGTACTGACAGAACAGGGGGTACACTAGGGTGACGGTGATGTGTAGATGTGGGGTGAGGGGTCAGGTGGTTGTCGGGGGAGGTAGGCGCCATGCAGTGGTGGGGGGGGGGGGAGGGGAGGGGTAGGTGCCTTGCGGTCAGTCGGTGAGAGGAGGAAGTCGGGTGGATTTGGGGTGGGTGGAGCTGTACTGACAGAACAGGGGGTACACTAGGGTGACGGTGATGTGTAGGTGTGGGGTGAGGGGTCAGGTGGTTGTGGGGGGAGGTAGGCGCCATGCAGTGGTGGGGGGGGAGGGGAGGGGTAGGTGCCTTGCGGTCAGTCGGTGAGAGGAGGAAGTTGGGTGGATTTGGGTGGGTGGAGCTGTACTGACAGAACAGGGGGTACACTAGGGTGACGGTGATGTGTAGGTGTGGGGTGAGGGGTCAGGTGGTTGTGGGGGGAGGTAGGCGCCATGCAGTGGTGGGGGGGGGGAGGGGAGGGGTAGGTGCCTTGCGGTCAGTCGGTGAGAGGAGGAAGTTGGGTGGATTTGGGGTGGGTGGAGCTGTACTGACAGAACAGGGGGTACACTAGGGTGACGGTGATGTGTAGATGTGGGGTGAGGGGTCAGGTGGTTGTCGGGGGAGGTAGGCGCCATGCAGTGGTGGGGGGGGGGAGGGGAGGGGTAGGTGCCTTGCGGTCAGTCGGTGAGAGGAGGAAGTCGGGTGGATTTGGGGTGGGTGGAGCTGTACTGACAGAACAGGGGGTACACTAGGGTGACGGTGATGTGTAGGTGTGGGGTGAGGGGTCAGGTGGTTGTCGGGGGAGGTAGGCGCCATGCAGTGGTGGGGGGGGGGGAGGGGAGGGGTAGGTGCCTTGCGGTCAGTCGGTGAGAGGAGGAAGTCGGGTGGATTTGGGGTGGGTGGAGCTGTACTGACAGAACAGGGGGTACACTAGGGTGACGGTGATGTGTAGGTGTGGGGTGAGGGGTCAGGTGGTTGTGGGGGGAGGTAGGCGCCATGCAGTGGTGGGGGGGGGAGGGGAGGGGTAGGTGCCTTGCGGTCAGTCGGTGAGAGGAGGAAGTCGGGTGGATTTGGGGTGGGTGGAGCTGTACTGACAGAACAGGGGGTACACTAGGGTGACGGTGATGTGTAGGTGTGGGGTGAGGGGTCAGGTGGTTGTCGGGGGAGGTAGGCGCCATGCAGTGGTGGGGGGGGGAGGGGAGGGGTAGGTGCCTTGCGGTCAGTCGGTGAGAGGAGGAAGTCGGGTGGATTTGGGGTGGGTGGAGCTGTACTGACAGAACAGGGGGTACACTAGGGTGACGGTGATGTGTAGGTGTGGGGTGAGGGGTCAGGTGGTTGTGGGGGGAGGTAGGCGCCATGCAGTGGTGGGGGGGGGGAGGGGAGGGGTAGGTGCCTTGCGGTCAGTCGGTGAGAGGAGGAAGTCGGGTGGATTTGGGGTGGGTGGAGCTGTACTGACAGAACAGGGGGTACACTAGGGTGACGGTGATGTGTAGGTGTGGGGTGAGGGGTCAGGTGGTTGTGGGGGGAGGTAGGCGCCATGCAGTGGTGGGGGGGGGAGGGGAGGGGTAGGTGCCTTGCGGTCAGTCGGTGAGAGGAGGAAGTCGGGTGGATTTGGGGTGGGTGGAGCTGTACTGACAGAACAGGGGGTACACTAGGGTGACGGTGATGTGTAGATGTGGGGTGAGGGGTCAGGTGGTTGTGGGGGGAGGTAGGCGCCATGCAGTGGTGGGGGGGGGAGGGGAGGGGTAGGTGCCTTGCGGTCAGTCGGTGAGAGGAGGAAGTCGGGTGGATTTGGGGTGGGTGGAGCTGTACTGACAGAACAGGGGGTACACTAGGTGACGGTGATGTGTAGGTGTGGGGTGAGGGGTCAGGTGGTTGTGGGGGGAGGTAGGCGCCATGCAGTGGTGGGGGGGGGGGAGGGGAGGGGTAGGTGCCTTGCGGTCAGTCGGTGAGAGGAGGAAGTCGGGTGGATTTGGGGTGGGTGGAGCTGTACTGACAGAACAGGGGGTACACTAGGGTGACGGTGATGTGTAGGTGTGGGGTGAGGGGTCAGGTGGTTGTGGGGGGAGGTAGGCGCCATGCAGTGGTGGGGGGGGGGGAGGGGAGGGGTAGGTGCCTTGCGGTCAGTCGGTGAGAGGAGGAAGTTGGGTGGATTTGGGGTGGGTGGAGCTGTACTGACAGAACAGGGGGTACACTAGGGTGACGGTGATGTGTAGATGTGGGGTGAGGGGTCAGGTGGTTGTCGGGGGAGGTAGGCGCCATGCAGTGGTGGGGGGGGGGAGGGGAGGGGTAGGTGCCTTGCGGTCAGTCGGTGAGAGGAGGAAGTCGGGTGGATTTGGGGTGGGTGGAGCTGTACTGACAGAACAGGGGGTACACTAGGGTGACGGTGATGTGTAGGTGTGGGGTGAGGGGTCAGGTGGTTGTCGGGGGAGGTAGGCGCCATGCAGTGTTGGGGGGGGGGGGAGGGGAGGGGTAGGTGCCTTGCGGTCAGTCGGTGAGAGGAGGAAGTCGGGTGGATTTGGGGTGGGTGGAGCTGTACTGACAGAACAGGGGGTACACTAGGGTGACGGTGATGTGTAGGTGTGGGGTGAGGGGTCAGGTGGTTGTGGGGGGAGGTAGGCGCCATGCAGTGGTGGGGGGGGGGGAGGGGAGGGGTAGGTGCCTTGCGGTCAGTCGGTGAGAGGAGGAAGTCGGGTGGATTTGGGGTGGGTGGAGCTGTACTGACAGAACAGGGGGTACACTAGGGTGACGGTGATGTGTAGGTGTGGGGTGAGGGGTCAGGTGGTTGTCGGGGGAGGTAGGCGCCATGCAGTGGTGGGGGGGGGGAGGGGAGGGGTAGGTGCCTTGCGGTCAGTCGGTGAGAGGAGGAAGTCGGGTGGATTTGGGGTGGGTGGAGCTGTACTGACAGAACAGGGGGTACACTAGGGTGACGGTGATGTGTAGGTGTGGGGTGAGGGGTCAGGTGGTTGTGGGGGGAGGTAGGCGCCATGCAGTGGTGGGGGGGGGGAGGGGAGGGGTAGGTGCCTTGCGGTCAGTCGGTGAGAGGAGGAAGTCGGGTGGATTTGGGGTGGGTGGAGCTGTACTGACAGAACAGGGGGTACACTAGGGTGACGGTGATGTGTAGGTGTGGGGTGAGGGGTCAGGTGGTTGTGGGGGGAGGAAGGCGCCATGCAGTGGTGGGGGGGGGGAGGGGAGGGGTAGGTGCCTTGCGGTCAGTCGGTGAGAGGAGGAAGTCGGGTGGATTTGGGGTGGGTGGAGCTGTACTGACAGAACAGGGGGTACACTAGGGTGACGGTGATGTGTAGGTGTGGGGTGAGGGGTCAGGTGGTTGTGGGGGGAGGTAGGCGCCATGCAGTGGTGGGGGGGGGGGAGGGGAGGGGTAGGTGCCTTGCGGTCAGTCGGTGAGAGGAGGAAGTCGGGTGGATTTGGGGTGGGTGGAGCTGTACTGACAGAACAGGGGGTACACTAGGGTGACGGTGATGTGTAGATGTGGGGTGAGGGGTCAGGTGGTTGTGGGGGGAGGTAGGCGCCATGCAGTGGTGGGGGGGGGGGAGGGGAGGGGTAGGTGCCTTGCGGTCAGTCGGTGAGAGGAGGAAGTTGGGTGGATTTGGGGTGGGTGGAGCTGTACTGACAGAACAGGGGGTACACTAGGGTGACGGTGATGTGTAGGTGTGGGGTGAGGGGTCAGGTGGTTGTGGGGGGAGGTAGGCGCCATGCAGTGGTGGGGGGGGGGAGGGGAGGGGTAGGTGCCTTGCGGTCAGTCGGTGAGAGGAGGAAGTTGGGTGGATTTGGGGTGGGTGGAGCTGTACTGACAGAACAGGGGGTACACTAGGGTGACGGTGATGTGTAGGTGTGGGGTGAGGGGTCAGGTGGTTGTGGGGGGGAGGTAGGCGCCATGCAGTGGTGGGGGGGGGGAGGGGAGGGGTAGGTGCCTTGCGGTCAGTCGGTGAGAGGAGGAAGTTGGGTGGATTTGGGGTGGGTGGAGCTGTACTGACAGAACAGGGGGTACACTAGGGTGACGGTGATGTGTAGATGTGGGGTGAGGGGTCAGGTGGTTGTCGGGGGAGGTAGGCGCCATGCAGTGGTGGGGGGGGGGAGGGGAGGGGTAGGTGCCTTGCGGTCAGTCGGTGAGAGGAGGAAGTCAGGTGGATTTGGGGTGGGTGGAGCTGTACTGACAGAACAGGGGGTACACTAGGGTGACGGTGATGTGTAGGTGTGGGGTGAGGGGTCAGGTGGTTGTGGGGGGAGGTAGGCGCCATGCAGTGGTGGGGGGGGGAGGGGAGGGGTAGGTGCCTTGCGGTCAGTCGGTGAGAGGAGGAAGTTGGGTGGATTTGGGGTGGGTGGAGCTGTACTGACAGAACAGGGGGTACACTAGGGTGACGGTGATGTGTAGGTGTGGGGTGAGGGGTCAGGTGGTTGTGGGGGGAGGTAGGCGCCATGCAGTGGTGGGGGGGGGGGGGAGGGGAGGGGTAGGTGCCTTGCGGTCAGTCGGTGAGAGGAGGAAGTTGGGTGGATTTGGGGTGGGTGGAGCTGTACTGACAGAACAGGGGGTACACTAGGGTGACGGTGATGTGTAGGTGTGGGGTGAGGGGTCAGGTGGTTGTGGGGGGAGGTAGGCGCCATGCAGTGGTGGGGGGGGGGGAGGGGAGGGGTAGGTGCCTTGCGGTCAGTCGGTGAGAGGAGGAAGTCGGGTGGATTTGGGGTGGGTGGAGCTGTACTGACAGAACAGGGGGTACACTAGGGTGACGGTGATGTGTAGGTGTGGGGTGAGGGGTCAGGTGGTTGTGGGGGGGAGGTAGGCGCCATGCAGTGTTGGGGGGGGGGGGAGGGGAGGGGTAGGTGCCTTGCGGTCAGTCGGTGAGAGGAGGAAGTTGGGTGGATTTGGGGTGGGTGGAGCTGTACTGACAGGACAGGGGGTACACTAGGGTGACGGTGATGTGTAGGTGTGGGGTGAGGGGTCAGGTGGTTGTGGGGGGAGGTAGGCGCCATGCAGTGGTGGGGGGGGGAGGGGAGGGGTAGGTGCCTTGCGGTCAGTCGGTGAGAGGAGGAAGTCGGGTGGATTTGGGGTGGGTGGAGCTGTACTGACAGAACAGGGGGTACACTAGGGTGACGGTGATGTGTAGATGTGGGGTGAGGGGTCAGGTGGTTGTCGGGGGAGGTAGGCGCCATGCAGTGGTGGGGGGGGGGGGGAGGGGAGGGGTAGGTGCCTTGCGGTCAGTCGGTCAGAGGAGGAAGTTGGGTGGATTTGGGGTGGGTGGAGCTGTACTGACAGAACAGGGGGTACACTAGGGTGACGGTGATGTGTAGGTGTGGGGTGAGGGGTCAGGTGGTTGTGGGGGGAGGTAGGCGCCATGCAGTGGTGGGGGGGGGGAGGGGAGGGGTAGGTGCCTTGCGGTCAGTCGGTGAGAGGAGGAAGTCGGGTGGATTTGGGGTGGGTGGAGCTGTACTGACAGAACAGGGGGTACACTAGGGTGACGGTGATGTGTAGGTGTGGGGTGAGGGGTCAGGTGGTTGTCGGGGGAGGTAGGCGCCATGCAGTGGTGGGGGGGGAGGGGAGGGGTAGGTGCCTTGCGGTCAGTCGGTGAGAGGAGGAAGTCGGGTGGATTTGGGGTGGGTGGAGCTGTACTGACAGAACAGGGGGTACACTAGGGTGACGGTGATGTGTAGGTGTGGGGTGAGGGGTCAGGTGGTTGTGGGGGGAGGTAGGCGCCATGCAGTGGTGGGGGGGGGAGGGGAGGGGTAGGTGCCTTGCGGTCAGTCGGTGAGAGGAGGAAGTCGGGTGGATTTGGGGTGGGTGGAGCTGTACTGACAGAACAGGGGGTACACTAGGGTGACGGTGATGTGTAGGTGTGGGGTGAGGGGTCAGGTGGTTGTGGGGGGAGGTAGGCGCCATGCAGTGGTGGGGGGGGGAGGGGAGGGGTAGGTGCCTTGCGGTCAGTCGGTGAGAGGAGGAAGTCGGGTGGATTTGGGGTGGGTGGAGCTGTACTGACAGAACAGGGGGTACACTAGGGTGACGGTGATGTGTAGGTGTGGGGTGAGGGGTCAGGTGGTTGTGGGGGGAGGTAGGCGCCATGCAGTGGTGGGGGGGGGGGGAGGGGTAGGTGCCTTGCGGTCAGTCGGTGAGAGGAGGAAGTCGGGTGGATTTGGGGTGGGTGGAGCTGTACTGACAGAATAGGGGGTACACTAGGGTGACGGTGATGTGTAGATGTGGGGTGAGGGGTCAGGTGGTTGTGGGGGGAGGTAGGCGCCATGCAGTGGTGGGGGGGGGAGGGGAGGGGTAGGTGCCTTGCGGTCAGTCGGTGAGAGGAGGAAGTCGGGTGGATTTGGGGTGGGTGGAGCTGTACTGACAGAACAGGGGGTACACTAGGGTGACGGTGATGTGTAGGTGTGGGGTGAGGGGTCAGGTGGTTGTGGGGGGAGGTAGGCGCCATGCAGTGGTGGGGGGGGGGAGGGGAGGGGTAGGTGCCTTGCGGTCAGTCGGTGAGAGGAGGAAGTTGGGTGGATTTGGGGTGGGTGGAGCTGTACTGACAGAACAGGGGGTACACTAGGGTGACGGTGATGTGTAGGTGTGGGGTGAGGGGTCAGGTGGTTGTGGGGGGAGGTAGGCGCCATGCAGTGGTGGGGGGGGAGGGGAGGGGTAGGTGCCTTGCGGTCAGTCGGTGAGAGGAGGAAGTCGGGTGGATTTGGGGTGGGTGGAGCTGTACTGACAGAACAGGGGGTACACTAGGGTGACGGTGATGTGTAAGTGTGGGGTGAGGGGTCAGGTGGTTGTCGGGGGAGGTAGGCGCCATGCAGTGGTGGGGGGGGGAGGGGAGGGGTAGGTGCCTTGCGGTCAGTCGGTGAGAGGAGGAAGTCGGGTGGATTTGGGGTGGGTGGAGCTGTACTGACAGAACAGGGGGTACACTAGGGTGACGGTGATGTGTAGGTGTGGGGTGAGGGGTCAGGTGGTTGTGGGGGGAGGTAGGCGCCATGCAGTGGTGGGGGGGGGGGGGAGGGGTAGGTGCCTTGCGGTCAGTCGGTGAGAGGAGGAAGTCGGGTGGATTTGGGGTGGGTGGAGCTGTACTGACAGAACAGGGGGTACACTAGGGTGACGGTGATGTGTAGGTGTGGGGTGAGGGGTCAGGTGGTTGTGGGGGGAGGTAGGCGCCATGCAGTGGTGGGGGGGGGAGGGGAGGGGTAGGTGCCTTGCGGTCAGTCGGTGAGAGGAGGAAGTCGGGTGGATTTGGGGTGGGTGGAGCTGTACTGACAGAACAGGGGGTACACTAGGGTGACGGTGATGTGTAGGTGTGGGGTGAGGGGTCAGGTGGTTGTGGGGGGAGGTAGGCGCCATGCAGTGGTGGGGGGGGAGGGGAGGGGTAGGTGCCTTGCGGTCAGTCGGTGAGAGGAGGAAGTCGGGTGGATTTGGGGTGGGTGGAGCTGTACTGACAGAACAGGGGGTACACTAGGGTGACGGTGATGTGTAGGTGTGGGGTGAGGGGTCAGGTGGTTGTCGGGGGAGGTAGGCGCCATGCAGTGGTGGGGGGGGGAGGGGAGGGGTAGGTGCCTTGCGGTCAGTCGGTGAGAGGAGGAAGTCGGGTGGATTTGGGGTGGGTGGAGCTGTACTGACAGAACAGGGGGTACACTAGGGTGACGGTGATGTGTAGATGTGGGGTGAGGGGTCAGGTGGTTGTGGGGGGAGGTAGGCGCCATGCAGTGGTGGGGGGGGGGGGGAGGGGAGGGGTAGGTGCCTTGCGGTCAGTCGGTGAGAGGAGGAAGTCGGGTGGATTTGGGGTGGGTGGAGCTGTACTGACAGAACAGGGGGTACACTAGGGTGACGGTGATGTGTAGGTGTGGGGTGAGGGGTCAGGTGGTTGTCGGGGGAGGTAGGCGCCATGCAGTGGTGGGGGGGGGAGGGGAGGGGTAGGTGCCTTGCGGTCAGTCGGTGAGAGGAGGAAGTCGGGTGGATTTGGGGTGGGTGGAGCTGTACTGACAGAACAGGGGGTACACTAGGGTGACGGTGATGTGTAGATGTGGGGTGAGGGGTCAGGTGGTTGTGGGGGGAGGTAGGCGCCATGCAGTGGTGGGGGGGGGGAGGGGAGGGGTAGGTGCCTTGCGGTCAGTCGGTGAGAGGAGGAAGTTGGGTGGATTTGGGGTGGGTGGAGCTGTACTGACAGAACAGGGGGTACACTAGGGTGACGGTGATGTGTAGGTGTGGGGTGAGGGGTCAGGTGGTTGTGGGGGGAGGTAGGCGCCATGCAGTGGTGGGGGGGAGGGGAGGGGTAGGTGCCTTGCGGTCAGTCGGTGAGAGGAGGAAGTCGGGTGGATTTGGGGTGGGTGGAGCTGTACTGACAGAACAGGGGGTACACTAGGGTGACGGTGATGTGTAGGTGTGGGGTGAGGGGTCAGGTGGTTGTGGGGGGAGGTAGGCGCCATGCAGTGGTGGGGGGGGGAGGGGAGGGGTAGGTGCCTTGCGGTCAGTCGGTGAGAGGAGGAAGTCGGGTGGATTTGGGGTGGGTGGAGCTGTACTGACAGAACAGGGGGTACACTAGGGTGACGGTGATGTGTAGGTGTGGGGTGAGGGGTCAGGTGGTTGTGGGGGGAGGTAGGCGCCATGCAGTGGTGGGGGGGGGGGGAGGGGAGGGGTAGGTGCCTTGCGGTCAGTCGGTGAGAGGAGGAAGTCGGGTGGATTTGGGGTGGGTGGAGCTGTACTGACAGAACAGGGGGTACACTAGGGTGACGGTGATGTGTAGATGTGGGGTGAGGGGTCAGGTGGTTGTGGGGGGAGGTAGGCGCCATGCAGTGGTGGGGGGGGGGGAGGGGAGGGGTAGGTGCCTTGCGGTCAGTCGGTGAGAGGAGGAAGTCGGGTGGATTTGGGGTGGGTGGAGCTGTACTGACAGAACAGGGGGTACACTAGGGTGACGGTGATGTGTAGATGTGGGGTGAGGGGTCAGGTGGTTGTCGGGGGAGGTAGGCGCCATGCAGTGGTGGGGGGGGGGGAGGGGAGGGGTAGGTGCCTTGCGGTCAGTCGGTGAGAGGAGGAAGTCGGGTGGATTTGGGGTGGGTGGAGCTGTACTGACAGAACAGGGGGTACACTAGGGTGACGGTGATGTGTAGGTGTGGGGTGAGGGGTCAGGTGGTTGTCGGGGGAGGTAGGCGCCATGCAGTGGTGGGGGGGGGGGGAGGGGAGGGGTAGGTGCCTTGCGGTCAGTCGGTGAGAGGAGGAAGTCGGGTGGATTTGGGGTGGGTGGAGCTGTACTGACAGAACAGGGGGTACACTAGGGTGACGGTGATGTGTAGGTGTGGGGTGAGGGGTCAGGTGGTTGTGGGGGGAGGTAGGCGCCATGCAGTGGTGGGGGGGGGAGGGGAGGGGTAGGTGCCTTGCGGTCAGTCGGTGAGAGGAGGAAGTCGGGTGGATTTGGGGTGGGTGGAGCTGTACTGACAGAACAGGGGGTACACTAGGGTGACGGTGATGTGTAGATGTGGGGTGAGGGGTCAGGTGGTTGTGGGGGGAGGTAGGCGCCATGCAGTGGTGGGGGGGGGGGAGGGGAGGGGTAGGTGCCTTGCGGTCAGTCGGTGAGAGGAGGAAGTTGGGTGGATTTGGGGTGGGTGGAGCTGTACTGACAGAACAGGGGGTACACTAGGGTGACGGTGATGTGTAGGTGTGGGGTGAGGGGTCAGGTGGTTGTGGGGGGAGGTAGGCGCCATGCAGTGGTGGGGGGGGGGAGGGGAGGGGTAGGTGCCTTGCGGTCAGTCGGTGAGAGGAGGAAGTTGGGTGGATTTGGGGTGGGTGGAGCTGTACTGACAGAACAGGGGGTACACTAGGGTGACGGTGATGTGGGGTGAGGGGTCAGGTGGTTGTCGGGGGAGGTAGGCGCCATGCAGTGGTGGGGGGGGGGAGGGGAGGGGTAGGTGCCTTGCGGTCAGTCGGTGAGAGGAGGAAGTCGGGTGGATTTGGGGTGGGTGGAGCTGTACTGACAGAACAGGGGGTACACTAGGGTGACGGTGATGTGTAGGTGTGGGGTGAGGGGTCAGGTGGTTGTCGGGGGAGGTAGGCGCCATGCAGTGGTGGGGGGGGGGGGGGAGGGGTAGGTGCCTTGTGGTCAGTCGGTGAGAGGAGGAAGTCGGGTGGATTTGGGGTGGGTGGAGCTGTACTGACAGAACAGGGGGTACACTAGGGTGACGGTGATGTGTAGGTGTGGGGTGAGGGGTCAGGTGGTTGTGGGGGGAGGTAGGCGCCATGCAGTGGTGGGGGGGGGGAGGGGAGGGGTAGGTGCCTTGCGGTCAGTCGGTGAGAGGAGGAAGTCGGGTGGATTTGGGGTGGGTGGAGCTGTACTGACAGAACAGGGGGTACACTAGGGTGACGGTGATGTGTAGGTGTGGGGTGAGGGGTCAGGTGGTTGTGGGGGGAGGTAGGCGCCATGCAGTGGTGGGGGGGGGGGGAGGGGAGGGGTAGGTGCCTTGCGGTCAGTCGGTGAGAGGAGGAAGTCGGGTGGATTTGGGGTGGGTGGAGCTGTACTGACAGAACAGGGGGTACACTAGGGTGACGGTGATGTGTAGGTGTGGGGTGAGGGGTCAGGTGGTTGTGGGGGGAGGTAGGCGCCATGCAGTGGTGGGGGGGGGGGAGGGGAGGGGTAGGTGCCTTGCGGTCAGTCGGTGAGAGGAGGAAGTCGGGTGGATTTGGGGTGGGTGGAGCTGTACTGACAGAACAGGGGGTACACTAGGGTGACGGTGATGTGTAGGTGTGGGGTGAGGGGTCAGGTGGTTGTCGGGGGAGGTAGGCGCCATGCAGTGGTGGGGGGGGGGGGAGGGGAGGGGTAGGTGCCTTGCGGTCAGTCGGTGAGAGGAGGAAGTCGGGTGGATTTGGGGTGGGTGGAGCTGTACTGACAGAACAGGGGGTACACTAGGGTGACGGTGATGTGTAGGTGTGGGGTGAGGGGTCAGGTGGTTGTGGGGGGAGGTAGGCGCCATGCAGTGGTGGGGGGGGGGAGGGGAGGGGTAGGTGCCTTGCGGTCAGTCGGTGAGAGGAGGAAGTCGGGTGGATTTGGGGTGGGTGGAGCTGTACTGACAGAACAGGGGGTACACTAGGGTGACGGTGATGTGTAGGTGTGGGGTGAGGGGTCAGGTGGTTGTCGGGGGAGGTAGGCGCCATGCAGTGGTGGGGGGGGGGGGAGGGGAGGGGTAGGTGCCTTGCGGTCAGTCGGTGAGAGGAGGAAGTCGGGTGGATTTGGGGTGGGTGGAGCTGTACTGACAGAACAGGGGGTACACTAGGGTGACGGTGATGTGTAGGTGTGGGGTGAGGGGTCAGGTGGTTGTGGGGGGAGGTAGGCGCCATGCAGTGGTGGGGGGGGGAGGGGAGGGGTAGGTGCCTTGCGGTCAGTCGGTGAGAGGAGGAAGTCGGGTGGATTTGGGGTGGGTGGAGCTGTACTGACAGAACAGGGGGTACACTAGGGTGACGGTGATGTGTAGGTGTGGGGTGAGGGGTCAGGTGGTTGTGGGGGGAGGTAGGCGCCATGCAGTGGTGGGGGGGGGGAGGGGAGGGGTAGGTGCCTTGCGGTCAGTCGGTGAGAGGAGGAAGTTGGGTGGATTTGGGGTGGGTGGAGCTGTACTGACAGAACAGGGGGTACACTAGGGTGACGGTGATGTGTAGGTGTGGGGTGAGGGGTCAGGTGGTTGTGGGGGGAGGTAGGCGCCATGCAGTGGTGGGGGGGGGGAGGGGAGGGGTAGGTGCCTTGCGGTCAGTCGGTGAGAGGAGGAAGTTGGGTGGATTTGGGGTGGGTGGAGCTGTACTGACAGAACAGGGGGTACACTAGGGTGACGGTGATGTGTAGATGTGGGGTGAGGGGTCAGGTGGTTGTCGGGGGAGGTAGGCGCCATGCAGTGGTGGGGGGGGGAGGGGAGGGGTAGGTGCCTTGCGGTCAGTCGGTGAGAGGAGGAAGTCGGGTGGATTTGGGGTGGGTGGAGCTGTACTGACAGAACAGGGGGTACACTAGGGTGACGGTGATGTGTAGGTGTGGGGTGAGGGGTCAGGTGGTTGTCGGGGGAGGTAGGCGCCATGCAGTGGTGGGGGGGGGGGGAGGGGAGGGGTAGGTGCCTTGCGGTCAGTCGGTGAGAGGAGGAAGTCGGGTGGATTTGGGGTGGGTGGAGCTGTACTGACAGAACAGGGGGTACACTAGGGTGACGGTGATGTGTAGGTGTGGGGTGAGGGGTCAGGTGGTTGTGGGGGGAGGTAGGCGCCATGCAGTGGTGGGGGGGGGAGGGGAGGGGTAGGTGCCTTGCGGTCAGTCGGTGAGAGGAGGAAGTCGGGTGGATTTGGGGTGGGTGGAGCTGTACTGACAGAATAGGGGGTACACTAGGGTGACGGTGATGTGTAGGTGTGGGGTGAGGGGTCAGGTGGTTGTCGGGGGAGGTAGGCGCCATGCAGTGGTGGGGGGGGGGGGAGGGGAGGGGTAGGTGCCTTGCGGTCAGTCGGTGAGAGGAGGAAGTCGGGTGGATTTGGGGTGGGTGGAGCTGTACTGACAGAACAGGGGGTACACTAGGGTGACGGTGATGTGTAGGTGTGGGGTGAGGGGTCAGGTGGTTGTGGGGGGAGGTAGGCGCCATGCAGTGGTGGGGGGGGGAGGGGAGGGGTAGGTGCCTTGCGGTCAGTCGGTGAGAGGAGGAAGTCGGGTGGATTTGGGGTGGGTGGAGCTGTACTGACAGAACAGGGGGTACACTAGGGTGACGGTGATGTGTAGGTGTGGGGTGAGGGGTCAGGTGGTTGTCGGGGGAGGTAGGCGCCATGCAGTGGTGGGGGGGGGAGGGGAGGGGTAGGTGCCTTGCGGTCAGTCGGTGAGAGGAGGAAGTCGGGTGGATTTGGGGTGGGTGGAGCTGTACTGACAGAACAGGGGGTACACTAGGGTGACGGTGATGTGTAGGTGTGGGGTGAGGGGTCAGGTGGTTGTCGGGGGAGGTAGGCGCCATGCAGTGGTGGGGGGGGGGGAGGGGAGGGGTAGGTGCCTTGCGGTCAGTCGGTGAGAGGAGGAAGTCGGGTGGATTTGGGGTGGGTGGAGCTGTACTGACACGCTGTGTCTGGAATGTCTGTAATAATATTAATCAGCTGATAATAATAGGAAGGTGTGTCAGTGACCTCATTATTACCAACATCAGCCAATCACACGTCAGCCTTCTATAGTGCCTTGCGAAAGTATTCGGCCCCCTTGAACTTTTTATCCTTTTGCCACATTTCAGGCTTCAAACATAAAGATAAAAATTTAATTTTTTTGTGAAGAATCACCAACAAGTGGGACACAATTGTGAAGTGGAACGAAATCTATTGGATTTTTGAAACTTTTTTAACTAAGAAAAAAATGAAAAGTGGGACGTGCAAAATTATTCGGCCCCCTTGCGTTAATACTTTGTAGAGCCACCTTTTGCTGCGATTACAGCTGCAAGTCGCTTGGGGTATGTCTCTATCAGTTTTCCACACCGAGAGACTGAAATTCTTGCTCATTCTTCCTTGCAAAACAGCTCGAGCTCAGTGAGGTTGGATGGAGAGCGTTTGTGAACAGCAGTTTTCAGCTCTTTCCACAGATTCTCGATTGGATTCAGGTCTGGACTTTGACTTGGCCATTCTAACACCTGGATACGTTTATTTATGAACCATTCCTTTGTAGATTTTGCTGTATGTTTGGGATCATTGTCTTGTTGGAAGATAAATCTCCGTCCCAGTCTCAGGTCTTTTGCAGACTCCAACAGGTTTTCATCCAGAATGGTCCTGTATTTGGCTGCATCCATCTTCCCCTCAATTTTACCATCTTCCCTGTCCCTGCTGAAGAAAAGCAGGCCCAAACCATGATGCTGCCACCACCATGTTTCACAGTGGGGATGGTGTGTTGAGGGTGATGAGCTGTGTTGCTTTTACGCCAAACATATCGTTTTAAATTGTGGCCAAAAGTTGGATTTTGGTTTCATCGGACCAGGGCACCTTCTTCCACATGTTTGGTGTGTCTCCCAGGTGGCTTGTGGCAAACTTTAGACGAGACTTTTTATGGATATCTTTGAGAAATGGCTTTCTTCTTGCCACTCTTCCATAAAGGGCAGATTTGTGCAGTGTACGACTGATTGTTGTCCTGTGGACAGACTCTCCCACCTCAGTCCTCTGCAGTTCATCCAGAGTGATCATGGGCCTCTTGGCTGCATCTCTGATCAGTCTTCTCCTTGTCTGAGCTGAAAGTTTAGAGGGACAGCCAGGTCTTGGTAGATTTGCAGTGGTCTGATACTCCTTCCATTTCAAAATGATCGCTTGCACAGTGCTCCTTGGGATGTTTAAAGCTTGGGAAAAAAAATTTGTATCCAAATCCGGCTTTAAACTTCTCCACAACAGTATTACGGACCTGCCTGGTGTGTTCCTTGGTCTTCATGATGCTCTCTGCGCTTTCAACAGAACCCTGAGACTATCACAGAGCAGGTGCATTTATACAGAGACTTGATTACACACAGGTGGATTCTATTTATCACCATCAGTCATTTAGGACAACATTGGATCATTAAGGCTCCATGTACACAGAAGCTGATAAACTGCAGTTAATGGGCGTTTTGGCGTTTTTTTTAAAAGCCCATTAACTGCACTCTATGTTAGCCTATGTGTTCATGTACACATAACGTTTTTTAGCTTTAATGAGCAGTGGAGTTAATGGGCTTTTTTCTGAACGCAGGAAATTTGCGTTCAAAGTGCCGTTTTTCGGCAGAAAAAAACGCAAAAACGCAAAACGCTCATAAACGCTCAAAAACGCTGGCCGTGAGCGTTTTTTAGTCCATTGAAAAAAAAAATTTTTATTTTTTTTTTAAAAAGCTAAAAAAAGCTACACTGAAAAACGCTAATAAAAGCTAGTAAAAAAACGCTGATAAAAGCTAGCTTTTTCTGCTGCTTTAAAAACGGCCGTTTTTGAGCTTCTGTGTACATGGAGCCTAAGAGATCCTCGCTGAACTTCTGGAGTCAGTTTGCTGCACTGAAAGTAAAGGGGCCGAATAATTTTGCACGCACCACTTTTCAGTTTTTTATTTGCTAAAAAAGTTTAAAATATCCAATAGATTTCGTTTTACTTCACAATTGTGTCCCACTTGTTGGTGATTCTTCACAAAAAATTAAAAATGTATATCTTTATGTTTGAAGCCTGAAATGTGGCAAAAGGATGAAAAGTTCAAGGGGGCCAAATACTTTCGCAAGGCACTGTATAGTCTGATCACTGACTCCTGGCTCTAGTGGTGCTGGGATTTGTAGTTCCTCGGGGTTCCACTACCAGCAAGGGGGACCTAATAAAGTGCGCAGTGAAAGGATGGTACGTGGTGACGTCGGGTGACAGGTCTGGGTGTGTATTATATGGTGATTGTTGTGTAAGGTGCTCGGTATCGGAAACACTCGTTCTGCTGGTCTGACCTGTACACAGAGCTTCTCACACCCTCCGACCTGACAGGTGAGACACCAGCCAGTCCACAATTCCCTCTCACACCTCTACATCCGACCTACACAGGCACCGCACACACCAAATATATATATATATATATACAGTGCCTGTAAAAAGTATTCATACCCCTTCACATTTCCCACATGTTGTCATGTTACAAAAAGTTGTGGAGAAGTATAAAGCAGGAATAGGTTATAAAAAAAAAATCTCCCAAGCTTTGAAGATCTCACGGAGCTCTGTTCAATCCATCATCAGAAAATGGAAAGAGTATGGCACAACTGCCAACCTACCAAGACATGGCCGTCCACCTAAACTGACCGCGCCGGGCAAGGAGAGCATTCATCAGAGAAGCAGCCAAGAGGCCCATGGTAACTCTGGAGGAGCTGCAGAGATCCATAACTCATGCGGGAGAATCTGTCCACAGGACAACTATTAGTCGTGCTTCTCCACAAATCTGCCCTTTATGGAAGAGGGACAAGAAGAAAGACATTGGAGAAAGAAAGTCATAAGAAGTCCTGTTTGTAGTTTGTGAGAAGCCATGTGGGGGACACAGCCATCATGTGGGGGACACAGCAAACATGTGGGGGACACAGGAAACATGTGGAGGACACAGCAATCATGTGGGGGACACAGCAAACATGTGGAGGACACAGCAAACATGTGGAGGACACAGCAATCATGTGGGGGATACAGCAATCATGTGGGGGACACAGCAAACATGTGGGGGACACAGCAGACATGTGGGGGACACAGCAAACATGTGGGGGGACACAGCAAACATGTAGGGGACACAGCAAACATGTAGGGGACACAGCAAACATGTGGGGGACACAGCAAGCATGTGGGGGACACAGAAAACATGTGGGGGACACAGCAAACATGTGGAGGACACAGCAATCGTGGGGGATACAGCAATCATGTGGGGGACACAGCAAACATGTAGGGGACACAGCAAACATGTGGGGGACACAGCAGACATGTGGGGGACACAGCAAACATGTGGGGGGACACAGCAAACATGTGGGGGACACAGCAAGCATGTGGGGGACACAGAAAACATGTGGGGGACACAGCAAACATGTGGGGGCACAGCAAACATGTGGAGGACACAGCAAACGTGGGGGACACAGCAATCATGTGGGGGACACAGCAAACTTTTGGGGGACACAGCAAACATGTGGGGGACACAGCAGACATGTGGGGGATACAGCAATCATGTGGGGGACACAGCAAACATGTGGAGGACACAGCAAACATGTGGGGGACACAGCAATCATATGGGGGACACAGCAATCATGTGGGGGACACAGCAAACATGTGGGGGACACAGCAGACATGTGGGGGACACAGCAATCATGTGGGGGACACAGCAACCATGTGGGGGACACAGCAAACATGTGGAGGACACAGCAATCATGTGGGGGATACAGCAATCATGTGGGGGACACAGCAAACATGTGGGGGACACAGCAAACATGTGGGGGGCACAGCAAACGTGGGGGACACAGCAAACATGTGGGGGACACAGCAAACATGTGGGGGACACAGCAATCATGTGGGGGACACAGCAATCATGTGGGGGACACGGCAAACGTGGAGGACACGGCAATCATGTGGGGGGCACAGCAAACATGTGGAGGACACAGCAAACATGTGGGAGACACAGCAAACATGTGGAGGACACAGCAAACATGTGGGGGACACAGCAAACATGTGGGGGACACAGAAATCATGTGGGGGACACAGCAATCATGTGGGGGACACAGAAATCATGTGGGGGATACAGAAATCATGTGGGGGACACAGCAAACATGTGGGGGACACAGGAAACATGTGGGGGACACAGCAATCATGTGTAGGACACAGCAAACATGTGGGTGACACAGCAATCATGTGGGGGACACAGCAATCATGTGGGGGAAACAGCAAACATGTGGGGGACACAGGAAACATGTGGGGAACACAGCAATCATGTGGGGGACACAGCAAACATGTGGGGGGCACAGCAAACATGTGGAGGAAACAGCAACCATGTGGGGGACACAGCAATCATGTGGAGGACACAGCAAACTTGTGGGGGACACAGCAAACATGTGGGGGACACAGCAATCACGTGGAGGACACAGCAAACATGTGGAGGACACAGCAAACATGTGAGGGACACAGCAAACATGTGAGGGACACAGCAATCATGTGGGGGGCACAGCAAACATGTGGAGGACACAGCAATCATGTGGGGGACACAGCAATCATGTGGGGGACACATCAATCATGTGGGGGACACAGCAAACATGTGGGGGACACAGCAAACATGTGGAGGACACAGCAAACATGTGGGGGACACAGCAAACATGTGGAGGACACAGCAAACATGTGGGAGACACAGCAATCATGTGGGGGACACAGCAATCATGTGGGGGACACAGCAATCATGTGGGGGACACAGCAAACATGTGGGGGGCACAGCAAACATGTGGGGGACACAGCAAACATGTGGAGGACACAGCAAACATGTGGGGGACACAGCAAACATTTGGGGGACACGGTAATCATGTGGGGGACACAGCAATCATGTGGGGGACACAGCAAACATGTGGGGGACACAGCAAACATGTGGAAGAAGGTGCTCTGGTCAGATGAGACCAAAATTCAACTTTTTGGCCAAAAGCAAAACACTATGTGTGGGGAAAACTAACACTGCCCATCCCCCTGAACACACCATCCCCACCGTGAAACATGGTGGTGGCAGCATCATGTGGTGGGGATGCTTTTCTTCAG
The DNA here is from genome assembly GCA_029206835.1 of Rana muscosa. Taxonomy (NCBI): domain Eukaryota; kingdom Metazoa; phylum Chordata; class Amphibia; order Anura; family Ranidae; genus Rana; species Rana muscosa. Next base: position 194,461,782 of record CM055127.1, read on the forward strand.
CAGGGACAGGGAAGCTGGTCAGAGTTGATGGGAAGATGGATGGAGACAAATACAGGACAATCTTAGAAAAAAATCTGTTAGAGTCTACAAAAGACTTGAGACTGGGGGGGGGGGAGGTTCACCTTCCAGCAGGACAACGATCCTAAAGTACAGCCAGAGCTACAATGGAATGGTTTAGATCAAAGCATATTCATGTGTTAGAATGGCCCAGTCACAGTCCAGACCTAAATCCCATTGAGAATCTGTGGCAAGACTTGAAAATTGCTGATCACAGACGCTCTCCATCCAATCTGACAGAACTTGAAATGTTTTACAAAGAAGAATGGGCAGAAATGTCCCTCTCTAGATGGGCAAAGCTGGTAGAGACACCCCCAAAAAGACTTGTAGAGAAAGGGGGTTCTACAAAGTATTGACTCCGGGGGGCGCCATACAAATGCCCCTCCCCCACACTTTTCACAGATTTATTTGTATCATTTATCATTTTCCTTCCACTTCACAATTATGTGACACTTTGTGTTGGTCTATCGCATAAAATTCCAATAAAATACATTTAAGTTTTTGGTTGTTACATGACAAAATGTGGGGAATTTCAAGGGGTATGAATACTTTTTCAAGGCACTGTATATAGAGGGGTATGAATACTTTTTTTCCAGGAACCATATATAAAGGGGTATGAATACTTTTTTCCAGGCACTGTATATAGAGTGGTATGAATACTTTTTTTCCAGGCACTGTATATAGAGGGGTATGAATACTTTTTCCAGGCACTGTATATAGAGGGGTATGAATACTTTTTTCCAGGCACTGTATATAGAGGGAAATGAATACTTTTTCCAGTCACTGTATATAGAGGGGTATGAATACTTTTCCAGGCACTGTATATAGAGGGGTATGAATACTTTTTCCAGGCACTGTATATAGAGTGGTATGAATACTTTTTTCCAGGCACTGTATATAGAGGGGAATGAATACTTTTTCCAGGCACTGTATATAGAGGGGGTATGAATACTTTTTTCCAGGCACTGTATATAGAGGGGTATGAATACTTTTTCCAGGCACCGTATATAGAGGGGTATGAATACTTTTTTCCAGTAACTCTATATAGAGGGGTTTGAATACTTTTTCCAGGCACTGTATATAGAGGGGTATGAATACTTTTTTCCAGGCACTGTATATAGAGGGGTATGAATACTTTTTCCAGGCACTGTATATAGAGGGGTATGAATACTTTTTCCAGGCACTGTATATAGAGGGGTATGAATACTTTTTCCAGGCAGCACTGTATATAGAGGGGTATGAATACTTTTCCCAGGCACTGTGTATAGAGGGGTATGAATACTTTTTCCAGGCACTGTATATAGAGGGGTATGAATACTTTTTCCAGGCACTGTATATCGAGGGGTATGAATACTTTTTCCAGGCACTGTACACTTATTAGAGGTCCATATAAAGTTGTAATGTTAGGAGTAGAGAATAATGTTCAGCCAATCAGATGCTGGGGTTATAAAAGCTGAAGAAAGGGGTGTGGTTAAATGGAGGGGAGACTTGAGAAAGGGGTGTGGTCAGACGGAGGGGAGACTTGAGAAAGGGGTGTGGTCAGACGGAGGGGAGACTTGAGAAAGGGGTGTGGTCAGATGGAGGGGAGACTTGAGAAAGGGGTGTGGTCAGATGGAGAGGAGACTTGAGAAATGGGTGTGGTCAGATGGAGGGGAGACTTGAGAAAGGGGTGTGGTCAGATGGAGGGGAGACTTGAGAAAGGGGTGTGGTCAGATGGAGGGGAGACTTGAGAAAGGGGTGTGGTCAGATGGAGGAGAGACTTGAGAAAGGGGTGTGGTCAGATGGAGGGGAGACTTGAGAAAGGGGTGTGGTCAGATGGAGGGGAGACTTGAGAAAGGGGTGTGGTCAGATGGAGGGGAGACTTGAGAAAGGGGTGTGGTCAGATGGAAGAGGATACTTGAGAAAGGGGTGTGGTCAGATGGAGGGGAGACTTGAGAAAGGGGTGTGGTCAGATGGAGAGGAGACTGGAGAAAGGGGTGTGGTCAGATGGAGAGGAGAATTGAGAAAGGGGTGTGGTCAGATGGAGAGGAGAATTGAGAAAGGGGTGTGGTCAGATGAAGAGGAGACTTGAGAAAGGGGTGTGGTCAGATGGAGAGGAGACTTGAGAAAGGGGTGTGGTCAGATGGAGGGGAGACTTGAGAAAGGGGTGTGGTCAGATGGAGGGGAGACTTAAGAAAGGGGTGTGGTCAGATGGAGGGGAGACTTGAGAAAGGGGTGTGGTCAGATGGAGGGGAGACTTGAGAAAGGGGTGTGGTCAGATGGAGGAGAGACTTGAGAAAGGGGTGTGGTCAGATGGAGAGGAGACTGGAGAAAGGGGTGTGGTCAGATGGATAGGAGACTTGAGAAAGGGGTGTGGTGAGATGGAGAGGAGACTTGAGAAAGGGGTGTGGTCAGATGGAGAGCAGACTTGAGAAAGGGGTGTGGTCAGATGGAGAGGAGACTTGAGAAAGGGGTGTGGTGAGATGGAGAGGAGACTTGAGAAAGGAGTGTGGTCAGATGGAGGGGAGACTTGAGAAAGGGGTGTGGTCAGATGGAGGGGAGACTTGAGAAAGGGGTGTGGTCAGATGGAGGGGAGACTTGAGAAAGGGGTGTGGTCAGATGGAGGGGAGACTTGAGAAAGGGGTGTGGTCAGAGTTTTATGGGAAGGACATATAATTATTTGTATCATATAATAATCTTTATAGAGTGAAGAGTCAGTTTCTGGATTATAGATAATTTTATGAGCATTCCGTACATTGCGTCATCTCACTGGTGACACCTCTTGGGTTGGAAAGGTTTGGCTCGTACCCCATTGTTCTCCATGGTGAGCTCAGTCTGGTGTGCTGTGGATGGAGGATCTTATAGAGAGGGAATTGGGGGTGGGGAGGCCTCTCTGGGAGTGGAGGCTGCAGGCCAGAGACACTCTACACCGAGGAATGTGAGGCTTCATCCGCCGCAGGAGGTGAGTGATGGGCAGACACAGAAATATATATATATACTGTGTATACAGAGAGTGAGGGGGACTGATATATACCATCTATATACAGTATACAGGGAGAGCCCCAGATACGGGATATACAGCATAGAGATATACTTGGTACATACAGACCTCCCACATCGGATCTCAATATAAATCTACAGAATTCAGGAGTGGCTCAGAGATCCGGAAGGAAAAAGGGGATCCCAACCCTCTGTCCCGTCCTCCGATCCCCAGGAGGTCCTGATTCCTCTATATAGATCTTTATATCACTAGAGGGGTCACCAGCAGGAGGAAGGGGGTCCTAATTCCTCTATATAGATCTTTATATCACTAGAGGGGTCTTCATCAGGAGGAAGGAGGTCCTAATTCCTCTATATAGATCTTTATATCACTAGAGGGGTCACCAGCAGGAGGAAGGAGGTCCCGATTCCTCTATATAGATCTTTATATCACTAGAGGGGTCACCAGCAGGAGGAAGGAGGTCCTGATTCCTCTATATAGATCTTTATATCACTAGAGGGGTCACCAGCAGGAGGAAGGGGGTCCTGATTCCTCTATATAGATCTTTATATCACTAGAGGGGTCACCAGCAGGAGGAAGGAGGTCCTGATTCCTCTATATAGATCTTTATATCACTAGAGGGGTCACCAGCAGGAGGAAGGGGGTCCTGATTCCTATATATAGATCTTTATATCACTAGAGGGGTCACCAGCAGGAGGAAGGAGGTCCTGATTCCTCTATATAGATCTTTATATCACTAGAGGGGTCACCGGCAGGAGGAAGGAGGTCCTGATTCCTCTATATAGATCTTTATATCACTAGAGGGGTCTTCATCAGGAGGAAGGAGGTCCTGATTCCTCTATATAGATCTTTATATCACTAGAGGGGTCTTCATCAGGAGGAAGGCGGTCCTGATTCCTATATATAGATCTTTATATCACTAGAGGGGTCACCGGCAGGAGGAAGGAGGTCCTGGTTCCTCTATATAGATCTTTATATCACTAGAAGGGTCACCAGCAGGAGGAAGGAGGTCCTGATTCCTCTATATAGATCTTTATATCACTAGAGGGGTCTTCATCAGTAGGAAGGGGGTCCTGATTCCTCTATATACATCTTTATATCACTAGAGGGGTCCCCAGCAGGAGGAAGGAGGTCCTGATTCCTCTATATAGATCTTTATATCACTAGAGGGATCACCGGCAGGAGGAAGGAGGTCCTGATTCCTCTATATAGATCTTTATATCACTAGAGGGGTCTTCATCAGGAGGAAGGGGGTCCTGATTCCTCTATATACATCTTTATATCACTAGAGGGGTCACCAGCAGGAGGAAGGAGGTCCTGATTCCTCTATATAGATCTTTATATCACTAGAGGGGTCACCAGCAGGAGGAAGGAGGTCCTGATTCCTCTATATAGATCTTTATATCACAAGAGGGATCACCAGCGGGAGGAAGGAGGTCCTGATTCCTCTATATAGATCTTTTTATCACTAGAGGGGTCTTCATCAGGAGGAAGGAGGTCCTGATTGCTCTATATAGATCTTTATATCACTAGAGGGTTCACCAGCAGGAGGAAGGGGGTCCTGATTCCTCTATATAGATCTTTATATCACTAGAGGGGTCTTCATCAGGGGGGAGGAGGTCCTGATTCCTCTGTATAGATCTTTATATCACTAGAGGGGTCTTCATCAGGAGGAAGGGGGTCCTGATTCCTATATATAGATCTTTATATCACTAGAGGGGTCACCAGCAGGAGGAAGGAGGTCCTGATTCCTCTATATAGATCTTTATATCACTAGAGGGGTCACCAGCAGGAGGAAGGAGGTCCTGATTCCTATATATAGATCTTTATATCACTAGAGGGATCACCAGCGGGAGGAAGGAGGTCCTGATTCCTCTATATAGATCTTTTTATCACTAGAGGGGTCTTCATCAGGAGGAAGGAGGTCCTGATTCCTCTATATAGATCTTTATATCACTAGAGGGTTCACCAGCAGGAGGAAGGGGGTCCTGATTCCTCTATATAGATCTTTATATCACTAGAGGGGTCTTCATCAGGGGGGAGGAGGTCCTGATTCCTCTGTATAGATCTTTATATCACTAGAGGGGTCTTCATCAGGAGGAAGGGGGTCCTGATTCCTATATATAGATCTTTATATCACTAGAGGGGTCACCAGCAGGAGGAAGGAGGTCCTGATTCCTCTATATAGATCTTTATATCACTAGAGGGGTCACCGGCAGGAGGAAGGAGGTCCTGGTTCCTCTATATAGATCTTTATATCACTAGAGGGGTCACCAGCAGGAGGAAGGAGGTCCTGATTCCTCTATATAGATCTTTATATCACTAGAGGGGTCTTCATCAGGAGGAAGGGGGTCCTGATTCCTATATATAGATCTTTATATCACTAGAGGGGTCACCAGCAGGAGGAAGGAGGTCCTGATTCCTCTATATAGATCTTTATATCACTAGAGGGGTCACCGGCAGGAGGAAGGAGGTCCTGATTCCTCTATATAGATCTTTATATCACTAGAGGGGTCTTCATCAGGAGGAAGGGGGTCCTGATTCCTCTATATACATCTTTATATCACTAGAGGGGTCACCAGCAGGAGGAAGGAGGTCCTGATTCCTATATATAGATCTTTATATCACTAGAGGGATCACCAGCGGGAGGAAGGAGGTCCTGGTTCCTCTATATAGATCTTTTTATCACTAGAGGGGTCTTCATCAGGAGGAAGGAGGTCCTGATTCCTCTATATTGATCTTTATATCACTAGAGGGTTCACCAGCAGGAGGAAGGGGGTCCTGATTCCTCTATATAGATCTTTATATCACTAGAGGGGTCTTCATCAGGGGGGAGGAGGTCCTGATTCCTCTATATAGATCTTTATATCACTAGAGGGGTCTTCATCAGGAGGAAGGGTGTCCTGATTCCTCTATATAGATCTTTATATCACTAGAGGGGTCTTCATCAGGAGGAAGGGGGTCCTGATTCCTCTATATAGATCTTTATATCACTAGAGGGGTCTTCATCAGGAGGAAGGAGGTCCTGATCCCTCTATATAGATCTTTATATCACTAGAGGGGTCGCCAGCAGGAGGAAGGAGGTCCTGATTCCTCTATATAGATCTTTATATCACTAGAGGGATCCCCAGCAGGAGGAAGGAGGTCCTGATTCCTCTATATAGATCTTTATATCACTAGAGGGGTCACCGGCAGGAGGAAGGAGGTCCTGATCCCTCTATATAGATCTTTATATCACTAGAGGGATCCCCAGCAGGAGGAAGGAGGTCCTGATTCCTCTATATAGATCTTTATATCACTAGAGGGGTCACCGGCAGGAGGAAGGAGGTCCTGATTCCTCTATATAGATCTTTATATCACTAGAGGGGTCACCAGCAGGAGGAAGGAGGTCCTGGTTCCTCTATATAGATCTTTATATCACTAGAGGGGTCACCAGCAGGAGGAAGGAGGTCCTGATTCCTCTATATAGATCTTTATATCACTAGAGGGGTCACCAGCAGGAGGAAGGAGGTCCTGGTTCCTCTATATAGATCTTTATATCACTAGAGGGGTCATCAGCAGGAGGAAGGAGGTCCTGATTCCTCTATATAGATCTTTATATCACTAGAGGGGTCTTCATCAGGGGGAAGGAGGTCCTGATTCCTCTATATAGATCTTTATATCACTAGAGGGGTCACCAGCAGGAGGAAGGAGGTCTTGATTCCTCTATACAGACCTTTATATCACTAGAGGGGTCTTCATCAGGAGGAAGGAGGTCCTGATTCCTCTATAAAGATCTTTATATCACTAGAGGGTCTTCATCAGGAGGAAGGAGGTCCTGATTCCTCTTTATAGATCTTTATATCACTAGAGGGGTCACCAGCAGGAGGAAGGAGGTCCTGATTCCTCTAAATAGATCTTTATATCACTAGAGGGGTCACTGGCAGGAGGAAGGAGGTCCTGATTCCTCTATATAGATCTTTATATCACTAGAGGGGTCTTCATCAGGAAGAAGGAGGTCCTGATTCCTCTATATAGATCTTTATATTACTAGAGGGGTCACCAGCAGGAGGAAGGAGGTCCTGATTCCTCTATATAGATCTTTATATCACTAGAGGGGTCACCAGCAGGAGGAAGGAGGTCCTGATTCCTCTATATAGATCTTTATATCACTAGAGGGGTCACCAGCAGGAGGAAGGAGGTCCTGATTCCTCTATATAGATCTTTATATCACTAGAGGGGTCACCGGCAGGAGGAAGGAGGTCCTGGTTCCTCTATATAGATCTTTATATCACTAGAAGGGTCACCAGCAGGAGGAAGGAGGTCCTGATTCCTCTATATAGATCTTTATATCACTAGAGGGGTCTTCATCAGTAGGAAGGGGGTCCTGATTCCTCTATATAGATCTTTATATCACTAGAGGGGTCACCAGCAGGAGGAAGGAGGTCCTGATTCCTCTATATAGATCTTTATATCACTAGAGGGGTCACCAGCAGGAGGAAGGAGGTCCTGATTCCTCTATATAGATCTTTATATCACTAGAGGGGTCACCAGCAGGAGGAAGGAGGTCCTGATTCCTCTATATAGATCTTTATATCACTAGAGGGGTCACCAGCAGGAGGAAGGAGGTCCTGATTCCTCTATATAGATCTTTATATCACTAGAGGGGTCTTCATCAGGAGGAAGGAGGTCCTGATTCCTCTATATAGATCTTTATATCACTAGAGGGGTCACCAGCAGGAGGAAGGAGGTCCTGATTCCTCTATATAGATCTTTATATCACTAGAGGGGTCACCAGCAGGAGGAAGGGGGTCCTGATTCCTATATATAGATCTTTATATCACTAGAGGGGTCACCAGCAGGAGGAAGGAGGTCCTGATTCCTCTATATAGATCTTTATATCACTAGAGGGGTCACCGGCAGGAGGAAGGAGGTCCTGATTCCTCTATATAGATCTTTATATCACTAGAGGGGTCTTCATCAGGAGGAAGGGGGTCCTGATTCCTATATATAGATCTTTATATCACTAGAGGGGTCACCAGCAGGAGGAAGGAGGTCCTGATTCCTCTATATAGATCTTTATATCACTAGAGGGGTCACCGGCAGGAGGAAGGAGGTCCTGATTCTTCTATATAGATCTTTATATCACTAGAGGGGTCACCAGCAGGAGGAAGGAGGTCCTGATTCCTCTATATAGATCTTTATATCACTAGAGGGGTCACCAGCAGGAGGAAGGAGGTCCTGATTCCTCTATATAGATCTTTATATCACTAGAGGGGTCACCAGCAGGAGGAAGGAGGTCCTGATTCCTCTATATAGATCTTTATATCACTAGAGGGGTCTTCATCAGGAGGAAGGGGGTCCTGATTCCTATATATAGATCTTTATATCACTAGAGGGGTCACCAGCAGGAGGAAGGAGGTCCTGATTCCTCTATATAGATCTTTATATCACTAGAGGGGTCACCGGCAGGAGGAAGGAGGTCCTGGTTCCTCTATATAGATCTTTATATCACTAGAAGGGTCACCAGCAGGAGGAAGGAGGTCCTGATTCCTCTATATAGATCTTTATATCACTAGAGGGGTCTTCATCAGTAGGAAGGGGGTCCTGATTCCTCTATATACATCTTTATATCACTAGAGGGGTCCCCAGCAGGAGGAAGGAGGTCCTGATTCCTCTATATAGATCTTTATATCACTAGAGGGATCACCGGCAGGAGGAAGGAGGTCCTGATTCCTCTATATAGATCTTTATATCACTAGAGGGGTCTTCATCAGGAGGAAGGGGGTCCTGATTCCTCTATATACATCTTTATATCACTAGAGGGGTCACCAGCAGGAGGAAGGAGGTCCTGATTCCTATATATAGATCTTTATATCACTAGAGGGATCACCAGCGGGAGGAAGGAGGTCCTGATTCCTCTATATAGATCTTTTTATCACTAGAGGGGTCTTCATCAGGAGGAAGGAGGTCCTGATTCCTCTATATAGATCTTTATATCACTAGAGGGTTCACCAGCAGGAGGAAGGAGGTCCTGATTCCTCTATATAGATCTTTATATCACTAGAGGGGTCTTCATCAGGGGGGAGGAGGTCCTGATTCCTCTGTATAGATCTTTATATCACTAGAGGGGTCTTCATCAGGAGGAAGGGGGTCCTGATTCCTATATATAGATCTTTATATCACTAGAGGGGTCACCAGCAGGAGGAAGGAGGTCCTGATTCCTCTATATAGATCTTTATATCACTAGAGGGGTCACCGGCAGGAGGAAGGAGGTCCTGGTTCCTCTATATAGATCTTTATATCACTAGAGGGGTCACCAGCAGGAGGAAGGAGGTCCTGATTCCTCTATATAGATCTTTATATCACTAGAGGGGTCTTCATCAGGAGGAAGGGGGTCCTGATTCCTATATATAGATCTTTATATCACTAGAGGGGTCACCAGCAGGAGGAAGGAGGTCCTGATTCCTCTATATAGATCTTTATATCACTAGAGGGGTCACCGGCAGGAGGAAGGAGGTCCTGATTCCTCTATATAGATCTTTATATCACTAGAGGGGTCTTCATCAGGAGGAAGGGGGTCCTGATTCCTCTATATACATCTTTATATCACTAGAGGGGTCACCAGCAGGAGGAAGGAGGTCCTGATTCCTCTATATTGATCTTTATATCACTAGAGGGTTCACCAGCAGGAGGAAGGGGGTCCTGATTCCTCTATATAGATCTTTATATCACTAGAGGGGTCTTCATCAGGGGGGAGGAGGTCCTGATTCCTCTGTATAGATCTTTATATCACTAGAGGGGTCTTCATCAGGAGGAAGGGTGTCCTGATTCCTCTATATAGATCTTTATATCACTAGAGGGGTCTTCATCAGGAGGAAGGGGGTCCTGATTCCTCTATATAGATCTTTATATCACTAGAGGGGTCTTCATCAGGAGGAAGGAGGTCCTGATCCCTCTATATAGATCTTTATATCACTAGAGGGGTCGCCAGCAGGAGGAAGGAGGTCCTGATTCCTCTATATAGATCTTTATATCACTAGAGGGATCCCCAGCAGGAGGAAGGAGGTCCTGATTCCTCTATATAGATCTTTATATCACTAGAGGGGTCACCGGCAGGAGGAAGGAGGTCCTGATCCCTCTATATAGATCTTTATATCACTAGAGGGGTCACCAGCAGGAGGAAGGAGGTCCTGATCCCTCTATATAGATCTTTATATCACTAGAGGGGTCCCCAGCAGGAGGAAGGGGGTCCTGATTCCTCTATATAGATCTTTATATCACTAGAGGGGTCCCCAGCAGGAGGAAGGAGGTCCTGATTCCTCTATATAGATCTTTATATCACTAGAGGGATCCCCAGCAGGAGGAAGGAGGTCCTGATTCCTCTATATAGATCTTTATATCACTAGAGGGGTCACCGGCAGGAGGAAGGAGGTCCTGATTCCTCTATATAGATCTTTATATCACTAGAGGGGTCACCAGCAGGAGGAAGGAGGTCCTGGTTCCTCTATATAGATCTTTATATCACTAGAGGGGTCACCAGCAGGAGGAAGGAGGTCCTGATTCCTCTATATAGATCTTTATATCACTAGAGGGGTCACCGGCAGGAGGAAGGAGGTCCTGATTCCTCTATATAGATCTTTATATCACTAGAGGGGTCACCATCAGGAGGAAGGAGGTCCTGGTTCCTCTATATAGATCTTTATATCACTAGAGGGGTCATCAGCAGGAGGAAGGAGGTCCTGATTCCTCTATATAGATCTTTATATCACTAGAGGGGTCTTCATCAAGGGGAAGGAGGTCCTGATTCCTCTATATAGATCTTTATATCACTAGAGGGGTCACCAGCAGGAGGAAGGAGGTCTTGATTCCTCTATACAGACCTTTATATCACTAGAGGGGTCTTCATCAGGAGGAAGGAGGACCTGATTCCTCTATAAAGATCTTTATATCACTAGAGGGTCTTCATCAGGAGGAAGGAGGTCCTGATTCCTCTTTATAGATCTTTATATCACTAGAGGGGTCACCAGCAGGAGGAAGGAGGTCCTGATTCCTCTAAATAGATCTTTATATCACTAGAGGGGTCACTGGCAGGAGGAAGGAGGTCCTGATTCCTCTATATAGATCTTTATATCACTAGAGGGGTCTTCATCAGGAGGAAGGAGGTCCTGATTCCTCTATACAGATCTTTATATCACTAGAGGGGTCACCAGCAGGAGGAAGGAGGTCCTGATTCCTCTATATACATCTTTATATCACTAGAGGGGTCACCAGCAGGAGGAAGGGGGTCCTGATTCCTCTATATAGATCTTTATATCACTAGAGGGGTCACCAGCAGGAGGAAGGAGGTCCTGATCCCTCTATATAGGTCTTTATATCACTAGAAGGGTCACCAGCAGGAGGAAGGAGGTCCTGATTCCTCTATATAGATCTTTATATCACTAGAGGGGTCACCGGCAGGAGGAAGGGGGTCCTGATTCCTCTATATAGATCTTTATATCACTAGAGGGTCTTCATCATGAAGAAGGAGGTCCTTATTCCTCTATATAGATCTTTATATCACTAGAGGGGTCTTCATCAGGATGAAGGGGGTCCGGATTCCTCTATATAGATCTTTATATCACTAGAGGGGTCGCCAGCAGGAGGAAGGAGGTCCTGATTCCTCTATATAGATCTTTATATCACTAGAGGGTCTTCATCATGAAGAAGGAGGTCCTTATTCCTCTATATAGATCTTTATATCACTAGAGGGGTCTTCATCAGGGGGAAGGAGGTCCTGATTCCTCTATATAGATCTTTATATCACTAGAGGGGTCACCGGCAGGAGGAAGGAGGTCCTGGTTCCTCTATATAGATCTTTATATCACTAGAGGGGTCACCAGCAGGAGGAAGGAGGTCCTGATTCCTCTATATAGATCTTTATATCACTAGAGGGGTCTTCATCAGGAGGAAGGGGGTCCTGATTCCTATATATAGATCTTTATATCACTAGAGGGGTCACCAGCAGGAGGAAGGAGGTCCTGATTCCTCTATATAGATCTTTATATCACTAGAGGGGTCACCGGCAGGAGGAAGGAGGTCCTGGTTCCTCTATATAGATCTTTATATCACTAGAAGGGTCACCAGCAGGAGGAAGGAGGTCCTGATTCCTCTATATAGATCTTTATATCACTAGAGGGATCACCGGCAGGAGGAAGGAGGTCCTGATTCCTCTATATAGATCTTTATATCACTAGAGGGGTCTTCATCAGGAGGAAGGGGGTCCTGATTCCTCTATATACATCTTTATATCACTAGAGGGGTCACCAGCAGGAGGAAGGAGGTCCTGATTCCTATATATAGATCTTTATATCACTAGAGGGATCACCAGCGGGAGGAAGGAGGTCATGATTCCTCTATATAGATCTTTTTATCACTAGAGGGGTCTTCATCAGGAGGAAGGAGGTCCTGATTCCTCTATATAGATCTTTATATCACTAGAGGGTTCACCAGCAGGAGGAAGGGGGTCCTGATTCCTCTATATAGATCTTTATATCACTAGAGGGGTCTTCATCAGGGGGGAGGAGGTCCTGATTCCTCTGTATAGATCTTTATATCACTAGAGGGGTCTTCATCAGGAGGAAGGGGGTCCTGATTCCTATATATAGATCTTTATATCACTAGAGGGGTCACCAGCAGGAGGAAGGAGGTCCTGATTCCTCTATATAGATCTTTATATCACTAGAGGGGTCACCGGCAGGAGGAAGGAGGTCCTGGTTCCTCTATATAGATCTTTATATCACTAGAGGGGTCACCAGCAGGAGGAAGGAGGTCCTGATTCCTCTATATAGATCTTTATATCACTAGAGGGGTCTTCATCAGGAGGAAGGGGGTCCTGATTCCTATATATAGATCTTTATATCACTAGAGGGGTCACCAGCAGGAGGAAGGAGGTCCTGATTCCTCTATATAGATCTTTATATCACTAGAGGGATCACCAGCGGGAGGAAGGAGGTCCTGATTCCTCTATATAGATCTTTTTATCACTAGAGGCGTCTTCATCAGGAGGAAGGAGGTCCTGATTCCTCTATATAGATCTTTTTATCACTAGAGGGGTCACCAGCAGGAGGAAGGGGGTCCTGATTCCTCTATATAGATCTTTATATCACTAGAGGGGTCTTCATCAGGGGGGAGGAGGTCCTGATTCCTCTGTATAGATCTTTATATCACTAGAGGGGTCTTCATCAGGAGGAAGGGTGTCCTGATTCCTCTATATAGATCTTTATATCACTAGAGGGGTCTTCATCAGGAGGAAGGGGGTCCTGATTCCTCTATATAGATCTTTATATCACTAGAGGGGTCTTCATCAGGAGGAAGGAGGTCCTGATCCCTCTATATAGATCTTTATATCACTAGAGGGGTCGCCAGCAGGAGGAAGGAGGTCCTGATTCCTCTATATAGATCTTTATATCACTAGAGGGGTCCCCAGCAGGAGGAAGGAGGTCCTGATTCCTCTATATAGATCTTTATATCACTAGAGGGATCCCCAGCAGGAGGAAGGAGGTCCTGATTCCTCTATATAGATCTTTATATCACTAGAGGGGTCACCGGCAGAAGGAAGGAGGTCCTGATTCCTCTATATAGATCTTTATATCACTAGAGGGGTCACCAGCAGGAGGAAGGAGGTCCTGGTTCCTCTATATAGATCTTTATATCACTAGAGGGGTCACCAGCAGGAGGAAGGAGGTCCTGGTTCCTCTATATAGATCTTTATATCACTAGAGGGGTCACCAGCAGGAGCAAGGAGGTCCTGATTCCTCTATATAGATCTTTATATCACTAGAGGGGTCACCAGCAGGAGGAAGGAGGTCCTGGTTCCTCTATATAGATCTTTATATCACTAGAGGGGTCACCAGCAGGAGGAAGGAGGTCCTGGTTCCTCTATATAGATCTATCACTAGAGGGGTCATCAGCAGGAGGAAGGAGGTCCTGATTCCTCTATATAGATCTTTATATCACTAGAGGGGTCTTCATCAGGGGGAAGGAGGTCCTGATTCCTCTATATAGATCTTTATATCACTAGAGGGGTCCCCAGCAGGAGGAAGGAGGTCTTGATTCCTCTATACAGACCTTTATATCACTAGAGGGGTCTTCATCAGGAGGAAGGAGGTCCTGATTCCTCTATAAAGATCTTTATATCACTAGAGGGTCTTCATCAGGAGGAAGGAGGTCCTGATTCCTCTTTATAGATCTTTATATCACTAGAGGGTCTTCATCAGGAGGAATGAGGTCCTGATTCCTCTTTATAGATCTTTATATCACTAGAGGGGTCACCAGCAGGAGGAAGGAGGTCCTGATTCCTCTAAATAGATCTTTATATCACTAGAGGGGTCACTGGCAGGAGGAAGGAGGTCCTGATTCCTCTATATAGATCTTTATATCACTAGAGGGGTCTTCATCAGGAGGAAGGAGGTCCTGATTCCTCTATACAGATCTTTATATCACTAGAGGGGTCACCAGCAGGAGGAAGGAGGTCCTGATTCCTCTATATATATCTTTATATCACTAGAGGGATCACCAGCAGGAGGAAGGAGGTCCTGATTCCTCTATATACATCTTTATATCACTAGAGGGGTCACCAGCAGGAGGAAGGGGGTCCTGATTCCTCTATATAGATCTTTATATCACTAGAGGGGTCACCAGCAGGAGGAAGGAGGTCCTGATCCCTCTATATAGGTCTTTATATCACTAGAAGGGTCACCAGCAGGAGGAAGGAGGTCCTGATTCCTCTATATAGATCTTTATATCACTAGAGGGGTCACCGGCAGGAGGAAGGGGGTCCTGATTCCTCTATATAGATCTTTATATCACTAGAGGGTCTTCATCATGAAGAAGGAGGTCCTTATTCCTCTATATAGATCTTTATATCACTAGAGGGGTCTTCATCAGGATGAAGGGGGTCCGGATTCCTCTATATAGATCTTTATATCACTAGAGGGGTCTTCATCAGGGGGAAGGAGGTCCTGATTCCTCTATATAGATCTTTATATCACTAGAGGGGTCACCAGCAGGAGGAAGGGGGTCCTGATTCCTATATATATAGATCTTTATATCACTAGAGGGGTCACCAGCAGGAGGAAGGAGGTCCTGATTCCTCTATATAGATCTTTATATCACTAGAGGGGTCACCGGCAGGAGGAAGGGGGTCCTGATTCCTCTATATAGATCTTTATATCACTAGAGGGGTCACCAGCAGGAGGAAGGAGGTCCTGATTCCTCTATATAGATCTTTATATCACTAGAGGGGTCACCGGCAGGAGGAAGGGGGTCCTGATTCCTCTATATAGATCTTTATATCACTAGAGGGGTCTTCATCAGGAGGAAGGGGGTCCTGATTCCTCTATATAGATATTTATATCACTAGAGGGATCACCAGTGGGAGGAAGGAGGTCCTGATTCCTCTATATAGATCTTTTTATCACTAGAGGGGTCTTCATCAGGAGGAAGGAGGTCCTGATTCCTCTATACAGATCTTTATATCACTAGAGGGGTCACCGGCAGGAGGAAAGGGGTCCTGATTCCTCTATATAGATCTTTATATCACTAGAGGGGTCTTCATCAGGGTGAAGGAGGTCCTGATTCCTCTGTATAGATCTTTATATCACTAGAGGGGTCACCGGCAGGAGGAAGGGGGTCCTGATTCCTCTATATAGATCTTTATATCACTAGAGGGGTCTTCATCAGGAGGAAGGAGGTCCTGATTCCTCTATATAGATCTTTATATCACTAGAGGGGTCACCAGCAGGAGGAAGGAGGTCCTGATTCCTCTATATAGATCTTTATATCACTAGAGGGGTCTTCATTAGGGGGAAGGAGGTCCTGATCCCTCTATACAGATCTTTTTTTTCAATATGAACCCAAAATCAAGAACACAGGGATTTGACCTCCAACTGACTGGAGGGAAGTTCAGAAATAATCTTGGAAAGTATTTTTGATGATTGGAATAAACTTCCAGCAGAGGTAGTCAGACAGTCAGCAGTAAATGGCGTCAGACATGCTCGGGATAAACATAGATCTGGAAACGAAGGTCGGACTGGATGGAGTTCTCAGTGTTTTTCTGCCGCCCCTTCTCTATGTTTCGGATCAGTTGTACATATGAGGTCTGTGATTGGACGGAGGTTTCTCTTCCTCTCTCTCTGGGGGTCCTCCTTGGATTTGAGGGATAATTGTTGGCTCTGTGGGGTGATGGCAGTGGGCGGAGCTTGACCTGTCACCAGTGATGTCACATGTCAGACATAGATTGCTGCGCTCCGGTCTGTGTTGGTGATACATGACATGGAGGAGTCACCGGGGGGTCTGTATTGCGGATTTGGAGGAATGAGCGCTTTATTCCATGAGACCTCAGGTCTGTGAGGGGCCCCCGGGGGCCCCCATAGGGAGTCTCTTTGATCCCCTGTGCATTGTGGGAGGATTGTTGGTGGAGTCTTTCATGTCCATGGAGTGCAGATCAGGCAGAACGTGTTTCAGGTGCAGAATTATTTCCTCAGGTGTGTGCATGGCCCGGGGAGGGGGGGGGGGCACCATGAGACAATTAGAGGGGCCCCCTGAGGTGCGTCATGTATTGTATGAAGGCTCCCTCCTCTGATTGTAGAGTCTCACTTCAGTCGCTGCGCTGTGTCTGTCTTCATTCTCTTTTCATCTCATGGAATTTGATAAAACATAAAAGGAAATCCCCGCCGATACTTTGTAACATTGTGATGGGATTTTATCTCATGGAAGATGAATGGATGGGAGATGTGTGGGAGGCTCCGATGGAAGCTGCACTGGGGTGAGAAGTGATATTCCTGGGTGACGTCTGACAGTCAGGTGTCACGTGTCCTCCAACAATCACTGACAGGAGATTTCCCTTCACTTCCTGTCCCGGAACAGGTGTCCCCACCAGGGCATTTCTCCTCTGTTCCTTCTTCTGGTGACAACAGTGATTTCCTGTCACTTCCTGTGCTGGTGACACCGGGACACCTTCTCCCTGGACATCAGTGGGGTGACGGTTCTCTCCTGTGGCTGGGAGGAGGAGGGGCACATTAACTTTTACCTACACAGACCCCCCAAAAAATTATCACCCCCTCCTCATACACAGACCCCCCAAAAAATTATCACCCCCTCCTCATACACAGACCCCCCAAATAATGATCACCCCCTCCTCATACACAGACCTCCCCAAATAATGATCACCCCCTCCTCATACACAGACCCCCCCCAAATAATGATCACCCCCTCCTCATACATAGACCCCCCAAATAATGATCACCCCTCCTCATACACAGACCCCCCCAAATAATGATCACCCCCTCCTCATACACAGACCCCCCAAATAATGATCACCCCCTCCTCATACACAGACCCCCCCAAATAATGATCACCCCATCTCATACACAGACCCCCCCCAAAATAATGATCACCCCCTCCTCATACACAGACCCCCCCAAATAATGATCACCCCCTCCTCATACACAGACCCCCCAAATAATGATCACCCCCTCCTCATACACAGACCCCCCAAATAATGATCACCCCCTCCTCATACACAGACCCCCCCAAATAATCACCCCCTCCTCATACACAGACCCCCCCAAATAATGATCACCCCTCCTCATACACAGACCCCCCCAAATAATGATCACCCTCTCCTCATACAGAGACCCCCCCAAATAATGATCACCCCCTCCTCATACACAGACCCCCCCAAATAATGATCACCCCCTCCTCATACACAGACCCCCCAAATAATGATCACCCCCTCCTCATACACAGACCCCCCAAATAATGATCACCCCTCCTCATACACAGACCCCCCCCAAATAATGATCACCCCCTCCTCATACACAGACCCCCCCAAATAATGATCACCCCCTCCTCATACACAGACCCCCCAAATAATGATCACCCCCTACTCATACACAGACCCCCCCAAATAATGATCACCCCCTCCTCATACACAGACCCCCCCCAAATAATGATCACCCCCTCCTCATACACAGACCCCCCAAATAATGATCACCCCCTCCTCATACACAGACCCCCAAATAATGATCACCCCCTCCTCATACACAGACCCCCCAAATAATGATCACCCCCTCCTCATACACAGACCCCCCCCAAATAATGATCACCCTCTCCTCATACACAGAGCCCCCCAAATAAATTATCACCCCCTCCTCATACACAGCCCCCCCAAATAATCATTACCCCCTCCTCATACACAGACCCTCCAAATAATCATCACCCCCTCCTCATACACAGACCCCCTAAATAATCATCACCCCCTCCTCATACGGAGACCCCCCCCAAATAATTATCACCCCCTCATACACAGACCCTCCAAATAATCATCACCCCCTCCTCATACAGAGACCCCCCAAATAATTATCACCCCCTCCTCATACACAGACCCTCCAAATAATCATCACCCCCTCCTCATACACAGACCACCCCCTCCTCATACACAGACCTCCCAAAATAATCATCACCCCCTCCTCATACACAGACCACCCCCTCCTCATACACAGACCCCCCAAATAATCATCACCCCCTCCTCATACAGAGACCCCCCCAAATAATTATCACCCCCTCCTCATACACAGACCCTCCAAATAATCATCACCCCCTCCTCATACAGAGACCCCCCCCCAAATAATTATCACCCCCTCCTCATACACAGACCCTCCAAATAATCATCACTCCCTCCTCATACACAGACCACCCCCTCCTCATACACAGACCCCCCAAATAATCATCACCCCCTCCTCATACACAGACCACCCCCTCCTCATACACAGACCCCCCAAATAATAATCACCCCCTCCTCATACACAGACCCTCCAAATAATCATCACCCCCTCCTCATACACAGACCACCCCCTCCTCATACACAGACCCCCCCAAATAATCATCACCCCCTCCTCATACACAGACCCCCCAAATAATCATTACCCCCTCCTCATACACAGACCACCCCCTCCTCATACACAGACCCCCAAATAATTATCACCCCCTCCTCATACACAGGCCCCCCAAATAATTATCACCCCCTCCTCATACAGAGACCCCCCAAATAATTATCACCCCCTCCTCATACACAGACCCCCCCAAATAATGATCACCCCCTCCTCATACACAGACCACCCCCTCCTCATACACAGACCCTCCAAATAATGATCACCCCCTCCTCATACACAGACCCCCCCAAATAATCATCACCCCCTTCTCATACACAGACCCCCCCCCCCAAATAATCATCACCCCCTCCTCATACATTGACCCCCCCAAATAATCATCACCCTCTCCTCATACACAGACCACCCCCTCCTCATACACAGACCCTCCAAATAATCATCACCCCCTCCTCATACACAGACCACCCTCTCCTCATACACAGACCCCCCAAATAATCACCACCCCCTCCTCATACACAGACCCTCCAAATAATCATTACCCCCTCCTCATACACAGACCCTCCAAATAATCACCACCCCCTCCTCATACACAGACCCTCCAAATAATCATCACCCCCTCCTCATACAGAGACCCCCCCCCCAAATAATTATCACCCCCTCCTCATACACAGACCCTCCAAATAATCATCACCCCCCTCCTCATACACAGACCCTCCAAATAATCATCACCCCCTCCTCATACAGAGACCCCCCCAAATAATTATCACCCCCTCCTCATACACAGACCCCTCCCCAAATAATGACCACCCCCTCCTCATACACAGACCCTCCAAATAATCATCACCCCCTCCTCATACACAGACCCCCCCCCAAATAATCATCACCCCCTCCTCATACACAGACCCCCCAAATAATCATTACCCCCTCCTCATACACAGACCACCCCCTCCTCATACACAGACCCCCCAAATAATCATCACCCCCTCCTCAAACACAGACCCCCCAAATAATTATCACCCCCTCCTCATACAGAGACCCCCCTCAAATAATTATCACCCCCTCCTCATACACAGACCCCCCCAAATAATGATCACCCCCTCCTCATACACAGACCACCCCCTCCTCATACACAGACCCCCCCAAATAATCATCACCCCCTTCTCATACACAGACCCCCCCAAAAAATTATCACCCCCTCCTCATACACCGACCCCCCCCAAATAATGATCACCCCCTCCTCATAAACAGACCCCCCAAATAATTATCACCCCCTCCTCATACACAGACCCCTCCCCAAATAATGATCACCCCCTCCTCATACACAGACCCTCCAAATAATCATCACCCCCTCCTGATACACAGACCCCCCCCCAAATAATCATCACCCCCTCCTCATAAACAGACCCCCCAAATAATCATTACCCCCTCCTCATACACAGACCACCCCCTCCTCATACACAGACCCCCCAAATAATCATCACCCCCCTCCTCATACACAGACCCCCCAAATAATTATCACCCCCTCCTCATACAGAGACCCCCCTCAAATAATTATCACCCCCTCCTCATACACAGACCCCCCCAAATAATGATCACCCCCTCCTCATACACAGACCACCCCAAATAATCATCACCCCCTTCTCATACACAGACCCCCCCAAAAAATTATCACCCCCTCCTCATACACCGACCCCCCCCCCAAATAATCATCACCCTCTCCTCATACACAGACCACCCCCTCCTCATACACAGACCCCCCTAAATAATCACCACCCCCTCCTCATACACAGACCCCCCAAATAATCATCACCCTCTCCTCATACAGAGACCCCCCTCCTCATACACAGACCCCCCCAAATAATCATCACCCCCTCCTCATACACAGACCCCTCCTCATACACAGACCCTTCAAATAATCATCACCCCCTCCTCATACACAGACCCCCCTCCTCATACACAGACCACCCCCTCCTCATACACAGAACCCCCCAAATAATCATCACCCTCTCCTTATACACAGACCCCCCCCCCAAATAATCATCACCCCCTTCTCATACACAGCCCCCCCCAAATAATTATCACTCCCTCCTCATACACCGACCTCCCCAAATAATCATCACCCCTTCCTCATACACAGACCCCCCAAATAATCATCACCCCCTCCTCATACACAGACCCCCCAAATAATTATCACCCCCTCCTCATATACAGACCCCCCCAAATAATCATCACCCCCTCCTCATACACAGACCCCCCCAAATAATCACCACCCCCTCCTCATACACAGACCCTCCAAATAATCATTACCCCCTCCTCATACAGAGACCCCCCCAAAATAATTATCACCCCCTCCTCATACACAGATCCTCCAAATAATCATCACTCCCTCCTCATACAGAGACCCCCCAAAATAATTATCACCCCCTCCTCATACACAGACCCTCCAAATAATCATCACCCCCTCCTCATACAGAGACCCCCCCAAAATAATTATCACCCCCTCCTCATACACAGATCCTCCAAATAATCATCACCCCCTCCTCATACACAGACCCTCCAAATAATCATCACCCCCTCCTCATACACAGACCCTCCAAATAATCATCACCCCCTCCTCATACACAGACCCCCCCAAATAATGATCACCCCCTCCTCATACACAGACCCTCCAAATAATCATCACCCCCTCCTCATACACAGACCCCCCCAAATAATCATCACCCCCTCCTCATACACAGACCCCCCAAATAATTATCACCCCCTCCTCATACAGAGACCCCCCTCAAATAATTATCACCCCCTCCTCATACACAGACCACCCCTCCTCATACACAGACCCCCCAAATAATCATCACCCCCTCCTCATACACAGACCCCCCAAATAATTATCACCCCCTCCTCATACAGAGACCCCCCTCAAATAATTATCACCCCCTCCTCATACACAGACCCCCCAAATAATGATCACCCCCTCCTCATACACAGACCACCCCCTCCTCATACACAGACCCCCCCAAATAATCATCACCCCCTTCTCATACACAGACCCCCCCAAAAAATTATCACCCCCTCCTCATACACCGACCCTCCGCAAATAATCATCACCCCCTCCTCATACACCGATCCCCCCCCCAAATAATCATCACCCTCTCCTCATACACAGACCACCCCCTCCTCATACACAGACCCCCCCAAATAATCACCACCCCCCTCCTCATACACAGACCCCCCAGATAATCATCACCCTCTCCTCATACAGAGACCCCCCTCCTCATACACAGACCCCCCCAAATAATCATCACCCCCTCCTCATACACAGACCCCTCCTCATACACAGACCCTCCAAATAATCATCACCCCCTCCTCATACACAGACCCCCCTCCTCATACACAGACCACCCCCTCCTCATACACAGACCCCCCCAAATAATCATCACCCCCTTCTCATACACAGCCCCCCCCCAAATAATTATCACTCCCTCCTCATACACCGACCTCCCCAAATAATCATCACCCCCTAATCATACACAGACCCCCCCAAATAATTATCACCCCCTCCTCATATACAGACCCCCCCAAATAATCATCACCCCCTCCTCATACATAGACCCCCCCCCCCCATTCCAATGAAGGGGATTGGGTTGTAATTGTATGAATAACCATCTGATGGAATTCCTTCTCTTTCCTCCAGACGTGACGTCCAATGACATCGGGAGAGGCGGAGAGCCAGGGTGGGATCCTCCGGGGCTGGAGCGGGGGTCTCCCCTCCCCCACCATGGAGGAAGACTTCTACCCCTTCCTCCTGGAGAGGAGGTCATCCTACCTGGGCGAGGAGGAGTCAGAACAGCAGGAGGAGGACCTGAGCCTGGCCCTGGAGAGGAAGAACAAGGATCTGCTATTGGCTGCTGAGCTGGGGAAGGCCCTTCTGGAGAGAAATGATTATCTGGAGAGGGGGAGGGAAGCGCTGGAGGAGGAGCTCCGAGAGACTCGTGAGGTGAGAGGATAAACCAGCCTGATTATAAAATGGGGTGGAGAAAGAGTGGCCAGATCCTTGGGGGCGGGAATAGGGAATACCCCCTCCCCCATCATGGAGGAAGATTTCTACCCCTTTTTGCTGAAGAGGAGGCTGTCCTACCTGGGCGAGGAGGTGGAACTTAACATTTATCCACTGGCCCCCATAATTTCTAGATATCCAATCACAAGCCCCTGATACATAGCATATCTGAATATACCCACCAGTGGTATTTTATTTCTAAGTGGAACCTAGTGAGTGGAGACTGTCCCAGACTTCTTATATGTCAGTGATGGGTGGAACCTAGTGGGTGGGGTCAATCTCAGATTTCTTATGTCAGTGATGGGTGGAACCTAGTGGGTGGAGTCAATTGTAGACTTCTTATATGCCAGTGATGGGTGGAACCTAGTGGGTGGAGTCAATCGTATACTTCTTATATGTCAGTGATGGGTGGAACCTAGTGGGTGGGGTCAATCTCAGTGGGAACCCCTCATAATGGGCACAGCAGGTGTACAGACCCCGGAACTCAGCACAGGGATGGTGGGAACCCCTCATAATGGGCACAGCGGGTGTACAGACCCGGGAACTCAGCACAGGGATGGTGGGAACCCCTCATAATGGGCACAGCGGGTGTACAGACCCCGGAACTCAGCACAGGGATGGTGGGAACCCCTCATAATGGGCACAGCAGGTGTACAGACCCGGGAACTCAGCACAGGGATGGTGGGAACCCCTCATAATAGGCACAGCAGGTGTACACTGTACAGACCCGGGAACTCAGCACAGGGATGGTGGGAACCCCTCATAATGGGCACAGCGGGTGTACAGACCCGGGAACTCAGCACAGGGATGGTGGGAACCCCTCATAATGGGCACAGCGGGTGTACAGACCCGGGAACTCAGCACAGTGATGGTGGGAACCCCTCATAATGGGCACAGCGGGTGTACAGACCCGGGAACTCAGCACAGCGATGGTGAGAACCCCTCATAATGGGCACAGCGGGTGTACAGACCCGGGAACTCAGCACAGGGATGGTGGGAACCCCTCATAATGGGCACAGCGGGTGTACAGACCCGGGAACTCAGCACAGTGATGGTGGGAACCCCTCATAATGGGCACAGTGGGTGTACAGACCCGGGAACTCAGCACAGGGATGGTGGGAACCCCTCATAATGGGCACAGCGGGTGTACAGACCCGGGAACTCAGCACAGTGATGGTGGGAACCCCTCATAATGGGCACAGCGGGTGTACAGACCCGGGAACTCAGCACAGGGATGGTGGGAACCCCTCATAATGGGCACAGCGGGTGTACAGACCCGGGAACTCAGCACAGTGATGGTGGGAACCCCTCATAATGGGCACAGCAGGTGTACAGACCCAGGAACTCAGCACAGGGACGGTGGGAACCCCTCATAATGGGCACAGCGGGTGTACAGACCCGGGAACTCAGCACAGGGACGGTGGGAACCCCTCATAATGGGCACAGCGGGTGTACAGACCCCGGAACTCAGCACAGGGATGGTGAGAACCCCTCATAATGGGCACAGCGGGTGTACAGACCCGGGAACTCAGCACAGGGATGGTGGGAACCCCTCATAATGGGCACAGCAGGTGTACAGACCCGGGAACTCAGCACAGGGATGGTGAGAACCCCTCATAATGGGCACAGCGGGTGTACAGACCCGGGAACTCAGCACAGGGATGGTGGGAACCCCTCATAATGGGCACAGCAGGTGTACAGACCCGGGAACTCAGCACAGGGATGGTGGGAACCCCTCATAATGGGCACAGCAGGTGTACAGACCCGGGAACTCAGCACAGGGATGGTGGGAACCCCCCATAATGGGCACAGCGGGTGTACAGACCCGGGAACTCAGCACAGGGATGGTGAGAACCCCTCATAATGGGCACAGCGGGTGTACAGACCCGGGAACTCAGCACAGGGATGGTGGGAACCCCTCATAATGGGCACAGCGGGTGTACAGACCCGGGAACTCAGCACAGGGATGGTGGGAACCCCTCATAATGGGCACAGCGGGTGTACAGACCCGGGAACTCAGCACAGGGATGGTGAGAACCCCTCATAATGGGCACAGCGGGTGTACAGACCCGGGAACTCAGCACAGGGATGGTGAGAACCCCTCATAATGGGCACAGCGGGTGTACAGACCCGGGAACTCAGCACAGGGATGGTGGGAACCCCTCATAATGGGCACAGCAGGTGTACAGACCCGGGAACTCAGCACAGGGATGGTGGGAACCCCTCATAATGTGCACAGCGGGTGTACAGACCCGGGAACTCAGCACAGGGATGGTGGGAACCCCTCATAATGGGCACAGCGGGTGTACAGACCCGGGAACTCAGCACAGGGATGGTGGGAACCCCTCATAATGGGCACAGCGGGTGTACAGACCCCGGAACTCAGCACAGGGATGGTGGGAACCCCCCATAATGGGCACAGCGGGTGTACAGACCCGGGAACTCAGCACAGGGATGGTGGGAACCCCTCATAATGGGCACAGCGGGTGTACAGACCCGGGAACCCCCCATAATGGGCACAGCGGGTACAGACTCGGGAACTCCGCACAGGGATGGTGGGAACCCCTCATAATGGGCACAGCGGGTGTACAGACCCGGGAACTCAGCACAGGGATGGTGGGAACCCCTCATAATGGGCACAGCGGGTGTACAGACCCAGGAACTCAGCACAGGGATGGTGGGAACCCCTCATAATGGGCACAGCGGGTGTACAGACCCAGGAACTCAGCACAGGGATGGTGGGAACCCCTCATAATGGGCACAGCGGGTGTACAAACCCGGGAACTCAGCACAGGGATGGTGGGAACCCCTCATAATGGGCACAGCGGGTGTACAGACCCGGGAACTCAGCACAGGGATGGTGGGAACCCCTCATAATGGGCACAGCGGGTGTACAGACCCGGGAACTCAGCACAGGGATGGTGGGAACCCTCATAATGGGCACAGCGGGTGTACAGACCCGGGAACTCAGCACAGGGATGGTGGGAACCCCTCATAATGGGCACAGCGGGTGTACAGACCCGGGAACTCAGCACAGGGATGGTGGGAACCCCTCATAATGGGCACAGCAGAAGTACAGACCCGGGAACTCAGCACAGGGATGGTGGGAACCCCTCATAATGGGCACAGCGGGGGTACAGACCCGGGAACTCAGCACAGGGATGGTGGGAACCCCTCATAATGGGCACAGCGGGTGTACAGACCCAGGAACTCAGCACAGGGATGGTGGGAACCCCTCATAATGGGCACAGCGGGTGTACAGACCCGGGAACTCAGCACAGGGATGGTGGGAACCCCTCATAATGGGCACAGCGGGTGTACAGACCCAGGAACTCAGCACAGGGATGGTGGGAACCCCTCATAATGGGCACAGCGGGTGTACAGACTCGGGAACTCAGTACAGGGATGGTGGGAACCCCTCATAATGGGCACAGCAGGTGTACAGACCCAGGAACTCAGCACAGGGATGGTGGGAACCCCTCATAATGGGCACAGCGGGTGTACAGACCCAGGAACTCAGCACAGGGATGGTGGGAACCCCTCATAATGGGCACAGCGGGTGTACAGACCCGGGAACTCAGCACAGGGATGGTGGGAACCCCTCATAATGGGCACAGCGGGTGTACAGACCCAGGAACTCAGCACAGGGATGGTGGGAACCCCTCATAATGGGCACAGCGGGTGTACAGACTCGGGAACTCAGTACAGGGATGGTGGGAACCCCTCATAATGGGCACAGCAGGTGTACAGACCCGGGAACTCAGCACAGGGATGGTGGGAACCCCTCATAATGGGCACAGCGGGTGTACAGACTCGGGAACTCAGTACAGGGATGGTGGGAACCCCTCATAATGGGCACAGCAGGTGTACAGACCCAGGAACTCAGCACAGGGATGGTGGGAACCCCTCATAATGGGCACAGCGGGTGTACAGACTCGGGAACTCAGCACAGGGATGGTGGGAACCCCTCATAATGGGCACAGCGGGTATACAGACCCGGGAACTCAGCACAGGGATGGTGGGAACCCCTCATAATGGGCACAGCAGGTGTACAGACCCGGGAACTCAGCACAGGGATGGTGGGAACCCCTCATAATGGGCACAGCGGGTCTACAGACCCGGGAACTCAGCACAGGGATGGTGGGAACCCCTCATAATGTGCACAGCGGGTGTACAGACCCGGGAACTCAGCACAGGGATGGTGGGAACCCCTCATAATGGGCACAGCGGGTGTACAGACCCGGGAACTCAGCACAGGGATGGTGGGAACCCCTCATAATGGGCACAGCGGGTGTACAGACCCGGGAACTCAGCACAGGGATGGTGGGAACCCCTCATAATGGGCACAGCGGGTGTACAGACCCGGGAACTCAGCACAGGGATGGTGGGAACCCCTCATAAAGGGCACAGCGGGTGTACAGACCCGGGAACTCAGCACAGGGATGGTGGGAACCCTCATAATGGGCACAGCGGGTGTACAGACCCAGGAACTCAGCACAGGGATGGTGAGAACCCCTCATAATGGGCACAGCGGGTGTACAGACCCGGGAACTCAGCACAGGGATGGTGGGAACCCCTCATAATGGGCACAGCGGGTGTACAGACCCGGGAACTCAGCACAGGGATGGTGGGAACCCCTCATAATGGGCACAGCGGGGTACAGACCCGGGAACTCAGCACAGGGATGGTGGGAACCCCTCATAATGGGCACAGCGGGTGTACAGACCCGGGAACTCAGCACAGGGATGGTGGGAACCCCTCATAATGGGCACAGCGGGTGTACAGACCCGGGAACTCAGCACAGGGATGGTGGGAACCCCTCATAATGGGCACAGCGGGTGTGCAGACCTGGGAACTCAGCACAGGGATGGTGGGAACTCCTCATAATGGGCACAGCGGGGTACAGACCCGGGAACTCAGCACAGGGATGGTGGGAACCCCTCATAATGGGCACAGCGGGTGTACAGACCCGGGAACTCAGCACAGGGATGGTGGGAACCCCTCATAATGGGCACAGCGGGTGTACAGACCCGGGAACTCAGCACAGGGATGGTGGGAACCCCTCATAATGGGCACAGCGGGTGTACAGACCCGGGAACTCAGCACAGGGATGGTGGGAACCCCTCATAATGGGCACAGCGGGTGTACAGACCCGGGAACTCAGCACAGGGATGGTGGGAACCCCTCATAATGGGCACAGCGGGTGTACAGACCCAGGAACTCAGCACAGGGATGGTGGGAACCCCTCATAATGGGCACAGCGGGTGTACAGACCCGGGAACTCAGCACAGGGATGGTGGGAACCCCTCATAATGGGCACAGTGGGTGTACAGACCCGGGAACTCAGCACAGGGATGGTGGGAACCCCTCATAATGGGCACAGCGGGGTACAGACCCGGGAACTCAGCACAGGGATGGTGGGAACCCCTCATAATGTGCACAGCGGGTGTACAGACCCGGGAACTCAGCACAGGGATGGTGGGAACCCCTCATAATGGGCACAGCGGGTGTACAGACCCGGGAACTCAGCACAGGGATGGTGGGAACCCCTCATAATGGGCACAGCGGGTGTACAGACCCCGGAACTCAGCACAGGGATGGTGGGAACCCCCCATAATGGGCACAGCGGGTGTACAGACCCGGGAACTCAGCACAGGGATGGTGGGAACCCCTCATAATGGGCACAGCGGGTGTACAGACCCGGGAACCCCCCATAATGGGCACAGCGGGTACAGACTCGGGAACTCCGCACAGGGATGGTGGGAACCCCTCATAATGGGCACAGCGGGTGTACAGACCCGGGAACTCAGCACAGGGATGGTGGGAACCCCTCATAATGGGCACAGCGGGTGTACAGACCCAGGAACTCAGCACAGGGATGGTGGGAACCCCTCATAATGGGCACAGCGGGTGTACAGACCCAGGAACTCAGCACAGGGATGGTGGGAACCCCTCATAATGGGCACAGCGGGTGTACAAACCCGGGAACTCAGCACAGGGATGGTGGGAACCCCTCATAATGGGCACAGCGGGTGTACAGACCCGGGAACTCAGCACAGGGATGGTGGGAACCCCTCATAATGGGCACAGCGGGTGTACAGACCCGGGAACTCAGCACAGGGATGGTGGGAACCCTCATAATGGGCACAGCGGGTGTACAGACCCGGGAACTCAGCACAGGGATGGTGGGAACCCCTCATAATGGGCACAGCGGGTGTACAGACCCGGGAACTCAGCACAGGGATGGTGGGAACCCCTCATAATGGGCACAGCAGAAGTACAGACCCGGGAACTCAGCACAGGGATGGTGGGAACCCCTCATAATGGGCACAGCGGGGGTACAGACCCGGGAACTCAGCACAGGGATGGTGGGAACCCCTCATAATGGGCACAGCGGGTGTACAGACCCAGGAACTCAGCACAGGGATGGTGGGAACCCCTCATAATGGGCACAGCGGGTGTACAGACCCGGGAACTCAGCACAGGGATGGTGGGAACCCCTCATAATGGGCACAGCGGGTGTACAGACCCAGGAACTCAGCACAGGGATGGTGGGAACCCCTCATAATGGGCACAGCGGGTGTACAGACTCGGGAACTCAGTACAGGGATGGTGGGAACCCCTCATAATGGGCACAGCAGGTGTACAGACCCAGGAACTCAGCACAGGGATGGTGGGAACCCCTCATAATGGGCACAGCGGGTGTACAGACCCAGGAACTCAGCACAGGGATGGTGGGAACCCCTCATAATGGGCACAGCGGGTGTACAGACCCGGGAACTCAGCACAGGGATGGTGGGAACCCCTCATAATGGGCACAGCGGGTGTACAGACCCAGGAACTCAGCACAGGGATGGTGGGAACCCCTCATAATGGGCACAGCGGGTGTACAGACTCGGGAACTCAGTACAGGGATGGTGGGAACCCCTCATAATGGGCACAGCAGGTGTACAGACCCGGGAACTCAGCACAGGGATGGTGGGAACCCCTCATAATGGGCACAGCGGGTGTACAGACTCGGGAACTCAGTACAGGGATGGTGGGAACCCCTCATAATGGGCACAGCAGGTGTACAGACCCAGGAACTCAGCACAGGGATGGTGGGAACCCCTCATAATGTGCACAGCGGGTGTACAGACCCGGGAACTCAGCACAGGGATGGTGGGAACCCCTCATAATGGGCACAGCGGGTATACAGACCCGGGAACTCAGCACAGGGATGGTGGGAACCCCTCATAATGGGCACAGCAGGTGTACAGACCCGGGAACTCAGCACAGGGATGGTGGGAACCCCTCATAATGGGCACAGCGGGTCTACAGACCCGGGAACTCAGCACAGGGATGGTGGGAACCCCTCATAATGTGCACAGCGGGTGTACAGACCCGGGAACTCAGCACAGGGATGGTGGGAACCCCTCATAATGGGCACAGCGGGTGTACAGACCCGGGAACTCAGCACAGGGATGGTGGGAACCCCTCATAATGGGCACAGCGGGTGTACAGACCCGGGAACTCAGCACAGGGATGGTGGGAACCCCTCATAATGGGCACAGCGGGTGTACAGACCCGGGAACTCAGCACAGGGATGGTGGGAACCCCTCATAAAGGGCACAGCGGGTGTACAGACCCGGGAACTCAGCACAGGGATGGTGGGAACCCTCATAATGGGCACAGCGGGTGTACAGACCCAGGAACTCAGCACAGGGATGGTGAGAACCCCTCATAATGGGCACAGCGGGTGTACAGACCCGGGAACTCAGCACAGGGATGGTGGGAACCCCTCATAATGGGCACAGCGGGTGTACAGACCCGGGAACTCAGCACAGGGATGGTGGGAACCCCTCATAATGGGCACAGCGGGGTACAGACCCGGGAACTCAGCACAGGGATGGTGGGAACCCCTCATAATGGGCACAGCGGGTGTACAGACCCGGGAACTCAGCACAGGGATGGTGGGAACCCCTCATAATGGGCACAGCGGGTGTACAGACCCGGGAACTCAGCACAGGGATGGTGGGAACCCCTCATAATGGGCACAGCGGGTGTGCAGACCTGGGAACTCAGCACAGGGATGGTGGGAACTCCTCATAATGGGCACAGCGGGGTACAGACCCGGGAACTCAGCACAGGGATGGTGGGAACCCCTCATAATGGGCACAGCGGGTGTACAGACCCGGGAACTCAGCACAGGGATGGTGGGAACCCCTCATAATGGGCACAGCGGGTGTACAGACCCGGGAACTCAGCACAGGGATGGTGGGAACCCCTCATAATGGGCACAGCGGGTGTACAGACCCGGGAACTCAGCACAGGGATGGTGGGAACCCCTCATAATGGGCACAGCGGGTGTACAGACCCGGGAACTCAGCACAGGGATGGTGGGAACCCCTCATAATGGGCACAGCGGGTGTACAGACCCAGGAACTCAGCACAGGGATGGTGGGAACCCCTCATAATGGGCACAGCGGGTGTACAGACCCGGGAACTCAGCACAGGGATGGTGGGAACCCCTCATAATGGGCACAGTGGGTGTACAGACCCGGGAACTCAGCACAGGGATGGTGGGAACCCCTCATAATGGGCACAGCGGGGTACAGACCCGGGAACTCAGCACAGGGATGGTGGGAACCCCTCATAATGGGCACAGCGGGTGTACAGACCCGGGAACTCAGCACAGGGATGGTGGGAACCCCTCATAATGGGCACAGCGGGTGTACAAACCCGGGAACTCAGCACAGGGATGGTGGGAACCCCTCATAATGGGCACAGCGGGGTACAGACCCGGGAACTCAGCACAGGGATGGTGGGAACCCCTCATAATGGGCACAGCGGGTGTACAGACCCAGGAACTCAGCACAGGGATGGTGGGAACCCCTCATAATGGGCACAGCGGGTGTACAGACCCGGGAACTCAGCACAGGGATGGTGGGAACCCCTCATATTGGGCACAGCGGGTGTACAGACCCGGGAACTCAGCACAGGGATGGTGGGAACCCCTCATAATGGGCACAGCGGGTGTACAGACCCGGGAACTCAGCACAGGGATGGTGGGAACCCCTCATAATGGGCACAGCGGGGGTACAGAATCCAGGCAACAATGAAATATGAGTTTTGGTGGGTGTGATGGTCTCCATGGCTGGTTATTGTCTTGCAGAGGTTGGAGCAGGAAAAGCACGCTCTGCGTCTGAAGATGGAGGTGCGGGAGAGTGAATGGAAATCACAGATCACGGATCTGGAGAGCGACCTTTCTGAGTCTCGCCTACAGATCAGACAGCTGATGTCAGAGCACAGAGAGTGCGGACGGGAGAGCTCCACCGCCGTACACGAGATGTCCGAACAGAACCAGCGACTGCTGGAGCAACTAGCTCAGGTGAGAAAGGGGTGGTCTATAGGTCCGCCATATTGGGAGACCCCAGTCTGATCCGTTACCTGAGGTGGGGGAATGTAGTGCCGTGTCTATGCTGTCTATCTGCCCCTGATGGGATCACTGATGGTGGCACAGTCCTATCTTCCCCGATGGGATCCTCTCTCTCAGCCCTTGGTGAAGTTAACAATGATAGTACGGTCCCCTCTATCTGCTCCTGGGGGGGGTCACTGATGGTGGTACAGTCCCCTCTGTCTATTCCTGGGGGGGTCACTGGTGAATGCACGGCCCCCTCTGTCTGTTCCTGGGGGGGGTCACTGATGGT
This sequence comes from Rana muscosa, assembly GCA_029206835.1. NCBI lineage: Eukaryota > Metazoa > Chordata > Amphibia > Anura > Ranidae > Rana > Rana muscosa. The sequence goes on from CM055127.1 coordinate 194,494,473, forward strand.
GGTACAGTCCCCTCTGTCTATTCCTGGGGGGGGGGGTCACTGATGAATGCACGGTCCCCTCTATCTATTCCTGGGGGGGGTCACTGATGAATGCACGGTCCCCTCTATCTATTCCTGGGGGGGGTCACTGATGAATGCACGGTCCCCTCTGTCTATTCCTGGGGGGTGGTCACTGGTGAATGCACGGCCCCCTCTATCTATTCCTGGGGGGGGGTCACTGGTGAATGCACGGCCCCCTCTGTCTATTCCTGGGGGGGGTCACTGGTGAATGCACGGTCCCCTCTGTCTATTCCTGGGGGGGGGGTCACTGGTGAATGCACGGTCCCCTCTATCTATTCCTGGGGGGGGTCACTGATGAATGCACGGTCCCCTCTATCTATTCCTGGGGGGGGTCACTGGTGAATGCACGGTCCCCTCTGTCTATTCCTGGGGGGGGGTCACTGATGAATGCACGGTCCCCTCTGTCTATTCCTGGGGGGGGGGTCACTGGTGAATGCACGGTCCCCTCTATCTATTCCTGGGGGGGGTCACTGATGAATGCACAGTCCCCTCTGTCTATTCCTGGGGGGGGTCACTGGTGAATGCACGGCCCCCTCTGTCTGTTCCTGGGGGGGGTCACTGGTGAATGCACAGTCCCCTCTGTCTATTCCTGGGGGGGGGGGTCACTGGTGAATGCACAGTCCCCTCTGTCTATTCCTGGGGGGGGGTCACTGGTGAATGCACGGCCCCCTCTGTCTATTCCTGGGGGGGGTCACTGGTGAATGCACGGTCCCCTCTATCTATTCCTGGGGGGGTCACTGATGAATGCACGGCCCCCTCTATCTATTCCTGGGGGGGGGTCACTGGTGAATGTACGGTCCCCTCTGTCTATTCCTGGGGGGGGGGTCACTGGTGAATGCACGGTCCCCTCTATGTATTCCTGGGGGGGGTCACTGGTGAATGCACGGCCCCCTCTGTCTGTTCCTGGGGGGGTCACTGGTGAATGCACGGTCCCCTCTGTCTATTCCTGGGGGGGGTCACTGGTGAATGCACAGTCCCCTCTGTCTATTCCTGGGGGGGGTCACTGGTGAATGCACGGCCCCCTCTGTCTATTCCTGGGGGGGGTCACTGGTGAATGCACGGTCCCCTCTGTCTATTCCTGGGGGGGGTCACTGGTGAATGCACAGTCCCCTCTGTCTATTCCTGGGGGGGGTCACTGGTGAATGCATGGCCCCCTCTGTCTATTCCTGGGGGGGGTCACTGGTGAATGCACGGTCCCCTCTATCTATTCCTGGGGGGGGGGGTCACTGATGAATGCACGGTCCCCTCTATCTATTCCTGGGGGGGGGTCACTGGTGAATGTACGGTCCCCTCTGTCTATTCCTGGGGGGGGGTCACTGGTGAATGCACGGTCCCCTCTATGTATTCCTGGGGGGGGGTCACTGGTGAATGCACGGCCCCCTCTGTCTGTTCCTGGGGGGGTCACTGGTGAATGCACGGTCCCCTCTGTCTATTCCTGGGGGGGGGTCACTGGTGAATGCACGGCCCACTCTGTCTATTCCTGGGGGGGGGTCACTGGTGAATGCACGGCCCCCTCTGTCTATTCCTGGGGGGGGGTCACTGGTGAATGCACGGTCCCCTCTGTCTATTCCTGGGGGGGGGGTCACTGGTAAATGCACGGTCCCCTCTGTCTATTCCTGGGGGGGGTCACTGGTGAATGCACAGTCCCCTCTGTCTATTCCTGGGGGGGGTCACTGGTGAATGCACGGTCCCCTCTGTCTATTCCTGGGGGGGTCACTGGTGAATGCACGGTCCCCTCTGTCTATTCCTGGGGGGGGGGTCACTGGTGAATGCACGGTCCCCTCTGTCTATTCCTGGGGGGGGGGTCACTGGTGAATGCACGGTCCCCTCTATGTATTCCTGGGGGGGGGGTCACTGGTGAATGCACGGTCCCCTCTGTCTATTCCTGGGGGGGGTCACTGGTGAATGCACGGTCCCCTCTGTCTATTCCTGGGGGGGGGTCACTGGTGAATGCACGGTCCCCTCTGTCTATTCCTGGGGGGGGGTCACTGGTGAATGCACGGTCCCCTCTGTCTATTCCTGGGGGGGGGGTCACTGGTGAATGCACGGTCCCCTCTGTCTATTCCTGGGGGGGGGTCACTGGTGAATGCACGGTCCCCTCTGTCTATTCCTGGGGGGGGTCACTGGTGAATGCACGGTCCCCTCTGTCTATTCCTGGGGGGGGGGTCACTGGTGAATGCACGGCCCCCTCTGTCTATTCCTGGGGGGGGTCACTGATGAATGCACGGTCCCCTCTATCTATTCCTGGGGGGGGTCACTGGTGAATGCACGGTCCCCTCTGTCTATTCCTGGGGGGAGGGTCACTGGTGAATGCACGGTCCCCTCTGTCTATTCCTGGGGGGGGGTCACTGGTGAATGCACGGTCCCCTCTGTCTATTCCTGGGGGGGGTCACTGGTGAATGCACGGCCCCCTCTGTCTATTCCTGGGGGGGGTCACTGGTGAATGCACGGCCCCCTCTGTCTATTCCTGGGGGGGGTCACTGGTGAATGCACGGTCCCCTCTGTCTATTCCTGGGGGGGGGGTCACTGGTGAATGCACGGCCCCCTCTGTCTATTCCTGGGGGGGGTCACTGGTGAATGCACGGTCCCCTCTGTCTATTCCTGGGGGGAGGGTCACTGGTGAATGCACGGTCCCCTCTGTCTATTCCTGGGGGGGGGGTCACTGGTGAATGCACGGTCCCCTCTATCTATTCCTGGGGGGGGGTCACTGGTGAATGCACGGTCCCCTCTGTCTATTCCTGGGGGGGGGTCACTGGTGAATGCACGGTCCCCTCTATCTATTCCTGGGGGGGGTCACTGATGAATGCACGGTCCCCTCTATCTATTCCTGGGGGGGGGTCACTGGTGAATGCACGGTCCCCTCTATCTATTCCTGGGGGGGGTCACTGGTGAATGCACGGTCCCCTCTATCTATTCCTGGGGGGGGTCACTGGTGAATGCACGGTCCCCTCTGTCTATTCCTGGGGGGGTCACTGATGAATGCACGGTCCCCCTCTATCTATTCCTGGGGGGGGGGCACTGGTGAATGCATGGTCCCCTCTGTCTATTCCTGGGGGGGGGGTCACTGGTGAATGCACGGTCCCCTCTATCTATTCCTGGGGGGGGTCACTGGTGAATGCACGGTCCCCTCTGTCTATTCCTGGGGGGGTCACTGATGAATGCACGGTCCCCTCTATCTATTCCTGGGGGGGGGGGCACTGGTGAATGCACGGTCCCCTCTGTCTATTCCTGGGGGGGGTCACTGGTGAATGCACGGTCCCCTCTGTCTATTCCTGGGGGGGGGTCACTGGTGAATGCACGGTCCCCTCTGTCTATTCCTGGGGGGGGTCACTGGTGAATGCACGGTCCCCTCTGTCTATTCCTGGGGGGGGGGTCACTGGTGAATTCACAGTCCCCTCTGTCTATTCCTGGGGGGGGGGGGTCACTGATGAATGCACGGTCCCTTCTGTCTATTCCTGGGGGGGGGTCACTGGTGAATGCACGGTCCCCTCTATCTATTCCTGGGGGGGGTCACTGGTGAATGCACGGTCCCCTCTATCTATTCCTGGGGGGGGGTCACTGGTGAATTCACAGTCCCCTCTGTCTATTCCTGGGGGGGGGGTCACTGATGAATGCACGGTCCCCTCTGTCTATTCCTGGGGGGGGTCACTGGTGAATGCACGGTCCCCTCTGTCTATTCCTGGGGGGGTCACTGGTGAATGCACGGTCCCCTCTATCTATTCCTGGGGGGGGGGTCACTGGTGAATGCACGGTCCCCTCTGTCTATTCCTGGGGGGGGTCACTGGTGAATGCACGGTCCCCTCTATCTATTCCTGGGGGGGGTCACTGGTGAATGCACGGTCCCCTCTGTCTATTCCTGGGGGGGGGTCAATGGTGAATGCACGGTCCCCTCTGTCTATTCCTGGGGGGGGTCACGGGTGAACGCACGGTCCCCTCTGTCTATTCCTGGGGGGGGGTCACTGACGAATGCACGGTCCCCTCTGTCTATTCCTGGGGGGGGGTCACTGGTGAATGCACGGCCCCCTCTGTCTATTCCTGGGGGGGGTCACTGGTGAATGCACGGTCCCCTCTGTCTATTCCTGGGGGGGGGTCACTGACGAATGCACGGTCCCCTCTGTCTATTCCTGGGGGGGGGGTCACTGGTGAATGCACGGCCCCCTCTGTCTATTCCTGGGGGGGGTCACTGGTGAATGCACGGTCCCCTCTGTCTATTCCTGGGGGGGTCACTGATGAATGCACGGTCCCCTCTGTCTATTCCTGGGGGGGGGTCACTGATGGTGGTACAGTCCCCTCTGTCTATTCCTGGGGGGGGGGTCACTGGTGAATGCACGGTCCCCTCTGTCTATTCCTGGGGGGGGGGTCACTGGTGAATGCACGGTCCCCTCTGTCTATTCCTGGGGGGGGGTCACTGGTGAATGCACGGCCCCCTCTGTCTATTCCTGGGTGGGGTCACTGGTGAATGCACGGTCCCCTCTGTCTATTCCTGGGGGGGGGGTCACTGGTGAATGCACGGTCCCCTCTGTCTATTCCTGGGGGGGGGGTCACTGGTGAATGCACGGTCCCCTCTGTCTATTCCTGGGGGGGGGGTGGTCACTGGTGAATGCATGGTCCCCTCTGTCTATTCCTGGGGGGGGGTCACTGATGAATGCACGGTCCCCTCTATCTATTCCTGGGGGGGTCACTGGTGAATGCATGGTCCCCTCTGTCTATTCCTGGGGGGGGGGTCACTGATGAATGCACGGTCCCCTCTGTCTATTCCTGGGGGGGGGGTCACTGGTGAATGCTCGGTCCCCTCTGTCTATTCCTGGGGGGGGACACTGGTGAATGCACGGTCCCCTCTGTCTATTCCTGGGGGGGGGTCACTGGTGAATGCTCGGTCCCCTCTGTCTATTCCTGGGGGGGGTCACTGATGAATGCACGGTCCCCTCTATCTATTCCTGGGGGGGTCACTAGTGAATGCACGGTCCCCTCTATCTATTCCTGGGGGGGGTCACTGGTGAATGCACGGTCCCCTCTGTTTATTCCTGGGGGGGTCACTGGTGAATGCACGGCCCCCTCTGTCTATTCCTGGGGGGGTCACTGATGAATGCACGGTCCCCTCTATCAATTCCTGGGGGGGGGGTCGCTGGTGAATGCACGGTCCCCTCTGTCTATTCCTGGGGGGGGTCACTGGTGAATGCACGGTCCCCTCTGTCTATTCCTGGGGTGGGTCACTGGTGAACGCACGGTCCCCCTCTGTCTATTCCTGGGGGGGGGGCACTGGTGAATGCACGGTCCCCTCTGTCTATTCCTGGGGGGGGGGCACTGGTGAATGCACGGTCCCCTCTGTCTATTCCTGGGGGGGGGTCACTGGTGAATGCACGGTCCCCTCTATCTATTCCTGGGGGGGGGGCACTGGTGAATGCACGGTCCCCTCTGTCTATTCCTGGGGGGGGGGTCACTGGTGAATGCACGGTCCCCTCTGTCTATTCCTGGGGGGGTCACTGGTGAATGCACGGTCCCCTCTGTCTATTCCTGGGGGGGGGTCACTGATGAATGCACGGTCCCCTCTATCTATTCCTGGGGGGGGGTGACTGATGGTGGTACGGTCCCCTCTGTCTATTCCTGGGGGGGTCACGGGTGAATGCACGGTCCCCTCTGTCTATTCCTGGGGGGGGGGGTCACGGGTGAATGCACGGCCCCCTCTGTCTATTCCAGGGGGGGGTCACTGGTGAATGCACGGTCCCCTCTGTCTATTCCTGGGGGGTCACTGGTGAATGCACGGTCCCCTCTGTCTATTCCTGGGGGGGGTCACTGGTGAATGCACGGTCCCATCTGTCTATTCCTGGGGGGGGGTCACTGGTGAATGCACGGTCCCCTCTGTCTATTCCTGGGGGGGGGGTCACTGGTGAATGCACAGTCCCCTCTGTCTATTCCTGGGGGGGGGGGGTCACTGGTGAATGCACGGTCCCCTCTGTCTATTCCTGGGGGGGGGTCACTGATGGTGGTACAGTCCCCTCTGTCTATTCCTGGGGGGGGTCACTGGTGAATGCACGGTCCCCTCTATCTATTCCTGGGGGGGGGGTCACTGGTGAATGCACGGTCCCCTCTGTCTATTCCTGGGGGGGGGTCACTGGTGAATGCACGGTCCCCTCTATCTATTCCTGGGGGGGGGGTCACTGGTGAATGCACGGTCCCCTCTGTCTATTCCTGGGGGGGGGTCACTGGTGAATGCATTGTCCCCTCTGTCTATTCCTGGGGGGGGGGTCAATGGTGAATGCACGGTCCCCTCTGTCTATTCCTGGGGGGGGGTCACTGGTGAATGCACGGTCCCCTCTGTCTATTCCTGGGGGGTCACTGGTGAATGCACGGTCCCCTCTGTCTATTCCTGGGGGGGGGTCACTGGTGAATGCACGGTCCCATCTGTCTATTCCTGGGGGGGGGTCACTGGTGAATGCACGGTCCCCTCTGTCTATTCCTGGGGGGGGGTCACTGGTGAATGCACAGTCCCCTCTGTCTATTCCTGGGGGGGGGGGGTCACTGGTGAATGCACGGTCCCCTCTGTCTATTCCTGGGGGGGGGTCACTGATGGTGGTACAGTCCCCTCTGTCTATTCCTGGGGGGGGTCACTGGTGAATGCACGGTCCCCTCTATCTATTCCTGGGGGGGGGGGTCACTGGTGAATGCACGGTCCCCTCTGTCTATTCCTGGGGGGGGTCACTGGTGAATGCACGGTCCCCTCTGTCTATTCCTGGGGGGGGGTCACTGGTGAATGCATTGTCCCCTCTGTCTATTCCTGGGGGGGGGGGGGGTCAATGGTGAATGCACGGTCCCCTCTGTCTATTCCTGGGGGGGGGTCACTGGTGAATGCACGGTCCCCTCTGTCTATTCCTGGGGGGGTCACTGGTGAATGCACGGCCCCCTCTGTCTATTCCTGGGGGGGGGTCAATGGTGAATGCACGGTCCCCTCTGTCTATTCCTGGGGGGGGGTCAATGGTGAATGCACGGTCCCCTCTGTCTATTCCTGGGGGGGGGTCAATGGTGAATGCACGGTCCCCTCTGTCTATTCCTGGGGGGGTCACTGGTGAATGCATTGTCCCCTCTGTCTATTCCTGGGGGGGGGTCAATGGTGAATGCACGGCCCCCTCTGTCTATTCTTGGGGGGGGTCACTGGTGAATGCACGGCCCCCTCTGTCTATTCTTGGGGGGGGTCACTGGTGAATGCACGGTCCCCTCTGTCTATTCCTGGGGGGATCACTGGTGAATGCACGGTCCCCTCTGTCTATTCCTGGGGGGGGGTCACTGATGGTGGTACAGTCCCCTCTGTCTATTCCTGGGGGGGGGTCACTGGTGAATGCACGGTCCCCTCTGTCTATTCCTGGGGGGGAGTCACTGGTGAATGCACGGTCCCCTCTGTCTATTCCTGGGGGGGGGTCACTGGTGAATGCACGGTCCCCTCTGTCTATTCCTGGGGGGGGGGGAGTCACTGGTGAATGCACGGTCCCCTCTGTCTATTCCTGGGGGGGGGTCAATGGTGAATGCACGGCCCCCTCTGTCTATTCTTGGGGGGGGTCACTGGTGAATGCACGGCCCCCTCTGTCTATTCTTGGGGGGGGTCACTGGTGAATGCACGGTCCCCTCTGTCTATTCCTGGGGGGGTCACTGGTGAATGCACGGTCCCCTCTGTCTATTCCTGGGGGGGGTCACTGATGGTGGTACAGTCCCCTCTGTCTATTCCTGGGGGGGGTCACTGGTGAATGCACGGTCCCCTCTGTCTATTCCTGGGGGGGTCACTGGTGAATGCACGGTCCCCTCTGTCTATTCCTGCAGGGGGGGTCACTGGTGAATGCACGGCCCCCTCTGTCTATTCCTGGGGGGGGGTCACTGATGAATGCACGGTCCCCTCTGTCTATTCCTGGGGGGGGGTCACTGGTGAATGCACGGCCCCCTCTGTCTATTCCTGGGGGGGGGTCACTGATGAATGCACGGTCCCCCTCTGTCTATTCCTGGGGGGGGGTCACTGGTGAATGCACGGCCCCCTCTGTCTATTCTTGGGGGGGGTCACTGGTGAATGCACGGCCCCCTCTGTCTATTCTTGGGGGGGGTCACTGGTGAATGCACAGTCCCCTCTGTCTATTCCTGGGGGGGGTCACTGGTGAATGCACGGTCCCCTCTGTCTATTCCTGGGGGGGGGTCACTGATGAATGCACGGTCCCCTCTGTCTATTCCTGGGGGGGGTCACTGGTGAATGCACGGTCCCCTCTGTCTATTCCTGGGGGGGTCACTGGTGAATGCACGGTCCCCTCTGTCTATTCCCGGGGGGGGGGACACTGGTGAATGCACGGCCCCCTCTGTCTATTCCTGGGGGGGGGGTCACTGGTGAATGCACGGCCCCCTCTGTCTATTCCTGGGGGGGTCACTGGTGAATGCACGGTCCCCTCTGTCTATTCCTGCAGGGGGGGGTCACTGGTGAATGCACGGTCCCCTCTGTCTATTCCTGGGGGGGGGGGTCACTGGTGAATGCACGGTCCCCTCTGTCTATTCCTGGGGGGGGGTCACTGATGAATGCACGGTCCCCTCTGTCTATTCCTGGGGGGGGGTCACTGGTGAATGCACGGCCCCCTCTGTCTATTCCTGGGGGGGGTCACTGATGAATGCACGGTCCCCTCTGTCTATTCCTGGGGGGGGGGTCACTGGTGAATGCACGGTCCCCTCTGTCTATTCCTGGGGGGGGGGGTCACTGGTGAATGCACGGTCCCCTCTGTCTATTCCCGGGGGGGGGGACACTGGTGAATGCACGGCCCCCTCTGTCTATTCCTGGGGGGGGGGTCACTGGTGAATGCACGGCCCCCTCTGTCTATTCCTGGGGGCGGTCACTGGTGAATGCACGGTCCCCTCTGTCTATTCCTGGGGGGGGGGGTCACTGATGAATGCACGGTCCCCTCTGTCTATTCCTGGGGGGGGGTCACTGGTGAATGCACGGCCCCCTCTGTCTATTCCTGGGGGGGGTCACTGATGAATGCACGGTCCCCTCTGTCTATTCCTGGGGGGGGGTCACTGGTGAATGCACGGTCCCCTCTGTCTATTCCTGGGGGGGGGGGTCACTGGTGAATGCACGGTCCCCTCTGTCTATTCCTGGGGGGGGGTCACTGGTGAATGCACGGCCCCCTCTGTCTATTCCTGGGGGGGGGTCACTGGTGAATGCACGGTCCCCTCTGTCTATTCCTGGGGGGGGGGTCACTGGTGAATGCACGGTCCCCCTCTGTCTATTCCTGGGGGGGGGGTCACGGTGAATGCACGGTCCCCTCTGTCTATTCCTGGGGGGGGGGGTCACTGGTGAATGCACGGTCCCCTCTGTCTATTCCTGGGGGGGTCACTGGTGAATGCACGGTCCCCTCTGTCTATTCCTGGGGGGGGGTCATTGGTGAATGCACGGTCCCCTCTGTCTATCCCTGGGGGGGGGGGGGGTCACTGGTGAATGCACGGTCCCCTCTGTCTATTCCTGGGGGGGGGGTCACGGGTGAATGCACGGTCCCCTCTGTCTATTCCTGGGGGGGGGTCACTGGTGAATGCACGGTCCCCTCTGTCTATTCCTGGGGGGGGGGGGGTCACTGGTGAATGCACGGTCCCCTCTGTCTATTCCTGGGGGGGGGGTCAATGGTGAATGCACGGTCCCCTCTGTCTATTCCTGGGGGGGTCACTGGTGAATGCACGGTCCCCTCTGTCTATTCCTGGGGGGGGGGTCAATGGTGAATGCCACGGCCCCCTCTGTCTATTCTTGGGGGGGGGGGTCACTGGTGAATGCACGGCCCCCCTCTGTCTATTCTTGGGGGGGGGGTCACTGGTGAATGCACGGTCCCCTCTGTCTATTCCTGGGGGGGGTCACTGGTGAATGCACGGTCCCCTCTGTCTATTCCTGGGGGGGTCACTGGTGAATGCACGGTCCCCTCTGTCTATTCCTGGGGGGGTCACTGGTGAATGCACGGTCCCCTCTGTCTATTCCCAGGGGGGGGGACACTGGTGAATGCACGATCCCCTCTATCTATTCCTGGGGGGGGGGTCACTGGTGAATGCACGGTCCCCTCTGTCTATTCCTGGGGGGGGGTCACTGATGAATGCACGGTCCCCTCTGTCTATTCCTGGGGGGGTCACTGGTGAATGCACGGTCCCCTCTGTCTATTCCCGGGGGGGGGACACTGGTGAATGCACGGCCCCCTCTGTCTATTCCTGGGGGGGGGTCACTGGTGAATGCACGGTCCCCTCTGTCTATTCCTGGGGGGGGGTCACTGATGAATGCACGGTCCCCTCTGTCTATTCCTGGGGGGGGGTCACTGATGAATGCACGGTCCCCTCTGTCTATTCCTGGGGGGGGGGTCACTGGTGAATGCACGGCCCCCTCTGTCTATTCCTGGGGGGGGTCACTGATGAATGCACGGTCCCCTCTGTCTATTCCTGGGGGGGGGTCACTGGTGAATGCACGGTCCCCTCTGTCTATTCCTGGGGGGGGGGTCACTGGTGAATGCACGGTCCCCTCTGTCTATTCCTGGGGGGGGGGTCACTGGTGAATGCACGGCCCCCTCTGTCTATTCCTGGGGGGGGTCACTGGTGAATGCACGGTCCCCTCTGTCTATTCCTGGGGGGGGGGTCACTGGTGAATGCACGGTCCCCTCTGTCTATTCCTGGGGGGGGGGGGTCACGGGTGAATGCACGGTCCCCTCTGTCTATTCCTGGGGGGGGGGGTCACTGGTGAATGCACGGTCCCCTCTGTCTATTCCTGGGGGGGGTCACTGGTGAATGCACGGTCCCCTCTGTCTATTCCTGGGGGGGGGTCATTGGTGAATGCACGGTCCCCTCTGTCTATCCCTGGGGGGGGGTCACTTGTGAATGCACGGTCCCCTCTGTCTATTCCTGGGGGGGGGGGTCACGGTGTGAATGCACGGTCCCCTCTGTCTATTCCTGGGGGGGGGTCACTGGTGAATGCACGGTCCCCTCTGTCTATTCCTGGGGGGGGGTCACTGGTGAATGCACGGTCCCCTCTGTCTATTCCTGGGGGGGGGTCAATGGTTGAATGCACGGTCCCCTCTGTCTATTCCTGGGGGGGTCACTGGTGAATGCATTGTCCCCTCTGTCTATTCCTGGGGGGGGGTCAATGGTGAATGCACGGCCCCCTCTGTCTATTCTTGGGGGGGGGGTCACTGGTGAATGCACGGCCCCCTCTGTCTATTCTTGGGGGGGGGGTCACTGGTGAATGCACGGTCCCCTCTGTCTATTCCTGGGGGGGGGGTCACTGGTGAATGCACGGTCCCCTCTGTCTATTCCTGGGGGGGGGTCACTGGTGAATGCACGGTCCCCTCTGTCTATTCCTGGGGGGGGTCACTGGTGAATGCACGGTCCCCTCTGTCTATTCCTGGGGGGGTCACTGGTGAACGCACGGTCCCCTCTGTCTATTCCTGGGGGGGTCACTGGTGAATGCACGGTCCCCTCTGTCTATTCCCGGGGGGGGGGACACTGGTGAATGCACGATCCCCTCTATCTATTCCTGGGGGGGGTCACTGGTGAATGCACGGTCCCCTCTGTCTATTCCTGGGGGGGGTCACTTGATGGTGGTACAGTCCCCTCTGTCTATTCCTGGGGGGGGTCACTGGTGAATGCACCATCCCCTCTGTCTATTCCTGGGGGGGGGGGTCACTGGTGAATGCACGGTCCCCTCTGTCTATTCCTGGGGGGGAGTCACTGGTGAATGCACGGTCCCCTCTGTCTATTCCTGGGGGGGGGGTCACTGGTGAATGCACGGTCCCCTCTGTCTATTCCTGGGGGGGGGTCACTGGTGAATGCACGGTCCCCTCTGTCTATTCCTGGGGGGGGGGTCACTGGTGAATGCACGGCCCCCTCTGTCTATTCCTGGGGGGGGTCACTGATGAATGCACGGTCCCCTCTGTCTATTCCTGGGGGGGGGGGTCACTGGTGAATGCACAGTCCCCTCTGTCTATTCCCGGGGGGGGGGGACACTGGTGAATGCACGGCCCCCTCTGTCTATTCCTGGGGGGGGTCACTGGTGAATGCACGGCCCCCTCTGTCTATTCCTGGGGGGGGGTCACTGATGAATGCACGGTCCCCTCTGTCTATTCCTGGGGGGGGGGTCACTGGTGAATGCACGGTCCCCTCTGTCTATTCCTGGGGGGGGGGTCACTGGTGAATGCACGGTCCCCTCTGTCTATTCCTGGGGGGGGGGGTCACTGGTGAATGCACGGCCCCCTCTGTCTATTCCTGGGGGGGGTCACTGGTGAATGCACGGCCCCCTCTGTCTATTCCTGGGGGGGGGGGTCACTGGTGAATGCACGGTCCCCTCTGTCTATTCCTGGGGGGGGGGTCACGGGTGAATGCACGGTCCCCTCTGTCTATTCCTGGGGGGGGGGGGGTCACTGGTGAATGCACGGTCCCCTCTGTCTATTCCTGGGGGGGGGTCACTGATGAATGCACGGTCCCCTCTGTCTATTCCTGGGGGGGTCACTGGTGAATGCACGGTCCCCTCTGTCTATTCCTGGGGGGGGTCATTGGTGAATGCACGGTCCCCTCTGTCTATCCCTGGGGGGGGGGGTCACTGGTGAATGCACGGTCCCCTCTGTCTATTCCTGGGGGGGGGGTCACGGGTGAATGCACGGTCCCCTCTGTCTATTCCTGGGGGGGGGGTCACTGGTGAATGCACGGTCCCCTCTGTCTATTCCTGGGGGGGGGTCACTGGTGAATGCACGGTCCCCTCTGTCTATTCCTGGGGGGGTCACTGGTGAATGCACGGTCCCCTCTGTCTATTCCTGGGGGGGTCACTGATGGTGGTACAGTCCCCTCTGTCTATTCCTGGGGGGGGTCACTGGTGAATGCACGGTCCCCTCTGTCTATTCCTGGGGGGGTCACTGGTGAATGCACGGTCCCCTCTGTCTATTCCTGGGGGGGGTCACTGATGGTGGTACAGTCCCCTCTGTCTATTCCTGGGGGGGGTCACTGGTGAATGCACGGTCCCCTCTGTCTATTCCTGGGGGGGGGGTCACTGGTGAATGCACGGTCCCCTCTGTCTATTCCTGGGGGGGGTCACTGGTGAATGCACGGTCCCCTCTGTCTATTCCTGGGGGGGGTCACTGATGGTGGTACAGTCCCCTCTGTCTATTCCTGGGGGGGTCACTGGTGAATGCACGGTCCCCTCTATCTATTCCTGGGGGGGGGGTCACTGGTGAATGCACGGTCCCCTCTATCTATTCCTGGGGGGGGGTCACTGGTGAATGCACGGTCCCCTCTATCTATTCCTGGGGGGGGGTCACTGGTGAATGCACGGTCCCCTCTATCTATTCCTGGGGGGGGGGTCACTGGTGAATGCACGGTCCCCTCTATCTATTCCTGGGGGGGGGTCACTGGTGAATGCACGGTCCCCTCTATCTATTCCTGGGGGGGGGTCACTGGTGAATGCACGGTCCCCTCTGTCTATTCCTGGGGGGGGTCATTGGTGAATGCACGGTCCCCTCTATCTATTCCTGGGGGGGGGGTCACGGGTGAATGCACGGCCCCCTCTGTCTATTCCTGGGGGGGTCACTGGTGAATGCACGGTCCCCTCTGTCTATTCCTGGGGGGGGACACTGGTGAATGCACGGTCCCCTCTGTCTATTCCTGGGGGGGGACACTGGTGAATGCACGGTCCCCTCTATCTATTCCTGGGGGGGGTCACTGGTGAATGCACGGTCCCCTCTGTCTATTCCTGGGGGGGGGGTCACGGGTGAATGCACGGTCCCCTCTGTCTATTCCTGGGGGGGGTCATTGGTGAATGCACGGTCCCCTCTATCTATTCCTGGGGGGGGTCACTGGTGAATGCACGGTCCCCTCTGTCTATTCCTGGGGGTGGGTCACTGGTGAATGCACGGTCCCCTCTGTCTATTCCTGGGGGGGGGTCACTGGTGAATGCACGGTCCCCTCTATCTATTCCTGGGGGGGGGGGTCACTGGTGAATGCACGGCCCCCTCTGTCTATTCCTGGGGGGGTCACTGGTGAATGCACGGTCCCCTCTGTCTATTCCTGGGGGGGGTCACTGGTGAATGCACGGTCCCCTCTATCTATTCCTGGGGGGGGGGTCACGGGTGAATGCACGGTCCCCTCTGTCTATTCCTGGGGGGGGTCATTGGTGAATGCACGGTCCCCTCTATCTATTCCTGGGGGGGGTCACTGGTGAATGCACGGTCCCCTCTGTCTATTCCTGGGGGTGGGTCACTGGTGAATGCACGGTCCCCTCTGTCTATTCCTGGGGGGGGGTCACTGGTGAATGCACGGTCCCCTCTGTCTATTCCTGGGGGGGTCACTGGTGAATGCACGGTCCCCTCTGTCTATTCCTGGGGGGGGTCACTGGTGAATGCACGGTCCCCTCTGTCTATTCCTGGGGGGGGGTCACTGGTGAATGCACGGTCCCCTCTGTCTATTCCTGGGTGGGGTCACTGGTGAATGCACGGTCCCCTCTGTCTATTCCTGGGGGGGGGTCACGGGTGAATGCACGGTCCCCTCTGTCTATTCCTGGGGGGGGGTCACTGGTGAATGCACGGTCCCCTCTGTCTATTCCTGGGGGGGGGGGTCACTGGTGAATGCACGGTCCCCTCTGTCTATTCCTGGGGGGGTCACTGGTGAATGCACGGTCCCCTCTGTCTATTCCTGGGGGGGTCATTGGTGAATGCACGGTCCCCTCTGTCTATCCCTGGGGGGGGGGTCACTGGTGAATGCACGGTCCCCTCTGTCTATTCCTGGGGGGGGGGGTCACGGGTGAATGCACGGTCCCCTCTGTCTATTCCTGGGGGGGGTCACTGGTGAATGCACGGTCCCCTCTGTCTATTCCTGGGGGGGGTCACTGGTGAATGCACGGTCCCCTCTGTCTATTCCTGGGGGGGGGTCACTGGTGGATGCACGGTCCCCTCTGTCTATTCCTGGGGGGGGTCACTGGTGAATGCACGGTCCCCTCTGTCTATTCCTGGGGGGGGGTCACGGGTGAATGCACGGTCCCCTCTGTCTATTCCTGGGGGGGGGGGTCACTGGTGAATGCACGGTCCCCTCTGTCTATTCCTGGGGGGGGGGGTCACTGGTGAATGCACGGTCCCCTCTGTCTATTCCTGGGGGGGTCACTGGTGAATGCACGGTCCCCTCTGTCTATTCCTGGGGGGGGGTCATTGGTGAATGCACGGTCCCCTCTGTCTATCCCTGGGGGGGGGGTCACTGGTGAATGCACGGTCCCCTCTGTCTATTCCTGGGGGGGGGTCACGGGTGAATGCACGGTCCCCTCTGTCTATTCCTGGGGGGGTCACTGATGAATGCACGGCCCCCTCTGTCTATTCCTGGGGGGGGGGTCACTGGTGAATGCACGGTCCCCTCTGTCTATTCCTGGGGGGGGGTCACTGGTGGATGCACGGTCCCCTCTGTCTATTCCTGGGGGGGGTCACTGATGGTGGTACAGTCCCCTCTGTCTATTCCTGGGGGGGGGTCACTGGTGAATGCACGGTCCCCTCTGTCTATTCCTGGGGGGGGGTCACTGGTGGATGCACGGTCCCCTCTGTCTATTCCTGGGGGGGGTCACTGATGGTGGTACAGTCCCCTCTGTCTATTCCTGGGGGGGTCACTGGTGAATGCACGGTCCCCTCTGTCTATTCCTGGGGGGGTCACTGGTGAATGCACGTTCCCCTCTGTCTATTCCTGGGGGGGGGTCACTGGTGAATGCACGGTCCCCTCTATCTATTCCTGGGGGGGGGTCACTGGTGAATGCACGGCCCCCTCTGTCTATTCCTGGGGGGGTCACTAGTGAATGCACGGTCCCCTCTGTCTATTCCTGGGGGGGGTCACTGATGGTGGTACAGTCCCCTCTGTCTATTCCTGGGGGGGGTCACTGGTGAATGCACGGTCCCCTCTGTCTATTCCAGGGGGGGGGTCACTGATGAATGCACGGTCCCCTCTATCTATTCCTGGGGGGGGTCACGGGTGAATGCATGGCCCCCTCTATCTATTCCTGGGGGGGGGTCACTGGTGAATGCACGGCCCCCTCTATCTATTCCTGGGGGGGGGGTCACTGGTGAATGCACGGCCCCCTCTGTCTATTCCTGGGGGGGGTCACTGGTGAATGCACGGTCCCCTCTGTCTATTCCTGGGGGGGGTCACTGATGGTGGTACAGTCCCCTCTGTCTATTCCTGGGGGGGGGTCACTGGTGAATGCACGGTCCCCTCTGTCAATTCCTGGGGGGGGTCACTGGTGAATGCACGGTCCCCTCTGTCTATTCCTGGGGGGGGGTCACTGGTGAATGCTCGGTCCCCTCTATCTATTCCTGGGGGGGAGTCACTGGTGAATGCACGGTCCCCTCTGTCTATTCCTGGGGGGGTCACTGGTAAATGCACGGTCCCCTCTGTCTATTCCTGGGGGGGGGGGTCACTGGTGAATGCACGGTCCCCTCTGTCTATTCCTGGGGGGGGGTCACTGGTGAATGCACGGTCCCCTCTGTCTATTCCTGGGGGGGGGTCACTGGTGAATGCACGGTCCCCTCTGTCTATTCCTGGGGGGGGTCACTGGTGAATGCACGGTCCCCTCTGTCTATTCCTGGGGGGGGGGGTCACTGGTGAATGCACAGTCCCCTCTGTCTATTCCTGGGGGGGGGGTCACTGGTGAATGCACGGTCCCCTCTGTCTATTCCTGGGGGGGGGTCACTGGTAAATGCACGGTCCCCTCTGTCTATTCCTGGGGGGGGGGTCACTGGTGAATGCACGGTCCCCTCTATCTATTCCTGGGGGGGGGTCACTGGTAAATGCACGGTCCCCTCTGTCTATTCCTGGGGGGGGGGTCACTGGTAAATGCACGGTCCCCTCTGTCTATTCCTGGGGGGGGTCACGGGTGAATGCACGGCCCCCTCTATCTATTCCTGGGGGGGGTCTCCTGATGAGGTGACCCCAGAGACAGATTAGGTTGTCACACACGGCGGGAGGGATTAGAGTGTCAGTGATGGGATTAGACTGAGAAGTGAGCAGCTGTCACCGGATAAGACGATTACCTCCTAATAGGATTGTGTGGTATGGGGGGATTCCAGCAGATGGGGGGGGGGAGCTGTCCTGTGTGGGAACATCATCCTCCAGTACGGTGTTCATAATTTTTTTTATCCGATGTCCCTGAATGTCCCCGATGGCAGAGTACGGCAGATGGGGGGCTGGTGGACGCAGCATTCGGGGGGGGGGGGGGTGAAGCGTTTCCAGTAGTGGTCATCCTGTGTCTTACACAATGATGGCAATGGCTGTATGTCTCTCATGTTCTGCTGATGGGAAGATATTTCTAGAGACACAGCTGTACCCCCTAATGATACCCCCCATGTTCCCTTCTATGTGGCTCACCCATGGCCTGCACTGATGAACCCTTGTGTCTCCACAGGTCTCCCAGGCGGAACAGTCCCTCACCCTGCAGCTACAAAATCTTAGAGAAGAGAACCGGGAGCTCAATCTGAGCCAAGGACACCTCGCCCCATGTCTGCAGAGCCTACAGAGCGAGGTCAGAGGTCACACCGGGGCGATCAGGGATGTCAGGGGTCACACCGGGGCAGTCAAGGAAGGGGGGGCGGGATCCAGAAGGGTTCCTCCCACATTCAGATCATGGAGAACATCTGAAGGTTTTAAGGAATAGACGTCGGAGGGGTAAAAGGTTAGGACAGTGTGATGGAAGGTCGATTAGAAGGGGTTCTGGATGGAGATGATGGGCCAAATGGCTTGCGGTTGGGTTGGTCAGGTGGGGGATGGAAAGTTACGTGGATATAGAACAGTGTTTCTCAACTCCAGTCCTCAAGGAGCCCCAATAGGTCATGTTTTCAGGCTTTCCATTATTTTGTACAGGTGGTTTGATCAGTTTCACTGCCTTAGTAATTACCACAGCTGTCCCATCTGAGGGAAATCCTGAAAACATGACCTGTTGGGGCACCTTGAGGACTGGAGTTGAGAAACACTGATATAGAAGATTGATCAGGTAGATTGATCAAGCGGATATGGAAGGTTAATCAGGTGGAGATAGGCTGGTTAATTTTAGATGAAAGATCGGTCATGGGAAGATGGTTAAAGAAAGGTTGGTCAGGTGAGGGGGTTGGAAAGTTGGACAGGTGTAAATGGAAATCTGGTCAGGTGGTGATGGAAGGCTGGTCAGGTCAGGGGGTTGGAGGGTTGGACAGGTGACGATGGAAGGTTGGTTAGGTAGAGATGAAAGGCTGTTCAGGTGAGGTGGTTCGAAGGTTGGACAGGTGACGATGGAAGGTTGGTCAGGTAGAGATGAAAGGCTGTTCAGGTAAGGGGGTTCGAAGGTTGGACAGGTGACGATGGAACGTTGGTCAGGTAGAGATGAAAGGCTGGTCAGGCGAGGGGGATTGAAGGTTGGACAGGTGGTGATGGAAGGTTGGTTAGGTAGAGATGAAAGGCTGTTCAGGTGAGGGGGATGGAAGGTTGGACAGGTGGTGATGGAAGGTTGGTCAGGCGAGGGGGTTGAAGGGTTGGATAGGTGGTGATGGAAGGTTGGTTAGGTAGAGATGAAAGGCTGGTCAGGCGAGGTGGTTCGAAGGTTGGGCAGGTGGTGATGGAAGGTTGGTTAGGTAGAGATGAAAGGCTGTTCAGGCGAGGGGATTGGAGGGTTGGACAGGTGGTGATGGAAGGTTGGTTAGGTGGAGATGGAAGGTTAATCAGGTGGAGATAGGCTGGTTAATTTTAGATGAAAGATCGGTCATGGGAAGATGGTTAAAGAAAGGTTGGTCAGGTGAGGGGGTTGGAAAGTTGGACAGGTGTAAATGGAAATCAGGTCAGGTGGTGATGGAAGGTTGGTCAGGTAGAGATGAAAGGCTGTTCAGGTAAGGTGGTTCGAAGGCTGGACAGGTGGTGATGGAAGGTTGGTCAGGAAGACATGAAAGACTAGTCAGGCGAGGGGGTTGGAAGGTTGAACAGGTGGTGATGGAAGGTTGGTTAGGCGAGTGGGTTGGAGGGTTGGACAGGTGGTGATGGAAGGTTGGTTAGGCGAGTGGGTTGGAGGGTTGGACAGGTGGTGATGGAAGGTTGGTTAGGCGAGTGGGTTGAAGGGTTGGATAGGTGGTGATGGAAGGTTGGTTAGGTAGAGATGAAAGGCTGTTCAGGTGAGGGGGTTGGACAGGTGGTGATGGAAGGTTGGTCAGGTAGAGATGAAAGGCTGTTCAGGTGAGGTGGTTCGAAGGTTGGACAGGTGGTGATGGAAGGTTGGTCAGGTAGAGATGAAAAGCTGTTCAGGTGAGGTGGTTCGAAGGTTGGTCAGGTAGAGATGAAAGGCTGTTCAGGTGAGGTGGTTCGAAGGTTGGACAGGTGGTGATGGAAGGTTGGTCAGGAAGACATGTAAGACTAGTCAAGCGAGGGGGTTGGAAGGTTGAACAGGTGTAAATTGAAAGTTGGTCAGGGGGAGATGGAAGGTTAATCAGGTGGGGATGGAACATTGGTCATGTAGAAATGGAAGGTCAGGCAGGTAGAGATGAAAGGTTGGTCAGGTGGAGATGGAAGTCTCTCAGGTGAAGGGGTTAAAAGGCAGTCAGGTGTAGATGTAAGGTCTGTCAGATAAGGAGGGTGGATGGACAGTCAGGTGCAGATAGAAGGTTGGTCAGGTAGTGAGAGGAGATCTGTCAGATGGGGATCGATGGTCAGTCAGGGGAGATGAAAGGTCAGTAATGTGGAAATGAAAGGTCAATAAGTTGGTGGTGAAGGTCAGTCAGGTAGAAATAGAAGATCAGAGGTGCAAGGTCAATCAGTAGAGATGAAATCTCAGCAAGGTGGTGGTTAAAATCAGTCTGGTGGAAATAGGAGGTCAGTCTGGTGGAGATGAAAGGTTAGTAAGGTGGAGATGGAAGGTCAGTCTGGTGGAAATAGGAGGCCAGTCTGGTGGAGGTGAAAGGTAGGTAAGGTGGAAGTGGATGGTCAGTCTAATGGAGGTGGAAGATCAGTCAGTGGAGGTGGATGGTCGGTAAGTGTAGATGAAAGGTCAGTCTGGTGGAGGTAGAAGGTCAGTCTGGTGGAGGTAGAAGGTCAGTAAGGTGGAGGTAGAAGGTCAGTAAGGTGGAGGTAGAAGGTCAGTAAGGTGGAGGTGGAAGGTCAGTAAGTGGAGATGAAAGGTCGGTAAGGTGGAGGTGGAAGGTCAGTAAGGTGGAGGTGGAAGGTCAGTCTGGTGGAGGTAGAAGGTCAGTCTGATGGAGGTGGAAGGTCAGTCTGGTGGAGGTGGAAGGTCGGTAAGTGGAGGTGGAAGGTCGGTAAGTGGAGGTGGAAGGTCGGTAAGTGGAGGTGGAAGGTCAGTAAGGTGGAGGTGGAAGGTCAGTCTGGTGGAGATGGAAGGTCAGTCAGTGGAGGTGGAAGGTCGGTAAGTGGAGATGGAAGGTCAGTCTGGTGGAGGTAGAAGGTCAGTCTGGTGGAGGTAGAAGGTCAGTAAGGTGGAGGTGGAAGGTCGGTAAGGTGGAGATGGAAGGTCGGTAAGGTGGAGATGGAAGGTCAGTAAGGTGGAGGTGGAAGGTCAGTAAGTGGAGATGGAAGGTCAGTAAGTGGAGATGGAAGGTCGGTAAGTGGAGGTGGAAGGTCAGTCTGGTGGAGGTAGAAGGTCAGTATGGTGGAGGTAGAAGGTCAGTATGGTGGAGGTGGAAGGTCAGTCTGGTGGAGGTGGAAGGTCGGTAAGTGGAGGTGGAAGGTCAGTAAGTGGAGATGGAAGGTCGGTAAGGTGGAGGTGGAAGGTCAGTAAGTGGAGATGGAAGGTCGGTAAGTGGAGGTGGAAGGTCAGTATGGTGGAGGTGGAAGGTCAGTATGGTGGAGGTGGAAGGTCAGTCTGGTGGAGGTGGAAGGTCGGTAAGTGGAGGTGAAAGGTCGGTAAGTGGAGGTGAAAGGTCAGTAAGGTGGAGGTGGAAGGTCAGTCTGGTGGAGGTGGAAGGTCAGTATGGTGGAGGTAGAAGGTCAGTAAGTTGGAGGTGGAAGGTCAGTCTGGTGGAGATGGAAGGTCAGTAAGGTGGAGGTGGAAGGTCAGTCTGGTGGAGGTAGAAGGTCAGTATGGTGGAGGTAGAAGGTCAGTAAGGTGGAGGTGGAAGGTCAGTCTGGTGGAGATGGAAGGTCAGTAAGGTGGAGATGGAAGGTCAGTAAGGTGGAGATGGAAGGTCAGTCTGGTGGAGGTGGAAGGTCGGTAAGTGGAGGTGAAAGGTCGGTAAGTGGAGGTGGAAGGTCAGTAAGGTGGAGGTGGAAGGTCAGTCTGGTGGAGGTAGAAGGTCAGTAAGTTGGAGGTGGAAGGTCAGTCTGGTGGAGATGGAAGGTCAGTAAGGTGGAGGTGGAAGGTCAGTCTGGTGGAGGTAGAAGGTCAGTCTGGTGGAGGTGGAAGGTCAGTCTGGTGGAGGTAGAAGGTCAGTAAGTTGGAGGTGGAAGGTCAGTCTGGTGGAGATGGAAGGTCAGTAAGGTGGAGGTGGAAGGTCAGTCTGGTGGAGGTAGAAGGTCAGTCTGGTGGAGGTGGAAGGTCAGTCTGGTGGAGGTAGAAGGTCAGTAAGTTGGAGGTGGAAGGTCAGTCTGGTGGAGATGGAAAGTCAGTAAGGTGGAGGTGGAAGGTCAGTCTGGTGGAGGTAGAAGGTCAGTCTGGTGGAGGTGGAAGGTCAGTCTGGTGGAGGTGGAAGGTCAGTCTGGTGGAGGTGGAAGGTCAGTCTGGTGGAGATGGAAGGTCAGTCAGTGGAGGTGGAAGGTCGGTAAGTGGAGATGGAAGGTCAGTCTGGTGGAGGTAGAAGGTCAGTCTGGTGGAGGTAGAAGGTCAGTAAGGTGGAGGTGGAAGGTCGGTAAGGTGGAGATGGAAGGTCGGTAAGGTGGAGATGGAAGGTCGGTAAGGTGGAGATGGAAGGTCAGTAAGGTGGAGGTGGAAGGTCAGTAAGTGGAGATGGAAGGTCAGTAAGTGGAGATGGAAGGTCGGTAAGTGGAGGTGGAAGGTCAGTCTGGTGGAGGTAGAAGGTCAGTATGGTGGAGGTAGAAGGTCAGTATGGTGGAGGTGGAAGGTCAGTCTGGTGGAGGTGGAAGGTCGGTAAGTGGAGGTGGAAGGTCAGTAAGTGGAGATGGAAGGTCGGTAAGGTGGAGGTGGAAGGTCAGTAAGTGGAGATGGAAGGTCGGTAAGTGGAGGTGGAAGGTCAGTATGGTGGAGGTGGAAGGTCAGTATGGTGGAGGTGGAAGGTCAGTCTGGTGGAGGTGGAAGGTCGGTAAGTGGAGGTGAAAGGTCGGTAAGTGGAGGTGAAAGGTCAGTAAGGTGGAGGTGGAAGGTCAGTCTGGTGGAGGTGGAAGGTCAGTATGGTGGAGGTAGAAGGTCAGTAAGTTGGAGGTGGAAGGTCAGTCTGGTGGAGATGGAAGGTCAGTAAGGTGGAGGTGGAAGGTCAGTCTGGTGGAGGTAGAAGGTCAGTATGGTGGAGGTAGAAGGTCAGTAAGGTGGAGGTGGAAGGTCAGTCTGGTGGAGATGGAAGGTCAGTAAGGTGGAGATGGAAGGTCAGTAAGGTGGAGATGGAAGGTCAGTCTGGTGGAGGTGGAAGGTCGGTAAGTGGAGGTGAAAGGTCGGTAAGTGGAGGTGGAAGGTCAGTAAGGTGGAGGTGGAAGGTCAGTCTGGTGGAGGTAGAAGGTCAGTAAGTTGGAGGTGGAAGGTCAGTCTGGTGGAGATGGAAGGTCAGTAAGGTGGAGGTGGAAGGTCAGTCTGGTGGAGGTAGAAGGTCAGTATGGTGGAGGTAGAAGGTCAGTAAGGTGGAGGTGGAAGGTCAGTCTGGTGGAGATGGAAGGTCAGTAAGGTGGAGGTGGAAGGTCAGTAAGGTGGAGATGGAAGGTCAGTAAGGTGGAGATGGAAGGTCAGTAAGGTGGAGGTGGAAGGTCAGTAAGGTGGAAGGTCAGCCAGAACATGTCATGACCCATCTCTCTCTCCCCATAGAACGCCCTCCTCCTGGAGCAGAAGAAGGACCAGGAGAGCCGGATAAAGCGCCTGAGAGAGGAACATGAGAACACACAGAACCTCCTCTTCACTCTGAAGGAGGCTGCACTGAGGATGGAGAGGCAGAAGAGCGAGGGGGAGGCCCGGGTAAGGACCTGTCACTGCTTATTTCCCTGAAGGTGGGGGAGGAGATCATGAATCATTGCGTAGCAGGGGGAACAACAGGAATGCATTGCTGGTGTTCTCAGAACATAAACTTTCTGATTGGTTGTTGGCAGGAAGAGCAGCTCCAGACCCTCCACATGATATACTACACACTAACCTTATATACAGAGCTGTCTGCACCCAATTAGTGCAGGTAATGGGTCGTCTCTGATTGTTGCATTGTGTTTCAGTTGCAGGAGGTCCAGGCGGAGGCCCAGCACCTGAGGGTTAGCCAGCGCTCCCTGCAGAGCCAAGTCCAGGAGCTACAAGACGAGCTAAAGATGAGGGACAGCCAGGCTCTGAATAACAGCCAATACTCCCTCCACTCCGAGATGGAGGACTGCCAGGTGAGGACGGGGGACTGCCAGGTGAGGGCGGGGGACTGCCAGGTGAGGACGGGGGACTGCCAGGTGGGGACGGGGGACTGCCAGGTGAGGGCGGGGGACTGCCAGGTGAGGGCGGGGGACTGCCAGGTGAGGGCGGGGGACTGCCAGGTGAGGGCGGGGGACTGCCAGGTGGGGACGGGGGACTGCCAGGTGGGGACGGGGGACTGCCAGGTGAGGGCGGGGGACTGCCAGGTGAGGGCGGGGGACTGCCAGGTGAGGACGGGGTGAGGACGGGGGACTGCCAGGTGAGGGCGGGGGACTGCCAGGTGAGGGCGGGGGACTGCCAGGTGAGGACGGGGGACTGCCAAGTGGGGACAGGGGACTGCCAGGTGAGGACGGGGGACTGCCAGGTGAGGACGGGGGACTGCCAGGTGGGGACAGGGGACTGCCAGGTGAGGACGGGGGACTGCCAGGTGGGGACGGGGGACTGCCTGGTGAGGGCGGGGGACTGCCAGGTGAGGACGGGGGACTGCCAGGTGGGGACGGGGGACTGCCAGGTGAGGGCGGGGGACTGCCAGGTGAGGACGGGGGACTGCCAAGTGAGGACGGGGGACTGCCAGGTGAGGGCGGGGGACTGCCAGGTGAGGGCGGGGGACTGCCAGGTGGGGACGGGGGACTGCCAAGTGAGGACGGAGGACTGCCAAGTGAGGACGGAGGACTGCCAGGTGAGGGCGGGGGACTGCCAGGTGAGGGCGGGGGACTGCCAG
Source organism: Rana muscosa (assembly GCA_029206835.1). Lineage (NCBI taxonomy): Eukaryota > Metazoa > Chordata > Amphibia > Anura > Ranidae > Rana > Rana muscosa. Next base: position 194,518,760 of record CM055127.1, read on the forward strand.
GTGAGGACAGGGGACTGCCAGGTGAGGACAGGGGACTGCCAGGTGAGGGCAGGGGACTGCTTGGGGAGGGCAGGGGACTGCCAGGTGAGGGTGGGGGACTGCCAGGTGAGGACAGTGGACTGCCAGGTGAGGACAGGGGACTGCTTGGGGAGAATAGGGGGCTGCCAGAAGAGGGTGGGGGACTGCCAGGTGAGGGTGGGGGACTGCCAGGTGAGGACAGAGCACACGTCGGGTGGTGAAGGGTTAAAGAAGATGTAAAATCATCACCTTCCACTCCAAGCTCAGATTTCAGAAGAAATTCCCTGAATTCCCCCCCCAGGACAATCACTGGAAGAAGGCCCAGGACTCTGCTGAGGCAGCAATCTGCACCCCCCCCCCCCACCTATGTCATATTGCCCGCCACAGATGTAGAAGGGTATCACAGGATTTTTAGATCACATTCCACACCAGGTCCAAATCCTGTCACCTTACATAACTCTCCTCACCCATTATGTGGAATATTTGCAGTATGTTGATGTGATGATGTCACATGTATTGTTATCAGGGGCATTGTACGGTAGGTGTCTTGTCCCCGTATAGTATATTATCAGGAGCATTGTACGGTAGGTGACCTGTCCCCGTATAGTATATTATCAGGAGCATTGTACGGTAGGTGACTTGTCCCCGTATAGTATATTATCAGGAGCATTGTACGGTAGGTGTCTTGTCCCCGTATAGTATATTATCAGGGGCATTGTACGGTAGGTGACTTGTCCCATTATCAGGAGCATTGTACGGTAGGTGACTTGTCCCCGTATAGTATATTATCAGGGGCATTGTACGGTAGGTGACTTGTCCCCGTATAGTATATTATCAGGGGCATTGTACGGTAGGTGACTTGTCCCTGTATAGTATATTATCAGGAGCATTGTACGGTAGGTGACCTGTCCCTGTATAGTATATTATCAGGGGCATTGTACGGTAGGTGTCTTGTCCCCGTATAGTATATTATCAGGGGCATTGTACGGTAGGTGACTTGTCCCCGTATAGTATATTATCAGGAGCTTTGTACGGTAGGTGACTTGTCCCTGTATAGTATATTATCAGGAGCATTGTACGGTAGGTGACTTTTCCCCGTATAGTATATTATCAGGAGCATTGTACGGTAGGTGACTTGTCCCCGTATAGTATATTATCAGGAGCATTGTACGGTAGGTGACTTGTACCCGTATAGTATATTATCAGGAGCATTGTACGGTAGGTGTCTTGTCCCCATACAGTATATTATCAGGAGCATTGTACGGTAGGTGTCTTGTCCCCGTATAGTATATTATCAGAAACATTGTACGGTAGGTGACATGTCCCCATATAGTATATTATCAGGAGCATTGTACGGTAGGTGACTTGTCCCCGTATAGTATATTATCCGGAGCATTGTACGGTAGGTGACTTGTCCCCGTATAGTATATTATCAGGAGCATTGTACGGTAGGTGACATGTCCCCGTATAGTATATTATCAGGAGCATTGTACGGTAGGTGACTTGTCCCCGTATAGTATATTATCAGGAGCATTGTACGGTAGGTGACTTGTCCCCATATATTATATTATCAGGAGCATTGTACGGTAGGTGACATGTCCCCATACAGTATATTATCAGGAGCATCGTACAGTAGGTGACTTGTCCCCGTATAGTATATTATCAGGGGCATTGTACGGTAGGTGACTTGTCCCCGTATAGTATATTATCAGGAGCTTTGTACGGTAGGTGACTTGTCCCTGTATAGTATATTATCAGGGGCATTGTACGGTAGGTGACTTGTCCCTGTATAGTATATTATCAGGGGCATTGTACGGTAGGTGACTTGTCCCCGTATAGTATATTATCAGGAGCATTGTACGGTAGGTGACTTGTCCCCATATAGTATATTATCAGGAGCATTGTACGGTAGGTGACTTGTCCCCGTATAGTATATTATCAGGAGCATTGTACGGTAGGTGACTTGTCCCTGTATAGTATATTATCAGGAGCATTGTACGGTAGGTGACTTGTCCCCGTATAGTATATTATCAGGGGCATTGTACGGTAGGTGACTTGTCCCTGTATAGTATATTATCAGGAGCATTGTACGGTAGGTGACTTGTCCCCATATAGTATATTATCAGGAGCATTGTACGGTAGGTGACTTGTCCCCGTATAGTATATTATCAGGAGCATTGTACGGTAGGTGACTTGTCCCCGTATAGTATATTATCAGGAGCATTGTACGGTAGGTGACTTGTCCCTGTATAGTATATTATCAGGGGCATTGTACGGTAGGTGACTTGTCCCCGTATAGTATATTATCAGGAGCATTGTACGGTAGGTGACTTGTCCCTGTATAGTATATTATCAGGAGCATTGTACGGTAGGTGACTTGTCCCCGTATAGTATATTATCAGGGGCATTGTACGGTAGGTGACTTGTCCCTGTATAGTATATTATCAGGAGCATTGTACGGTAGGTGACTTGTCCCCATATAGTATATTATCAGGAGCATTGTACGGTAGGTGACTTGTCCCCGTATAGTATATTATCAGGAGCATTGTACGGTAGGTGACTTGTCCCCGTATAGTATATTATCAGGAGCATTGTACGGTAGGTGACTTGTCCCCGTATAGTATATTATCAGGAGCATTGTACGGTAGGTGACATGTCCCTGTATAGTATATTATCAGGAGCATTGTACGGTAGGTGACTTGTCCCCGTATAGTATATTATCAGGAGCATTGTACGGTAGGTGACTTGTCCCCGTATAGTATATTATCAGGAGCATTGTACGGTAGGTGACATGTCCCTGTATAGTATATTATCAGGAGCATTGTACGGTAGGTGACTTGTCCCCGTATAGTATATTATCAGGAGCATTGTACGGTAGGTGACTTGTCCCCGTATAGTATATTATCAGGAGCATTGTACGGTAGGTGACTTGTCCCTGTATAGTATATTATCAGGAGCATTGTACGGTAGGTGACTTGTCCCCGTATAGTATATTATCAGGAGCATTGTACGGTAGGTGACATGTCCCCGTATAGTATATTATCAGGAGCATTGTACGGTAGGTGACTTGTCCCCTTATAGTATATTATCAGGAGCATTGTACGGTAGGTGACTTGTCCCCGTATAGTATATTATCAGGAGCATTGTACGGTAGGTGACTTGTCCCCGTATAGTATATTATCAGGGGCATTGTACGGTAGGTGACTTGTCCCCGTATAGTATATTATCAGGAGCATTGTACGGTAGGTGACTTGTCCCCGTATAGTATATTATCAGGAGCATTGTACGGTAGGTGACTTGTCCCCGTATAGTATATTATCAGGAGCATTGTACGGTAGGTGACTTGTCCCCGTATAGTATATTATCAGGAGCATTGTACGGTAGGTGACTTGTCCCCGTATAGTATATTATCAGGAGCATTGTACGGTAGGTGACTTGTCCCCGTATAGTATATTATCAGGAGCATTGTACGGTAGGTGACATGTCCCTGTATAGTATATTATCAGGAGCATTGTACGGTAGGTGACTTGTCCCTGTATAGTATATTATCAGGAGCATTGTACGGTAGGTGACTTGTCCTCGTATAGTATATTATCAGGAGCATTGTACGGTAGGTGACTTGTCCCTGTATAGTATATTATCAGGAGCATTGTACGGTAGGTGACTTGTCCCCGTATAGTATATTATCAGGAGCATTGTACGGTAGGTGACTGGTCCCTGTATAGTATATTATCAGGAGCATTGTACGGTAGGTGACTTGTCCCCGTATAGTATATTATCAGGAGCATTGTACGGTAGGTGACTTGTCCCCGTATAGTATATTATCAGGAGCATTGTACGGTAGGTGACTTGTCCCTGTATAGTATATTATCAGGGGCATTGTACGGTAGGTGACTTGTCCCCGTATAGTATATTATCAGGAGCATTGTACGGTAGGTGACTTGTCCCCGTATAGTATATTATCAGGAGCATTGTACGGTAGGTGACTTGTCCCCGTATAGTATATTATCAGGAGCATTGTACGGTAGGTGACTTGTCCCCGTATAGTATATTATCAGGAGCATTGTACGGTAGGTGACTTGTCCCCGTATAGTATATTATCAGGAGCATTGTACGGTAGGTGACTTGTCCCTGTATAGTATATTATCAGGGGCATTGTATGGTAGGTGACTTGTCCCTGTATAGTATATTATCAGGAGCATTGTACGGTAGGTGACATGTCCCCGTATAGTATATTATCAGGAGCATTGTACGGTAGGTGTCTTGTCCCCGTATAGTATATTATCAGGAGCATTGTACGGTAGGTGACTTGTCCCCGTATAGTATATTATCAGGAGCATTGTACGGTAGGTGACATGTCCCCGTATAGTATATTATCAGGAGCATTGTACGGTAGGTGACATGTCCCCGTATAGTATATTATCAGGGGCATTGTACGGTAGGTGACTTGTCCCCGTATAGTATATTATCAGGAGCATTGTACGGTAGGTGTCTTGTCCCCGTATATTATATTATCAGGAGCATTGTACGGTAGGTGACTTGTCCCTGTATAGTATATTATCAGGAGCATTGTACGGTAGGTGACTTGTCCCCGTATAGTATTTCTTTCTCGTACATCACGGGACACAGAGCGACATAGTCATTACTAATGGGTTATATAGTTACCGTCAGGTGCTGGCACTGGCAACCTCCAAAACCGGAAGTACCCTCCCCTATATAAGCCCCTCCCATCCGGGAGCACCCCAGTTTTTTGCCAGTGTCTAAGGTGTTGGCCAAGAAGAAACATGTGTTTTTCACTGAGCTTGCGTACAGGTTCTTTTGGGCCTCAGTAAGCTATTCCGGATCCGACCAAAAAAGCTTCATAGCTAAACGGTCGGTACCCGGGCCTTGCAGAGAAGAGCAAGGTTTTGCCTGTAATGCTTCTCTTAGGAGAGCTGGACCCTGGGATCCAGAGCTCTGGTCATACCCACGACCAAGATGTTTTCTGTGCAGGGTGCTATACAGGTCCAGGGGAGTGGAATCCTTGGGAACCCGGTCCCTGAAGGTTTGATTACAATGCCTGCCGTGATAGGTGAAGTTTGGGCTTTTGTGGACCAAACAAAGTCCTGCGGCGGGGAACAGGTAAGTGGGGGCCCCCAGGAACTTGGTTCTGTTGGGGGACCCCCAAGCCTAATTTGTCTTTCTGTCTGTTACCTAACGGTATTCCCGCTAATATCTGTGCATGCCTGTAACTACTAAAAAAAAAAATGTAATAATTTTTAATGGTGGTCAAGAAAAAAAGAATGTTTTTTTATATATGTTTAGTATATTAAACTGCGGTACCTGTGTTTGTCCGCTAGAGGCCGCTGTGGAATGTTTTTCTTGTCATATGGACTAGTTTCTTCTCAGAGAGCAAAGTCCAGGCAGCTGGTGAGTTCTCCTACAGGAAACTGTTTCCTCTGCCATGTTGCAGTGTTTGTCTATCCCCCGGCCTGCGGCAAAGGGGGCCCTGGCTCCTGTCCCTGGTTTCCATGTTTGAAAGTTAGCGCCGAGGCGCACGTGGCCGCGCGCGTGCGCGTGCACGCGCCTCTATATATAGAGGTGGCCGGAAAAAGGGGCGGGGCCTGGGGGATGACGCTCTGTGTGCGCCGCAGCGCTTCTGCGCATGTGCGGGCGTCCCAGCAGGTTTTTAAAAAGCCACATTATTGCAGTAAGCTGGCTATGAAGTACAGAGACAGAGCTGGCAACATTTAAAGGCATACAGCAAGCGGTTGATACAGGCATCCCCTAGAAAGGCACATTAGTAGACACCAACTGTGATATAGCAGCAATTGTGCTAGACTATTCTCAGTAAAAGAGGTGTATTACGGCTGGAATACCTCAGCTTTAGGCTTAGGAATATGCCGTCCAGTAGCTCCGGAACTGAATCTTCCAGGAAGCGAAGGGGGTCTCATCGGGCTCTGAGGATCTTGGGCATACTCCTGCTGCACCAGTCTCCCCTGAAGTTCAGAGGTAAGTGACCGTAGAGACCCCGCAGGGGTACTTGGTACTGTGGCTGTCCTCAGTCACCTGCTCCTGTGTATGTAACAGAGGAGGTTTTTTCCTCAGCTCTGGGAGGATTAGAGAGGCTGCCTCCCTGTCAGGGAAAGCACGCCCGATCTCCGTCTCCTCCTTCAGAGTGCCTGTTAGCAGAGCAACAGTCCCATACAGGGATCGACCTGCCTGAAGGGGATCAGGATAAGGTTGATTCTGTTATAGAGGAATCAACAGTGGGGGAACCTTTTCTCAGCATCTCAAGCTGAAAGATTATGGGTTCAGTCTCTGACTAACATGGTCCGATCAGCATTTAAAAATGCACCTTGCGGAACCATCAACCACTACTGTATCCTCGTTGGGGTCGCTAGAAGCCCCCAGACTGTTTGTTCTTTTCCACTTCACCCTTTACTGAAAGGGCTCATTTACCAGGATTGGGAACGTCCTGAGAAAATATTTATTCCCCCAAGAGATTTCCGGTGGTCTATCCCATGGAGGATAAGTTCATCAGAAAAAAAAAAAAAAAAAAAATGGAAGGTCCCTACAGTGGACGCAGCCATCTCTTGTATGTATAAATCACTGACATGTCCAGTGGATAATGTCCAAATGTTCAAGAACCCAATAGATAAAAGATTGGAGTCCTTATGAAAATCTGCTTGGTGATACAACCAGCAGTAGCAGCTATTGGGGTCTGCTAAGCAGTGAAGGATCAGTTGAAACAGGTCTTGAGGGACTTGACAGATCAGCAGGCTTTGCCCTAGCTGATCTACCTAGAGCCTTAGGCTTTGCGGTTGACGCCATAGAGGATTCAGTCCATCAGGCCTCCCGCCTTACGCTGTCTATAGTACATATGCGTAGGCTCCTATGGCTCAAAAACTGGTCTGCTGAAGCTCCCTGTAAAGAATGGCTGGTTAGCGTCCCATTTCATGGTGAACGCTTATTCAGGGAAAACCTGGACAAATATCCAGAAAATTTCCAGCGGTAAAAATACGCTCTTGCCGGTTAAAAGCAGAGTTAGAGGTCCCTCTTTAAGAGGCCTGCTTCTCCAGTCCCTGGGGCATCGGCTGTGTAACAGTTCCGACGGCCTCCTCGGTCAAATCCCGGGGGTAAAAAACAGGGACAGTAGCAGGGTAATGAGAAACCCTGGGTCAGGGGAGGTACAAAACCTCCCCCAAAGTTAAATTCATGAAGCCCCCACTCAGTCGGGTGGGGGGAGGACTCCAGTTGTTCGCAAGAGACCTGGCGGGACACGATCAAGACAGATGGGTGCTCTCCGCAGTAGGTTTGGGATACAGTTTGGAGTTAAAAGACTCTCCTCCTTCCCATTTTTGAGGTCAAACGTGCCAAGGGATCCCCGGAAGAGAGAGTCCCTCCTGTTGGCACTAGAACAACTATTGCTCCAAGGAGTAATTATGGAGGTTCCCCTGGAAGAATGAGGGTTCGGGTTTTACTCAAACCTCTTTACAGTCCCGAAGCAAACGCGGACGGGAGGCCCATATTAATTCTAAAAGGGCTATACAAATTCCTGTATATCAGGACTTTCCGATGGAGTCGATCCGATCGGTGGCCACTGCCCTACAAGGGGAGGATTGGTTAGCCACGATCGACATCAAAGATGCTTATTTGCACATTCCCATCTTTCCAGTCCACCAAAAATTTCTACGCTTTGCAGTAGAAGGGCGCCATTTTCAGTTCAGAGCCTTACCCTTCGGTTTGGCCACAGCACCACGAGTGTTTACAAAAATTCTGGCCCTTTATTGGCCAATCTAAGAACACAAGGTGTAATGATAATGGCATATCTGGATGACTTGTTGCTGATAGACCACTCAGTGAAAAAACTAGACGTGGTCGTTCACAAGACGATCAAGTATCTGGAATCTCACGGTTGGATTATCAACCGAGACAAGTCAGCCCTAAAAACCAGTCAAAAGTCTGGAATACTTGGGGCTAAGGTTGGATTCAGGCCAGAGAAAAATATTCTTGCCTCGAGGAAAGGTGTTGTCTTTGAAAGATTTGATCCACTTAGTGGGTACAAAAAAGACAGCCGTCCATACGCCTGTATATGAGGCTGCTGGGAAAAATGGTGGCATCATTCGAAGCAGTACCCTACGGTCAATTCCATTCAAGGAATTTGCAAGGGGCCATACTGTCAGCCTGGAACAAAAAAGTTCAGGCCCTAGACTTACAATGTCCTTGTCCCCTTCCGTTCGCAAGAGCCTCCGTTGGTGGTTGGTTCCCCAGAATCTGGAAAAAAGGAAATCCTTCAGTCCGATTTCTTGGAAGGTGGTCACTACAGATGCCAGCCTTATAGGCTGGGGAGCAGTATTGGAGCAATAGTCTCTCCAGGGCAGATGGTCGGATGCAGAAAAGGCCCTGCCCATCAATCTCTTAGAGATACGAGCAGCCCGGTATGCCCTAGTAGCATGGACATCCAAACTCCAAGGGTCCCCTGTCAGAATTCAATCAGACAATGCCACAGCAGTGGCATATATCAATCATCAGGGGGGCACCAGGAGTCGTGCAGCCCAGAGGGAAGTAAATTACATCCTGAAACGGGCAGGAAAAATATGTCCCAGCCATATCTGCGGTATTCATTCCAGGAGTGGAGAATTGGAAGGCGGACTTTCTAAGTCGCCAGCAATTAGGCCCAGAGGAAGGGTCCCTTCACCCCGAGGTTTTCTGGACAATATGTCAGCGGTGGGGAACATCGGATGTAGATCTTCTAGCATCCAGATTCAACGCAAAGGGGGACAGGTTTGTCTCTCGGACAAGGGATCCCCTAGCTTGCGGCTCGGATGCCCTAGTGTTCCCTTGGGATCAGTTCAAGCTGATATATGCATTCACACCGCCACAATGGTTACCTCGATTACTCCGCAGAATCAGGGTAGAAAAGAAACCAGTGATTCTGGTGGCTCCAGCGTGGCCCCGAAGAGCGTGGTACGTGGAGATTGTAAAATGTCAGTGGGGAGTCCTGGGACTTTCCCACATCGTCCGGACCTGCTTTCGCAAGGACCGATATACCACCCTTCCTTACCAGCCCTAGGTTTGACGGCCTGGCTATTGAAGCCCACATTCTAAAAAAGAGAGGGCTCTCTAATTCTGTGGTATCTACCATGATCAATGCCAGGAAGCCGGTATCCAGGCAGATCTACTATAGAATCTGGAAGGCGTACATCGCCTGGTGTGAGGCCAAGAAATGGCATCCACGTAAGTACGTAATAGGTAGGATTCTGGACTTCCTACAGTGGGCTGTAGATAGGAAGCTTGCCTTGAGTACTATCAAGGGTCAGATTTCGGCCTTGTCAATATTTTTTCAAAGGCCCTTGGCTTCGCATTCACTAGTCAAAGCCTTTATACAAGGAGTGATGCGTATTAGTCCTCCGGTTAATATTCCCATATGTCCATGGGATCTAAACTTGGTTCTGTCGGTTCTACAGAAACAACCATTTGAACCATTACAGCATATTTCCTTGGTGCTTCTCACCAGGAAATTGATTTTTCTAGTAGCCATTTGTTCGGCTAAAAGAGTATCGGAATTAGCAGCTATGTCCTGTAAGGAGCCATATCTGGTTATCCATAAGGACAGAGTGGTGTTACGTCCTCATCCAGCCTTTCTTCCTAAGGTGGTATCGAGTTTTCATTTGAACCAAGATGTGGTTCTTCCTTCTTTTTTCCCCAAGCCTACTTCGGTAGAGGAAAAGTTATTGCATTCTTTGGATGTAGTAAGAGCAGTTAAAGCTTATCTAAAAGCCACTGCTCAGATTCGCAGAACGGATACTTTGTTTATTCTGCCGGAAGGCCCCAGAAAGGGTCAGGCAGCGTCAAAATCTACTTTAGCCAAGTGGATTCGACAGGTCATAATACAAGCCTATAGCTTGAGAAGTAGACCGCCTCCGTTCAAAGTTAGGGCGCACTCCACGAGAGCAGTTGGAACTTCATGGGCAGTGCATCACCAGGCCTCCCTGGCTCAAGTCTGTAAGGCCGCAACATGGTCTTCAGTACACACGTTTACTAGGTTCTACCAGGTGGACGTTAGAAGTCAGGAGGATGTCGCCTTTGGGCGCAGTGTGTTGCAGGCCGCAAAAGATCCTCATGTCTGATAGCGCTCAGCTTATATATGGTGTATCCCCCCCCTCATTTGGCATTGCTTTAGGACATCCCATTAGTAATGACTATGTCGCTCTGTGTCCCGTGATGTACGAGAAAGAAAATAGGATTTTTATAACAGCTTACCTGTAAAATCCTTTTCTTGGAGTACATCACGGGACACAGAGCTCCCGCCCCTCTTTGGGGACACTTATTGCTTTGCTACAAAACTGAGGTGCTCCCGGATGGGAGGGGCTTATATAGGGGAGGGTACTTCCGGTTTTGGAGGTTGCCAGTGCCAGCACCTGACGGTAACTATATAACCCATTAGTAATGACTATGTCGCTCTGTGTCCCGTGATGTACTCCAAGAAAAGGATTTTACAGGTAAGCTGTTATAAAAATCCTATTATTATCAGGAGCATTGTACGGTAGGTGACATGTCCCCGTATAGTATATTATCAGGAGCATTGTACGGTAGGTGACTTGTCCCTGTATAGTATATTATCAGGGGCATTGTACGGTAGGTGACATGTCCCCGTATAGTATATTATCAGGAGCATTGTACGGTAGGTGACTTGTCCCCGTATAGTATATTATCAGGAGCATTGTACGGTAGGTGACATGTCCCCGTATAGTATATTATCAGGAGCATTGTACGGTAGGTGACATGTCCCCGTATAGTATATTATCAGGAGCATTGTACGGTAGGTGACATGTCCCCGTATAGTATATTATCAGGAGCATTGTACGGTAGGTGACATGTCCCCGTATAGTATATTATCAGGAGCATTGTACGGTAGGTGACTTGTCCCCGTATAGTATATTATCAGGGGCATTGTACGGTAGGTGACTTGTCCCCATATAGTATATTATCAGGGGCATTGTACGGTAGGTGACTTGTCCCCATATAGTATATTATCAGGGTCATTGTACGGTAGGTGACTTGTCCCCGTATAGTATATTATCAGGAGCATTGTACGGTAGGTGACTTGTCCCCGTATAGTATATTATCAGGGGCATTGTACGGTAGGTGACTTGTCCCCGTATAGTATATTATCAGGGGCATTGTACGGTAGGTGACTTGTCCCCGTATAGTATATTATCAGGGGCATTGTACGGTAGGTGACTTGTCCCCATATAGTATATTATCAGGGGCATTGTACGGTAGGTGACTTGTCCCCGTATAGTATATTATCAGGAGCATTGTACGGTAGGTGTCTTGTCCCTGTATAGTATATTATCAGGAGCATTGTACGGTAGGTGACTTGTCCCCGTATAGTATATTATCAGGAGCATTGTACGGTAGGTGCCTTGTCCCCGTATAGTATATTATCAGGAGCATTGTACGGTAGGTGACTTGTCCCCGTATAGTATATTATCAGGAGCATTGTACGGTAGGTGTCTTGTCCCTGTATAGTATATTATCAGGAGCATTGTACGGTAGGTGACATGTCCCCGTATAGTATATTATCAGGAGCATTGTACGGTAGGTGTCTTGTCCCTGTATAGTATATTATCAGGAGCATTGTATGGTAGGTGACTTGTCCCCGTATAGTATATTATCAGGAGCATTGTACGGTAGGTGACTTGTCCCTGTATAGTATATTATCAGGAGCATTGTACGGTAGGTGACTTGTCCCCGTATAGTATATTATCAGGAGCATTGTACGGTAGGTGACTTGTCCCCGTATAGTATATTATCAGGAGCATTGTACGGTAGGTAACTTGTCCCTGTATAGTATATTATCAGGAGCATTGTACGGTAGGTGACTTGTCCCCGTATAGTATATTATCAGGAGCATTGTACGGTAGGTGACATGTCCCCGTATAGTATATTATCAGGAGCATTGTACGGTAGGTGACTTGTCCCTGTATAGTATATTATCAGGAGCATTGTACGGTAGGTGACTTGTCCCCGTATAGTATATTATCAGGAGCATTGTACGGTAGGTGACTTGTCCCCGTATAGTATATTATCAGGAGCATTGTACGGTAGGTGTCTTGTCCCTGTATAGTATATTATCAGGAGCATTGTACGGTAGGTGACTTGTCCCCGTATAGTATATTATCAGGAGCATTGTACGGTAGGTGACTTGTCCCCGTATAGTATATTATCAGGAGCATTGTATGGTAGGTGACTTGTCCCCGTATAGTATATTATCAGGAGCATTGTACGGTAGGTGACTTGTCCCTGTATAGTATATTATCAGGAGCATTGTACGGTAGGTGACTTGTCCCCGTATAGTATATTATCAGGAGCATTGTACGGTAGGTGACATGTCCCCGTATAGTATATTATCAGGAGCATTGTACGGTAGGTGACTTGTCCCTGTATAGTATATTATCAGGGGCATTGTACGGTAGGTGACATGTCCCCGTATAGTATATTATCAGGAGCATTGTATGGTAGGTGACATGTCCCCGTATAGTATATTATCAGGAGCATTGTACGGTAGGTGACATGTCCCCGTATAGTATATTATCAGGAGCATTGTACGGTAGGTGACATGTCCCCGTATAGTATATTATCAGGAGCATTGTACGGTAGGTGACTTGTCCCCGTATAGTATATTATCAGGGGCATTGTACGGTAGGTGACTTGTCCCCATATAGTATATTATCAGGGGCATTGTACGGTAGGTGACTTGTCCCCATATAGTATATTATCAGGGTCATTGTACGGTAGGTGACTTGTCCCCGTATAGTATATTATCAGGAGCATTGTACGGTAGGTGACTTGTCCCCGTATAGTATATTATCAGGGGCATTGTACGGTAGGTGACTTGTCCCCGTATAGTATATTATCAGGGGCATTGTACGGTAGGTGACTTGTCCCCATATAGTATATTATCAGGGGCATTGTACGGTAGGTGACTTGTCCCCGTATAGTATATTATCAGGGGCATTGTACGGTAGGTGACTTGTCCCCATATAGTATATTATCAGGGGCATTGTACGGTAGGTGACTTGTCCCCGTATAGTATATTATCAGGAGCATTGTACGGTAGGTGTCTTGTCCCTGTATAGTATATTATCAGGAGCATTGTACGGTAGGTGTCTTGTACCTGTATAGTATATTATCAGGAGCATTGTACGGTAGGTGACTTGTCCCTGTATAGTATATTATCAGGGGCATTGTACGGTAGGTGACATGTCCCCGTATAGTATATTATCAGGAGCATTGTACGGTAGGTGACTTGTCCCCGTATAGTATATTATCAGGAGCATTGTACGGTAGGTGACTTGTCCCCGTATAGTATATTATCAGGGGCATTGTACGGTAGGTGACTTGTCCCCATATAGTATATTATCAGGGGCATTGTACGGTAGGTGACTTGTCCCCATATAGTATATTATCAGGGTCATTGTACGGTAGGTGACTTGTCCCCGTATAGTATATTATCAGGAGCATTGTACGGTAGGTGACTTGTCCCCGTATAGTATATTATCAGGGGCATTGTACGGTAGGTGACTTGTCCCCGTATAGTATATTATCAGGGGCATTGTACGGTAGGTGACTTGTCCCCATATAGTATATTATCAGGGGCATTGTACGGTAGGTGACTTGTCCCCGTATAGTATATTATCAGGGGCATTGTACGGTAGGTGACTTGTCCCCATATAGTATATTATCAGGGGCATTGTACGGTAGGTGACTTGTCCCCGTATAGTATATTATCAGGAGCATTGTACGGTAGGTGTCTTGTCCCTGTATAGTATATTATCAGGAGCATTGTACGGTAGGTGACTTGTCCCCATATAGTATATTATCAGGAGCATTGTACGGTAGGTGTCTTGTCCCCGTATAGTATATTATCAGGAGCATTGTACGGTAGGTGTCTTGTCCCTGTATAGTATATTATCAGGAGCATTGTACGGTAGGTGACTTGTCCCCATATAGTATATTATCAGGAGCATTGTACGGTAGGTGTCTTGTACCTGTATAGTATATTATCAGGAGCATTGTACGGTAGGTGACTTGTCCCCGTATAGTATATTATCAGGAGCATTGTACGGTAGGTGACATGTCCCCGTATAGTATATTATCAGGAGCATTGTACGGTAGGTGACTTGTCCCCATATAGTATATTATCAGGGGCATTGTACGGTAGGTGACTTGTCCCCGTATAGTATATTATCAGGGGCATTGTACGGTAGGTGACTTGTCCCCGTATAGTATATTATCAGGAGCATTGTACGGTAGGTGACTTGTCCCCGTATAGTATATTATCAGGAGCATTGTATGGTAGGTGACTTGTCCCCGTATAGTATATTATCAGGAGCATTGTACGGTAGGTGACTTGTCCCTGTATAGTATATTATCAGGAGCATTGTACGGTAGGTGACTTGTCCCCGTATAGTATATTATCAGGGGCATTGTACGGTAGGTGACTTGTCCCCGTATAGTATATTATCAGGGGCATTGTACGGTAGGTGACTTGTTCCCGTATAGTATATTATCAGGAGCATTGTACGGTAGGTGAATTGTCCCCGTATAGTATATTATCAGGAGCATTGTATGGTAGGTGACATGTCCCCGTATAGTATATTATCAGGAGCATTGTACGGTAGGTGACATGTCCCCGTATAGTATATTATCAGGAGCATTGTACGGTAGGTGACTTGTCCCTATATAGTATATTATCAGGAGCATTGTACGGTAGGTGACTTGTCCCCGTATAGTATATTATCAGGAGCATTGTACGGTAGGTGACTTGTCCCCGTATAGTATATTATCAGGAGCATTGTACGGTAGGTGACATGTCCCCGTATAGTATATTATCAGGAGCATTGTACGGTAGGTGACTTGTCCCTATATAGTATATTATCAGGAGCATTGTACGGTAGGTGACTTGTCCCTGTATAGTATATTATCAGGAGCATTGTACGGTAGGTGACTTGTCCCTGTATAGTATATTATCAGGGGCATTGTACGGTAGGTGACTTGTCCCCGTATAGTATATTATCAGGAGCATTGTACGGTAGGTGACATGTCCCCGTATAGTATATTATCAGGAGCATTGTACGGTAGGTGACTTGTCCCCATATAGTATATTATCAGGGGCATTGTACGGTAGGTGACTTGTCCCCGTATAGTATATTATCAGGGGCATTGTACGGTAGGTGACTTGTCCCCGTATACTATATTATCAGGAGCATTGTACGGTAGGTGACTTGTCCCCGTATAGTATATTATCAGGAGCATTGTACGGTAGGTGACTTGTCCCCGTATAGTATATTATCAGGAGCATTGTACGGTAGGTGACTTGTCCCTGTATAGTATATTATCAGGAGCATTGTACGGTAGGTGACTTGTCCCCGTATAGTATATTATCAGGGGCATTGTACGGTAGGTGACTTGTCCCCGTATAGTATATTATCAGGGGCATTGTACGGTAGGTGACTTGTCCCCGTATATTATATTATCAGGAGCATTGTACGGTAGGTGACTTGTCCCCGTATAGTATATTATCAGGAGCATTGTATGGTAGGTGACATGTCCCCGTATAGTATATTATCAGGAGCATTGTACGGTAGGTGACATGTCCCCGTATAGTATATTATCAGGAGCATTGTACGGTAGGTGACTTGTCCCTATATAGTATATTATCAGGAGCATTGTACGGTAGGTGACTTGTCCCCGTATAGTATATTATCAGGGGCATTGTACGGTAGGTGACTTGTCCCCGTATAGTATATTATCAGGAGCATTGTACGGTAGGTGACTTGTCCCCGTATAGTATATTATCAGGAGCATTGTATGGTAGGTGACTTGTCCCCGTATAGTATATTATCAGGAGCATTGTACGGTAGGTGACTTGTCCCCGTATAGTATATTATTAGGGGCATTGTACGGTAGGTGACTTGTCCC
This sequence comes from Rana muscosa, assembly GCA_029206835.1. Taxonomy (NCBI): domain Eukaryota; kingdom Metazoa; phylum Chordata; class Amphibia; order Anura; family Ranidae; genus Rana; species Rana muscosa. Next base: position 194,534,750 of record CM055127.1, read on the forward strand.
CATATAGTATATTATCAGGAGCATTGTACGGTAGGTGACTTGTCCCTGTATAGTATATTATCAGGAGCATTGTACGGTAGGTGACATGTCCCCGTATAGTATATTATCAGGAGCATTGTACGGTAGGTGACTTGTCCCCGTATAGTATATTATCAGGGGCATTGTACGGTAGGTGACTTGTCCCCGTATAGTATATTATCAGGAGCATTGTACGGTAGGTGACTTGTCCCTGTATAGTATATTATCAGGAGCATTGTACGGTAGGTGACTTGTCCCCGTATAGTATATTATCAGGAGCATTGTACGGTAGGTGACATGTCCCCGTATAGTATATTATCAGGAGCATTGTACGGTAGGTGACTTGTCCCTGTATAGTATATTATCAGGAGCATTGTACGGTAGGTGACTTGTCCCCGTATAGTATATTATCAGGGGCATTGTACGGTAGGTGACTTGTCCCCGTATAGTATATTATCAGGAGCATTGTACGGTAGGTGACTTGTCCCCGTATAGTATATTATCAGGAGCATTGTATGGTAGGTGACTTGTCCCCATATAGTATATTATCAGGAGCATTGTACGGTAGGTGTCTTGTCCCCGTATAGTATATTATCAGGAGCATTGTACGGTAGGTGACTTGTCCCCGTATAGTATATTATCAGGAGCATTGTACGGTAGGTGACTTGTCCCCGTATAGTATATTATCAGGAGCATTGTACGGTAGGTGACTTGTCCCTGTATAGTATATTATCAGGAGCATTGTACGGTAGGTGACTTGTCCCCATATAGTATATTATCAGGAGCATTGTATGGTAGGTGACTTGTCCCCATATAGTATATTATCAGGAGCATTGTACGGTAGATGTCTTGTCCCCGTATAGTATATTATCAGGAGCATTGTATGGTAGGTGACTTGTCCCCATATAGTATATTATCAGGAGCATTGTACGGTAGGTGACTTGTCCCCGTATAGTATATTATCAGGAGCATTGTACGGTAGGTGTCTTGTCCCCGTATAGTATATTATCAGGAGCATTGTACGGTAGGTGACTTGTCCCTGTATAGTATATTATCAGGAGCATTGTACGGTAGGTGACTTGTCCCCGTATAGTATATTATCAGGAGCATTGTACGGTAGGTGACTTGTCCCCGTATAGTATATTATCAGGAGCATTGTACGGTAGGTGACTTGTCCCCGTATAGTATATTATCAGGAGCATTGTACGGTAGGTGACTTGTCCCCATATAGTATATTATCAGGAGCATTGTACGGTAGGTGACTTGTCCCCGTATAGTATATTATCAGGAGCATTGTACGGTAGGTGACTTGTCCCCGTATAGTATATTATCAGGAGCATTGTACGGTAGGTGACTTGTCCCCGTATAGTATATTATCAGGAGCATTGTACGGTAGGTGACTTGTCCCCGTATAGTATATTATCAGGAGCATTGTACGGTAGGTGTCTTGTCCCTGTATAGTATATTATCAGGAGCATTGTACGGTAGGTGTCTTGTCCCCGTATAGTATATTATCAGGAGCATTGTACGGTAGGTGTCTTGTCCCTGTATAGTATATTATCAGGAGCATTGTACGGTAGGTGACTTGTCCCCATATAGTATATTATCAGGAGCATTGTACGGTAGGTGACTTGTCCCCGTATAGTATATTATCAGGAGCATTGTACGGTAGGTGACTTGTCCCCGTATAGTATATTATCAGGAGCATTGTACGGTAGGTGTCTTGTCCCCGTATAGTATATTATCAGGAGCATTGTACGGTAGGTGACATGTCCCCGTATAGTATATTATCAGGAGCATTGTACGGTAGGTGACATGTCCCCGTATAGTATATTATCAGGAGCATTGTACGGTAGGTGACTTGTCCCTGTATAGTATATTATCAGGAGCATTGTACGGTAGGTGACTTGTCCCCGTATAGTATATTATCAGGAGCATTGTACGGTAGGTGTCTTGTCCCTGTATAGTATATTATCAGGAGCATTGTACGGTAGGTGACTTGTCCCCATATAGTATATTATCAGGAGCATTGTACGGTAGGTGACTTGTCCCCGTATAGTATATTATCAGGAGCATTGTACGGTAGGTGACTTGTCCCCGTATAGTATATTATCAGGAGCATTGTACGGTAGGTGACTTGTCCCCATATAGTATATTATCAGGAGCATTGTACGGTAGGTGACTTGTCCCCGTATAGTATATTATCAGGAGCATTGTACGGTAGGTGTCTTGTCCCTGTATAGTATATTATCAGGAGCATTGTACGGTAGGTGACATGTCCCCGTATAGTATATTATCAGGAGCATTGTACGGTAGGTGACTTGTCCCTGTATAGTATATTATCAGGAGCATTGTACGGTAGGTGACTTATTCCTGTATAGTATATTATCAGGAGCATTGTACGGTAGGTGTCTTGTCCCTGTATAGTATATTATCAGGAGCATTGTACGGTAGGTGACTTATTCCTGTATAGTATATTATCAGGAGCATTGTACGGTAGGTGACTTGTCCCCGTATAGTATATTATCAGGAGCATTGTACGGTAGGTGTCTTGTCCCTGTATAGTATATTATCAGGAGCATTGTACGGTAGGTGACTTGTCCCCGTATAGTATATTATCAGGAGCATTGTACGGTAGGTGTCTTGTCCCCGTATAGTATATTATCAGGAGCATTGTACGGTAGGTGTCTTGTCCCCGTATAGTATATTATCAGGGGCATTGTACGGTAGGTGTCTTGTCCCCGTATAGTATATTATCAGGGGCATTGTACGGTAGATGACTTGTCCCTGTATAGTATATTATCAGGAGCATTGTACGGTAGGTGTCTTGTCCCTGTATAGTATATTATCAGGAGCATTGTACGGTAGGTGACTTGTCCCCATATAGTATATTATCAGGAGCATTGTACGGTAGGTGACTTGTCCCCGTATAGTATATTATCAGGAGCATTGTACGGTAGGTGACTTGTCCCCATATAGTATATTATCAGGAGCATTGTACGGTAGGTGACTTGTCCCCGTATAGTATATTATCAGGAGCATTGTACGGTAGGTGACTTGTCCCCGTATAGTATATTATCAGGAGCATTGTACGGTAGGTGACTTGTCCCCGTATAGTATATTATCAGGAGCATTGTACGGTAGGTGTCTTGTCCCTGTATAGTATATTATCAGGAGCATTGTACGGTAGGTGTCTTGTCCCCGTATAGTATATTATCAGGAGCATTGTACGGTAGGTGTCTTGTCCCCGTATAGTATATTATCAGGAGCATTGTACGGTAGGTGACTTGTCCCTGTATAGTATATTATCAGGAGCATTGTACGGTAGGTGTCTTGTCCCCGTATAGTATATTATCAGGAGCATTGTACGGTAGGTGTCTTGTCCCCGTATAGTATATTATCAGGGGCATTGTACGGTAGATGACTTGTCCCTGTATAGTATATTATCAGGAGCATTGTACGGTAGGTGTCTTGTCCCTGTATAGTATATTATCAGGAGCATTGTACGGTAGGTGACTTGTCCCCATATAGTATATTATCAGGAGCATTGTACGGTAGGTGACTTGTCCCCGTATAGTATATTATCAGGAGCATTGTACGGTAGGTGACTTGTCCCCATATAGTATATTATCAGGAGCATTGTACGGTAGGTGACTTGTCCCCGTATAGTATATTATCAGGAGCATTGTACGGTAGGTGACTTGTCCCCGTATAGTATATTATCAGGAGCATTGTACGGTAGGTGACTTGTCCCCGTATAGTATATTATCAGGAGCATTGTACGGTAGGTGTCTTGTCCCTGTATAGTATATTATCAGGAGCATTGTACGGTAGGTGTCTTGTCCCCGTATAGTATATTATCAGGAGCATTGTACGGTAGGTGTCTTGTCCCCGTATAGTATATTATCAGGAGCATTGTACGGTAGGTGACTTGTCCCCGTATAGTATATTATCAGGAGCATTGTACGGTAGGTGACTTGTCCCCGTATAGTATATTATCAGGAGCATTGTACGGTAGGTGACTTGTCCCCGTATAGTATATTATCAGGAGCATTGTACGGTAGGTGACTTGTCCCCGTATAGTATATTATCAGGAGCATTGTACGGTAGGTGACTTGTCCCTGTATAGTATATTATCAGGAGCATTGTACGGTAGGTGTCTTGTCCCTGTATAGTATATTATCAGGAGCATTGTACGGTAGGTGACTTGTCCCCGTATAGTATATTATCAGGAGCATTGTACGGTAGGTGACATGTCCCCGTATAGTATATTATCAGGAGCATTGTACGGTAGGTGACTTGTCCCCGTATAGTATATTATCAGGAGCATTGTACGGTAGGTGACATGTCCCCGTATAGTATATTATCAGGAGCATTGTACGGTAGGTGTCTTGTCCCTGTATAGTATATTATCAGGAGCATTGTACGGTAGGTGACTTGTCCCCGTATAGTATATTATCAGGAGCATTGTACGGTAGGTGACTTGTCCCTGTATAGTATATTATCAGGAGCATTGTACGGTAGGTGACTTGTCCCTGTATAGTATATTATCAGGGGCATTGTACGGTAGGTGACTTGTCCCCGTATAGTATATTATCAGGAGCATTGTACGGTAGGTGACTTGTCCCCGTATAGTATATTATCAGGAGCATTGTACGGTAGGTGACTTGTCCCTGTATAGTATATTATCAGGAGCATTGTACGGTAGGTGACTTGTCCCTGTATAGTATATTATCAGGAGCATTGTACGGTAGGTGACATGTCCCCGTATAGTATATTATCAGGAGCATTGTACGGTAGGTGACTTGTCCCTGTATAGTATATTATCAGGAGCATTGTACGGTAGGTGACATGTCCCCGTATAGTATATTATCAGGAGCATTGTACGGTAGGTGACTTGTCCCCGTATAGTATATTATCAGGAGCATTGTACGGTAGGTGACTTGTCCCTGTATAGTATATTATCAGGAGCATTGTACGGTAGGTGACTTGTCCCCGTATAGTATATTATCAGGAGCATTGTACGGTAGGTGACTTGTCCCCGTATAGTATATTATCAGGAGCATTGTACGGTAGGTGACTTGTCCCCATATAGTATATTATCAGGAGCATTGTACGGTAGGTGACTTGTCCCCGTATAGTATATTATCAGGAGCATTGTACGGTAGGTGACTTGTCCCTGTATAGTATATTATCAGGGGCATTGTACGGTAGGTGACTTGTCCCCGTATAGTATATTATCAGGAGCATTGTACGGTAGGTGACTTGTCCCTGTATAGTATATTATCAGGAGCATTGTACGGTAGGTGACTTGTCCCCGTATAGTATATTATCAGGAGCATTGTACGGTAGGTGACTTGTCCCTGTATAGTATATTATCAGGGGCATTGTACGGTAGGTGACTTGTCCCCGTATAGTATATTATCAGGAGCATTGTACGGTAGGTGACTTGTCCCCGTATAGTATATTATCAGGAGCATTGTACGGTAGGTGACTTGTCCCCGTATAGTATATTATCAGGAGCATTGTACGGTAGGTGACTTGTCCCTGTATAGTATATTATCAGGAGCATTGTACGGTAGGTGACTTGTCCCTGTATAGTATATTATCAGGGGCATTGTACGGTAGGTGACTTGTCCCTGTATAGTATATTATCAGGGGCATTGTACGGTAGGTGACTTGTCCCCGTATAGTATATTATCAGGGGCATTGTACGGTAGGTGACTTGTCCCCGTATAGTATATTATCAGGGGCATTGTACGGTAGGTGATTTGTCCCTGTATAGTATATTATCAGGGGCATTGTACGGTAGGTGACTTGTCCCCGTATAGTATATTATCAGGAGCATTGTACGGTAGGTGACATGTCCCCGTATAGTATATTATCAGGAGCATTGTACGGTAGGTGACTTGTCCCTGTATAGTATATTATCAGGAGCATTGTACGGTAGGTGACATGTCCCTGTATAGTATATTATCAGGAGCATTGTACGGTAGCTGACTTGTCCCCATATAGTATATTATCAGGAGCATTGTACGGTAGGTGACTTGTCCCCGTATAGTATATTATCAGGAGCATTGTACGGTAGGTGACTTGTCCCTGTATAGTATATTATCAGGGGCATTGTACGGTAGGTGACTTGTCCCTGTATAGTATATTATCAGGAGCATTGTACGGTAGGTGACTTGTCCCCGTATAGTATATTATCAGGAGCATTGTACGGTAGGTGACTTGTCCCTGTATAGTATATTATCAGGAGCATTGTACGGTAGGTGACTTGTCCCCGTATAGTATATTATCAGGAGCATTGTACGGTAGGTGACTTGTCCCCGTATAGTATATTATCAGGAGCATTGTACGGTAGGTGACTTGTCCCTGTATAGTATATTATCAGGGGCATTGTACGGTAGGTGACTTGTCCCTGTATAGTATATTATCAGGAGCATTGTACGGTAGGTGACTTGTCCCCATATAGTATATTATCAGGAGCATTGTACGGTAGGTGACTTGTCCCCGTATAGTATATTATCAGGAGCATTGTACGGTAGGTGACTTGTCCCCATATAGTATATTATCAGGAGCATTGTACGGTAGGTGACTTGTCCCCATATAGTATATTATCAGGAGCATTGTACGGTAGGTGACTTGTCCCTGTATAGTATATTATCAGGGGCATTGTACGGTAGGTGACTTGTCCCCGTATAGTATATTATCAGGAGCATTGTACGGTAGGTGACTTGTCCCCGTATAGTATATTATCAGGAGCATTGTACGGTAGGTGACTTGTCCCCGTATAGTATATTATCAGGAGCATTGTACGGTAGGTGACTTGTCCCCGTATAGTATATTATCAGGAGCATTGTACGGTAGATGACTTGTCCCCGTATAGTATATTATCAGGAGCATTGTACGGTAGGTGACTTGTCCCCGTATAGTATATTATCAGGAGCATTGTACGGTAGGTGACTTGTCCCCGTATAGTATATTATCAGGGGCATTGTACGGTAGGTGTCTTGTCCCTGTATAGTATATTATCAGGAGCATTGTACGGTAGGTGACTTGTCCCCGTATAGTATATTATCAGGAGCATTGTACGGTAGGTGACTTGTCCCCGTATAGTATATTATCAGGAGCATTGTACGGTAGGTGACTTGTCCCTGTATAGTATATTATCAGGAGCTTTGTACGGTAGGTGACTTGTCCCCGTATAGTATATTATCAGGAGCATTGTACGGTAGGTGACTTGTCCCTGTATAGTATATTATCAGGGGCATTGTACGGTAGGTGACTTGTCCCTGTATAGTATATTATCAGGAGCATTGTACGGTAGGTGACTTGTCCCCGTATAGTATATTATCAGGAGCATTGTACGGTAGGTGACTTGTCCCCGTATAGTATATTATCAGGAGCATTGTACGGTAGGTGTCTTGTCCCCGTATAGTATATTATCAGGAGCATTGTACGGTAGGTGACTTGTCCCTGTATAGTATATTATCAGGGGCATTGTACGGTAGGTGACTTGTCCCTGTATAGTATATTATCAGGAGCATTGTACGGTAGGTGACTTGTCCCTGTATAGTATATTATCAGGAGCATTGTACGGTAGGTGTCTTGTCCCTGTATAGTATATTATCAGGAGCATTGTACGGTAGGTGACTTGTCCCCGTATAGTATATTATCAGGAGCATTGTACGGTAGGTGACTTGTCCCCATATAGTATATTATCAGGAGCATTGTATGGTAGGTGACTTGTCCCCATATAGTATATTATCAGGAGCATTGTACGGTAGGTGACTTGTCCCCGTATAGTATATTATCAGGAGCATTGTACGGTAGGTGACTTGTCCCTGTATAGTATATTATCAGGAGCATTGTACGGTAGGTGACTTGTCCCTGTATAGTATATTATCAGGGGCATTGTACGGTAGGTGACTTGTCCCCGTATAGTATATTATCAGGAGCATTGTACGGTAGGTGACTTGTCCCCGTATAGTATATTATCAGGAGCATTGTACGGTAGGTGACTTGTCCCCATATAGTATATTATCAGGAGCATTGTACGGTAGGTGACTTGTCCCCGTATAGTATATTATCAGGAGCATTGTACGGTAGGTGACTTGTCCCTGTATAGTATATTATCAGGGGCATTGTACGGTAGGTGACTTGTCCCCGTATAGTATATTATCAGGAGCATTGTACGGTAGGTGACTTGTCCCTGTATAGTATATTATCAGGAGCATTGTACGGTAGGTGACTTGTCCCCGTATAGTATATTATCAGGAGCATTGTACGGTAGGTGACTTGTCCCTGTATAGTATATTATCAGGGGCATTGTACGGTAGGGGACTTGTCCCCGTATAGTATATTATCAGGAGCATTGTACGGTAGGTGACTTGTCCCCGTATAGTATATTATCAGGAGCATTGTACGGTAGGTGACTTGTCCCCGTATAGTATATTATCAGGAGCATTGTACGGTAGGTGACTTGTCCCTGTATAGTATATTATCAGGAGCATTGTACGGTAGGTGACTTGTCCCTGTATAGTATATTATCAGGGGCATTGTACGGTAGGTGACTTGTCCCTGTATAGTATATTATCAGGGGCATTGTACGGTAGGTGACTTGTCCCCGTATAGTATATTATCAGGGGCATTGTACGGTAGGTGACTTGTCCCCGTATAGTATATTATCAGGGGCATTGTACGGTAGGTGATTTGTCCCTGTATAGTATATTATCAGGGGCATTGTACGGTAGGTGACTTGTCCCCGTATAGTATATTATCAGGAGCATTGTACGGTAGGTGACTTGTCCCCGTATAGTATATTATCAGGGGCATTGTACGGTAGGTGACTTGTCCCTGTATAGTATATTATCAGGAGCATTGTACGGTAGGTGTCTTGTCCCTGTATAGTATATTATCAGGAGCATTGTACGGTAGGTGACATGTCCCCGTATAGTATATTATCAGGAGCATTGTACGGTAGGTGACTTGTCCCTGTATAGTATATTATCAGGAGCATTGTACGGTAGGTGACATGTCCCTGTATAGTATATTATCAGGAGCATTGTACGGTAGCTGACTTGTCCCCATATAGTATATTATCAGGAGCATTGTACGGTAGGTGACTTGTCCCCGTATAGTATATTATCAGGAGCATTGTACGGTAGGTGACTTGTCCCTGTATAGTATATTATCAGGGGCATTGTACGGTAGGTGACTTGTCCCTGTATAGTATATTATCAGGAGCATTGTACGGTAGGTGACTTGTCCCCGTATAGTATATTATCAGGAGCATTGTACGGTAGGTGACTTGTCCCTGTATAGTATATTATCAGGAGCATTGTACGGTAGGTGACTTGTCCCCGTATAGTATATTATCAGGAGCATTGTACGGTAGGTGACTTGTCCCCGTATAGTATATTATCAGGAGCATTGTACGGTAGGTGACTTGTCCCTGTATAGTATATTATCAGGGGCATTGTACGGTAGGTGACTTGTCCCTGTATAGTATATTATCAGGAGCATTGTACGGTAGGTGACTTGTCCCCCTTATAGTATATTATCAGGAGCATTGTACGGTAGGTGACTTGTCCCCGTATAGTATATTATCAGGAGCATTGTACGGTAGGTGACTTGTCCCCATATAGTATATTATCAGGAGCATTGTACGGTAGGTGACTTGTCCCCATATAGTATATTATCAGGAGCATTATACGGTAGGTGACTTGTCCCTGTATAGTATATTATCAGGGGCATTGTACGGTAGGTGACTTGTCCCCGTATAGTATATTATCAGGAGCATTGTACGGTAGGTGACTTGTCCCCGTATAGTATATTATCAGGAGCATTGTACGGTAGGTGACTTGTCCCCGTATAGTATATTATCAGGAGCATTGTACGGTAGGTGACTTGTCCCCGTATAGTATATTATCAGGAGCATTGTACGGTAGGTGACTTGTCCCCGTATAGTATATTATCAGGAGCATTGTACGGTAGGTGACTTGTCCCCGTATAGTATATTATCAGGAGCATTGTACGGTAGATGACTTGTCCCCGTATAGTATATTATCAGGAGCATTGTACGGTAGGTGACTTGTCCCCGTATAGTATATTATCAGGAGCATTGTACGGTAGGTGACTTGTCCCCGTATAGTATATTATCAGGGGCATTGTACGGTAGGTGACTTGTCCCCGTATAGTATATTATCAGGAGCATTGTACGGTAGGTGACTTGTCCCTGTATAGTATATTATCAGGAGCTTTGTACGGTAGGTGACTTGTCCCCGTATAGTATATTATCAGGGGCATTGTACGGTAGGTGACTTGTCCCCGTATAGTATATTATCAGGGGCATTGTACGGTAGGTGACTTGTCCCCGTATATTATATTATCAGGAGCATTGTACGGTAGGTGACTTGTCCCCGTATAGTATATTATCAGGAGCATTGTATGGTAGGTGACATGTCCCCGTATAGTATATTATCAGGAGCATTGTACGGTAGGTGACATTGTAGGTGTCTTGTCCCCGTATAGTATATTATCAGGAGCATTGTACGGTAGGTGACTTGTCCCCGTATAGTATATTATCAGGAGCATTGTACGGTAGGTGTCTTGTCCCTGTATAGTATATTATCAGGAGCATTGTACGGTAGGTGTCTTGTCCCCGTATAGTATATTATCAGGAGCATTGTACGGTAGGTGTCTTGTCCCTGTATAGTATATTATCAGGAGCATTGTACGGTAGGTGACTTGTCCCCATATAGTATATTATCAGGAGCATTGTACGGTAGGTGACTTGTCCCCGTATAGTATATTATCAGGAGCATTGTACGGTAGGTGACTTGTCCCCGTATAGTATATTATCAGGAGCATTGTACGGTAGGTGTCTTGTCCCCGTATAGTATATTATCAGGAGCATTGTACGGTAGGTGACATGTCCCCGTATAGTATATTATCAGGAGCATTGTACGGTAGGTGACTTGTCCCTGTATAGTATATTATCAGGAGCATTGTACGGTAGGTGACTTGTCCCCGTATAGTATATTATCAGGAGCATTGTACGGTAGGTGTCTTGTCCCTGTATAGTATATTATCAGGAGCATTGTACGGTAGGTGACTTGTCCCCATATAGTATATTATCAGGAGCATTGTACGGTAGGTGACTTGTCCCCGTATAGTATATTATCAGGAGCATTGTACGGTAGGTGACTTGTCCCCGTATAGTATATTATCAGGAGCATTGTACGGTAGGTGACTTGTCCCCATATAGTATATTATCAGGAGCATTGTACGGTAGGTGACTTGTCCCCGTATAGTATATTATCAGGAGCATTGTACGGTAGGTGTCTTGTCCCTGTATAGTATATTATCAGGAGCATTGTACGGTAGGTGACATGTCCCCGTATAGTATATTATCAGGAGCATTGTACGGTAGGTGACTTGTCCCTGTATAGTATATTATCAGGAGCATTGTACGGTAGGTGACTTATTCCTGTATAGTATATTATCAGGAGCATTGTACGGTAGGTGTCTTGTCCCTGTATAGTATATTATCAGGAGCATTGTACGGTAGGTGACTTATTCCTGTATAGTATATTATCAGGAGCATTGTACGGTAGGTGACTTGTCCCCGTATAGTATATTATCAGGAGCATTGTACGGTAGGTGTCTTGTCCCTGTATAGTATATTATCAGGAGCATTGTACGGTAGGTGACTTGTCCCCGTATAGTATATTATCAGGAGCATTGTACGGTAGGTGTCTTGTCCCCGTATAGTATATTATCAGGAGCATTGTACGGTAGGTGTCTTGTCCCCGTATAGTATATTATCAGGGGCATTGTACGGTAGGTGTCTTGTCCCCGTATAGTATATTATCAGGGGCATTGTACGGTAGATGACTTGTCCCTGTATAGTATATTATCAGGAGCATTGTACGGTAGGTGTCTTGTCCCTGTATAGTATATTATCAGGAGCATTGTACGGTAGGTGACTTGTCCCCATATAGTATATTATCAGGAGCATTGTACGGTAGGTGACTTGTCCCCGTATAGTATATTATCAGGAGCATTGTACGGTAGGTGACTTGTCCCCATATAGTATATTATCAGGAGCATTGTACGGTAGGTGACTTGTCCCCGTATAGTATATTATCAGGAGCATTGTACGGTAGGTGACTTGTCCCCGTATAGTATATTATCAGGAGCATTGTACGGTAGGTGACTTGTCCCCGTATAGTATATTATCAGGAGCATTGTACGGTAGGTGTCTTGTCCCTGTATAGTATATTATCAGGAGCATTGTACGGTAGGTGTCTTGTCCCCGTATAGTATATTATCAGGAGCATTGTACGGTAGGTGTCTTGTCCCCGTATAGTATATTATCAGGAGCATTGTACGGTAGGTGACTTGTCCCTGTATAGTATATTATCAGGAGCATTGTACGGTAGGTGTCTTGTCCCCGTATAGTATATTATCAGGAGCATTGTACGGTAGGTGACTTGTCCCCGTATAGTATATTATCAGGGGCATTGTACGGTAGGTGACTTGTCCCCGTATAGTATATTATCAGGAGCATTGTACGGTAGGTGACTTGTCCCCGTATAGTATATTATCAGGAGCATTGTATGGTAGGTGACATGTCCCCGTATAGTATATTATCAGGAGCATTGTACGGTAGGTGACATGTCCCCGTATAGTATATTATCAGGAGCATTGTACGGTAGGTGACTTGTCCCTATATAGTATATTATCAGGAGCATTGTACGGTAGGTGACTTGTCCCCGTATAGTATATTATCAGGGGCATTGTACGGTAGGTGACTTGTCCCCGTATAGTATATTATCAGGAGCATTGTACGGTAGGTGACTTGTCCCCGTATAGTATATTATCAGGAGCATTGTATGGTAGGTGACTTGTCCCCGTATAGTATATTATCAGGAGCATTGTACGGTAGGTGACTTGTCCCCGTATAGTATATTATTAGGGGCATTGTACGGTAGGTGACTTGTCCCCATATAGTATATTATCAGGAGCATTGTACGGTAGGTGACTTGTCCCTGTATAGTATATTATCAGGAGCATTGTACGGTAGGTGACATGTCCCCGTATAGTATATTATCAGGAGCATTGTACGGTAGGTGACTTGTCCCCGTATAGTATATTATCAGGGGCATTGTACGGTAGGTGACTTGTCCCCGTATAGTATATTATCAGGAGCATTGTACGGTAGGTGACTTGTCCCTGTATAGTATATTATCAGGAGCATTGTACGGTAGGTGACTTGTCCCCGTATAGTATATTATCAGGAGCATTGTACGGTAGGTGACATGTCCCCGTATAGTATATTATCAGGAGCATTGTACGGTAGGTGACTTGTCCCTGTATAGTATATTATCAGGAGCATTGTACGGTAGGTGACTTGTCCCCGTATAGTATATTATCAGGGGCATTGTACGGTAGGTGACTTGTCCCCGTATAGTATATTATCAGGAGCATTGTACGGTAGGTGACTTGTCCCCGTATAGTATATTATCAGGAGCATTGTATGGTAGGTGACTTGTCCCCATATAGTATATTATCAGGAGCATTGTACGGTAGGTGTCTTGTCCCCGTATAGTATATTATCAGGAGCATTGTACGGTAGGTGACTTGTCCCCGTATAGTATATTATCAGGAGCATTGTACGGTAGGTGACTTGTCCCCGTATAGTATATTATCAGGAGCATTGTACGGTAGGTGACTTGTCCCTGTATAGTATATTATCAGGAGCATTGTACGGTAGGTGACTTGTCCCCATATAGTATATTATCAGGAGCATTGTATGGTAGGTGACTTGTCCCCATATAGTATATTATCAGGAGCATTGTACGGTAGATGTCTTGTCCCCGTATAGTATATTATCAGGAGCATTGTATGGTAGGTGACTTGTCCCCATATAGTATATTATCAGGAGCATTGTACGGTAGGTGACTTGTCCCCGTATAGTATATTATCAGGAGCATTGTACGGTAGGTGTCTTGTCCCCGTATAGTATATTATCAGGAGCATTGTACGGTAGGTGACTTGTCCCTGTATAGTATATTATCAGGAGCATTGTACGGTAGGTGACTTGTCCCCGTATAGTATATTATCAGGAGCATTGTACGGTAGGTGACTTGTCCCCGTATAGTATATTATCAGGAGCATTGTACGGTAGGTGACTTGTCCCCGTATAGTATATTATCAGGAGCATTGTACGGTAGGTGACTTGTCCCCATATAGTATATTATCAGGAGCATTGTACGGTAGGTGACTTGTCCCCGTATAGTATATTATCAGGAGCATTGTACGGTAGGTGACTTGTCCCCGTATAGTATATTATCAGGAGCATTGTACGGTAGGTGACTTGTCCCCGTATAGTATATTATCAGGAGCATTGTACGGTAGGTGTCTTGTCCCCGTATAGTATATTATCAGGAGCATTGTACGGTAGGTGACTTGTCCCCGTATAGTATATTATCAGGAGCATTGTACGGTAGGTGTCTTGTCCCTGTATAGTATATTATCAGGAGCATTGTACGGTAGGTGTCTTGTCCCCGTATAGTATATTATCAGGAGCATTGTACGGTAGGTGTCTTGTCCCTGTATAGTATATTATCAGGAGCATTGTACGGTAGGTGACTTGTCCCCATATAGTATATTATCAGGAGCATTGTACGGTAGGTGTCTTGTCCCCGTATAGTATATTATCAGGAGCATTGTACGGTAGGTGACTTGTCCCCGTATAGTATATTATCAGGAGCATTGTACGGTAGGTGTCTTGTCCCCGTATAGTATATTATCAGGAGCATTGTACGGTAGGTGACATGTCCCCGTATAGTATATTATCAGGAGCATTGTACGGTAGGTGACTTGTCCCTGTATAGTATATTATCAGGAGCATTGTACGGTAGGTGACTTGTCCCCGTATAGTATATTATCAGGAGCATTGTACGGTAGGTGTCTTGTCCCTGTATAGTATATTATCAGGAGCATTGTACGGTAGGTGACTTGTCCCCATATAGTATATTATCAGGAGCATTGTACGGTAGGTGACTTGTCCCCGTATAGTATATTATCAGGAGCATTGTACGGTAGGTGACTTGTCCCCGTATAGTATATTATCAGGAGCATTGTACGGTAGGTGACTTGTCCCCATATAGTATATTATCAGGAGCATTGTACGGTAGGTGACTTGTCCCCGTATAGTATATTATCAGGAGCATTGTACGGTAGGTGTCTTGTCCCTGTATAGTATATTATCAGGAGCATTGTACGGTAGGTGACATGTCCCCGTATAGTATATTATCAGGAGCATTGTACGGTAGGTGACTTGTCCCTGTATAGTATATTATCAGGAGCATTGTACGGTAGGTGACTTATTCCTGTATAGTATATTATCAGGAGCATTGTACGGTAGGTGTCTTGTCCCTGTATAGTATATTATCAGGAGCATTGTACGGTAGGTGACTTATTCCTGTATAGTATATTATCAGGAGCATTGTACGGTAGGTGACATGTCCCCGTATAGTATATTATCAGGAGCATTGTACGGTAGGTGACTTGTCCCTGTATAGTATATTATCAGGAGCATTGTACGGTAGGTGACTTGTCCCCGTATAGTATATTATCAGGAGCATTGTACGGTAGGTGTCTTGTCCCCGTATAGTATATTATCAGGAGCATTGTACGGTAGGTGTCTTGTCCCCGTATAGTATATTATCAGGGGCATTGTACGGTAGGTGTCTTGTCCCCGTATAGTATATTATCAGGGGCATTGTACGGTAGATGACTTGTCCCTGTATAGTATATTATCAGGAGCATTGTACGGTAGGTGTCTTGTCCCTGTATAGTATATTATCAGGAGCATTGTACGGTAGGTGACTTGTCCCCATATAGTATATTATCAGGAGCATTGTACGGTAGGTGACTTGTCCCCGTATAGTATATTATCAGGAGCATTGTACGGTAGGTGACTTGTCCCCATATAGTATATTATCAGGAGCATTGTACGGTAGGTGACTTGTCCCCGTATAGTATATTATCAGGAGCATTGTACGGTAGGTGACTTGTCCCCGTATAGTATATTATCAGGAGCATTGTACGGTAGGTGACTTGTCCCCGTATAGTATATTATCAGGAGCATTGTACGGTAGGTGTCTTGTCCCTGTATAGTATATTATCAGGAGCATTGTACGGTAGGTGTCTTGTCCCCGTATAGTATATTATCAGGAGCATTGTACGGTAGGTGTCTTGTCCCCGTATAGTATATTATCAGGAGCATTGTACGGTAGGTGACTTGTCCCTGTATAGTATATTATCAGGAGCATTGTACGGTAGGTGTCTTGTCCCCGTATAGTATATTATCAGGAGCATTGTACGGTAGGTGTCTTGTCCCCGTATAGTATATTATCAGGGGCATTGTACGGTAGATGACTTGTCCCTGTATAGTATATTATCAGGAGCATTGTACGGTAGGTGTCTTGTCCCTGTATAGTATATTATCAGGAGCATTGTACGGTAGGTGACTTGTCCCCATATAGTATATTATCAGGAGCATTGTACGGTAGGTGACTTGTCCCCGTATAGTATATTATCAGGAGCATTGTACGGTAGGTGACTTGTCCCCATATAGTATATTATCAGGAGCATTGTACGGTAGGTGACTTGTCCCCGTATAGTATATTATCAGGAGCATTGTACGGTAGGTGACTTGTCCCCGTATAGTATATTATCAGGAGCATTGTACGGTAGGTGACTTGTCCCCGTATAGTATATTATCAGGAGCATTGTACGGTAGGTGTCTTGTCCCTGTATAGTATATTATCAGGAGCATTGTACGGTAGGTGTCTTGTCCCCGTATAGTATATTATCAGGAGCATTGTACGGTAGGTGTCTTGTCCCCGTATAGTATATTATCAGGAGCATTGTACGGTAGGTGACTTGTCCCCGTATAGTATATTATCAGGAGCATTGTACGGTAGGTGACTTGTCCCCGTATAGTATATTATCAGGAGCATTGTACGGTAGGTGACTTGTCCCCGTATAGTATATTATCAGGAGCATTGTACGGTAGGTGACTTGTCCCCGTATAGTATATTATCAGGAGCATTGTACGGTAGGTGACTTGTCCCTGTATAGTATATTATCAGGAGCATTGTACGGTAGGTGTCTTGTCCCTGTATAGTATATTATCAGGAGCATTGTACGGTAGGTGACTTGTCCCCGTATAGTATATTATCAGGAGCATTGTACGGTAGGTGACATGTCCCCGTATAGTATATTATCAGGAGCATTGTACGGTAGGTGACTTGTCCCTGTATAGTATATTATCAGGGGCATTGTACGGTAGGTGACTTGTCCCTGTATAGTATATTATCAGGAGCATTGTACGGTAGGTGACTTGTCCCTGTATAGTATATTATCAGGAGCATTGTACGGTAGGTGACTTGTCCCTGTATAGTATATTATCAGGAGCATTGTACGGTAGGTGTCTTGTCCCTGTATAGTATATTATCAGGAGCATTGTACGGTAGGTGACTTGTCCCCATATAGTATATTATCAGGAGCATTGTATGGTAGGTGACTTGTCCCCATATAGTATATTATCAGGAGCATTGTACGGTAGGTGACTTGTCCCCGTATAGTATATTATCAGGAGCATTGTACGGTAGGTGACTTGTCCCTGTATAGTATATTATCAGGAGCATTGTACGGTAGGTGACTTGTCCCTGTATAGTATATTATCAGGGGCATTGTACGGTAGGTGACTTGTCCCCGTATAGTATATTATCAGGAGCATTGTACGGTAGGTGACTTGTCCCCGTATAGTATATTATCAGGAGCATTGTACGGTAGGTGACTTGTCCCCGTATAGTATATTATCAGGAGCATTGTACGGTAGGTGACTTGTCCCCGTATAGTATATTATCAGGAGCATTGTACGGTAGGTGACTTGTCCCTGTATAGTATATTATCAGGGGCATTGTACGGTAGGTGACTTGTCCCCGTATAGTATATTATCAGGAGCATTGTACGGTAGGTGACTTGTCCCTGTATAGTATATTATCAGGAGCATTGTACGGTAGGTGACTTGTCCCCGTATAGTATATTATCAGGAGCATTGTACGGTAGGTGACTTGTCCCTGTATAGTATATTATCAGGGGCATTGTACGGTAGGGGACTTGTCCCCGTATAGTATATTATCAGGAGCATTGTACGGTAGGTGACTTGTCCCCGTATAGTATATTATCAGGAGCATTGTACGGTAGGTGACTTGTCCCCGTATAGTATATTATCAGGAGCATTGTACGGTAGGTGACTTGTCCCTGTATAGTATATTATCAGGAGCATTGTACGGTAGGTGACTTGTCCCTGTATAGTATATTATCAGGGGCATTGTACGGTAGGTGACTTGTCCCTGTATAGTATATTATCAGGGGCATTGTACGGTAGGTGACTTGTCCCCGTATAGTATATTATCAGGAGCATTGTACGGTAGGTGACTTGTCCCCGTATAGTATATTATCAGGGGCATTGTACGGTAGGTGATTTGTCCCTGTATAGTATATTATCAGGGGCATTGTACGGTAGGTGACTTGTCCCTGTATAGTATATTATCAGGAGCATTGTACGGTAGGTGACTTGTCCCCGTATAGTATATTATCAGGAGCATTGTACGGTAGGTGACTTGTCCCCGTATAGTATATTATCAGGAGCATTGTACGGTAGGTGACTTGTCCCCGTATAGTATATTATCAGGAGCATTGTACGGTAGGTGTCTTGTCCCTGTATAGTATATTATCAGGAGCATTGTACGGTAGGTGACTTGTCCCCGTATAGTATATTATCAGGAGCATTGTACGGTAGGTGTCTTGTCCCCGTATAGTATATTATCAGGAGCATTGTACGGTAGGTGACTTGTCCCCGTATAGTATATTATTAGGGGCATTGTACGGTAGGTGACTTGTCCCCGTATAGTATATTATCAGGAGCATTGTACGGTAGGTGTCTTGTCCCTGTATAGTATATTATCAGGAGCATTGTACGGTAGGTGACTTGTCCCTGTATAGTATATTATTAGGGGAATTGTACGGTAGGTGTCTTGTCCCCGTATAGTATATTATCAGGAGCATTGTACGGTAGGTGACTTGTCCCCGTATAGTATATTATCAGGAGCATTGTACGGTAGGTGACTTGTCCCCGTATAGTATATTATCAGGAGCATTGTACGGTAGGTGACTTGTCCCCGTATAGTATATTATCAGGAGCATTGTACGGTAGGTGTCTTGTCCCCATATAGTATATTATCAGGAGCATTGTACGGTAGGTGACTTGTCCCCGTATAGTATATTATCAGGAGCATTGTACGGTAGGTGACTTGTCCCCGTATAGTATATTATCAGGGGCATTGTACGGTAGGTGACTTGTCCCCGTATAGTATATTATCAGGAGCATTGTACGGTAGGTGACTTGTCCCTGTATAGTATATTATCAGGAGCATTGTACGGTAGGTGACTTGTCCCCGTATAGTATATTATCAGGAGCATTGTACGGTAGGTGACTTGTCCCCGTATAGTATATTATCAGGAGCATTGTACGGTAGGTGTCTTGTCCCCATATAGTATATTATCAGGAGCATTGTACGGTAGGTGACTTGTCCCCGTATAGTATATTATCAGGAGCATTGTACGGTAGGTGACTTGTCCCCGTATAGTATATTATCAGGAGCATTGTACGGTAGGTGACTTGTCCCCGTATAGTATATTATCAGGAGCATTGTACGGTAGGTGACTTGTCCCTGTATAGTATATTATCAGGAGCATTGTACGGTAGGTGACTTGTCCCCGTATAGTATATTATCAGGAGCATTGTACGGTAGGTGACTTGTCCCCGTATAGTATATTATCAGGAGCATTGTACGGTAGGTGACTTGTCCCCGTATAGTATATTATCAGGAGCATTGTACGGTAGGTGACTTGTCCCTGTATAGTATATTATCAGGAGCATTGTACGGTAGGTGACTTGTCCCTGTATAGTATATTATCAGGAGCATTGTACGGTAGGTGACTTGTCCCTGTATAGTATATTATCAGGAGCATTGTACGGTAGGTGACTTGTCCCTGTATAGTATATTATCAGGAGCATTGTACGGTAGGTGACTTGTCCCCGTATAGTATATTATCAGGAGCATTGTACGGTAGGTGACTTGTCCCCGTATAGTATATTATCAGGAGCATTGTACGGTAGGTGACTTGTCCCCGTATAGTATATTATCAGGAGCATTGTACGGTAGGTGACTTGTCCCCGTATAGTATATTATCAGGAGCATTGTACGGTAGGTGACTTGTCCCCGTATAGTATATTATCAGGGGCATTGTACGGTAGGTGACTTGTCCCCATATAGTATATTATCAGGAGCATTGTACGGTAGGTGACTTGTCCCTGTATAGTATATTATCAGGAGCATTGTACGGTAGGTGACTTGTCCCCATATAGTATATTATCAGGAGCATTGTACGGTAGGTGACTTGTCCCCGTATAGTATATTATCAGGAGCATTGTACGGTAGGTGACTTTTCCCCGTATAGTATATTATCAGGAGCATTGTACGGTAGGTGACTTGTCCCCGTATAGTATATTATCAGGAGCATTGTACGGTAGGTGACTTGTCCCCGTATAGTATATTATCAGGAGCATTGTACGGTAGGTGACTTGTCCCCGTATAGTATATTATCAGGGGCATTGTACGGTAGGTGACTTGTCCCCATATAGTATATTATCAGGAGCATTGTACGGTAGGTGACTTGTCCCTGTATAGTATATTATCAGGAGCATTGTACGGTAGGTGACTTGTCCCCATATAGTATATTATCAGGAGCATTGTACGGTAGGTGACTTGTCCCCGTATAGTATATTATCAGGAGCATTGTACGGTAGGTGACTTGTCCCCGTATAGTATATTATCAGGAGCATTGTACGGTAGGTGACTTGTCCCCGTATAGTATATTATCAGGAGCATTGTACGGTAGGTGACTTGTCCCCGTATAGTATATTATCAGGAGCATTGTACGGTAGGTGACTTGTCCCCGTATAGTATATTATCAGGAGCATTGTACGGTAGGTGACTTGTCCCCGTATAGTATATTATCAGGAGCATTGTACGGTAGGTGACTTGTCCCCGTATAGTATATTATCAGGGGCATTGTACGGTAGGTGACTTGTCCCCGTATAGTATATTATCAGGAGCATTGTACGGTAGGTGACTTGTCCCCGTATAGTATATTATCAGGAGCATTGTACGGTAGGTGACTTGTCCCCATATAGTATATTATCAGGGGCATTGTACGGTAGGTGACTTGTCCCCGTATAGTATATTATCAGGAGCATTGTACGGTAGGTGACTTGTCCCTGTATAGTATATTATCAGGAGCATTGTACGGTAGGTGACTTGTCCCCGTATAGTATATTATCAGGAGCATTGTACGGTAGGTGACTTGTCCCCGTATAGTATATTATCAGGGGCATTGTACGGTAGGTGACTTGTCCCCGTATAGTATATTATCAGGAGCATTGTACGGTAGGTGACTTGTCCCCGTATAGTATATTATCAGGAGCATTGTACGGTAGGTGACTTGTCCCCATATAGTATATTATCAGGGGCATTGTACGGTAGGTGACTTGTCCCCGTATAGTATATTTTCTTTATCGTACACCACGGGACACAGAGCTAGTCATTACATAATGGGTTAAGGGTCACCAGCGGTGATTGGACACTGGCACAACCAATGGAAGACAGTTCCCCTCCATATAACCCCTCCCATCAGGGAAGTACCTCAGTTTTTTCGCCAGTGTCGAAAGGTGTTGGACGCGTTAGGAGGTGCTAAAGGAAAGCTCTACCAAAGAGACCCTCTGGGGGTAAAAGAGCTATGCTTTCTGATCCATCCAAGACGCCTACAAATGAGCTGAATCTGGATGGGATCCGGGCCTCATCCATGAGGCGTCGCCTGTAATGTCTCTCTTCGGAGGACTGGGCTCTAAGATCCAGCACTTTCGCTATTTCGCTATAAAGTCCTGGTAAGAGTCTTGTACAAGGCCCAGGGGAGAGGTATCCTTTAAATAGGAACCCATATCCCTGAAGGTTGGCACACATAGCCCACCGTGAAGGGTGAAGTTTGGTATCTGTCTGAAAACTTTCAGCAGAAAAACCTGCGGCGTGGATAAGGTGAGATTAGAAGGTCCATAACTAGGTTGGGACCTTTTTCAAAAAGTGGATGTCTTCTTTTTTTCCACCACTGGGGGGAGTAAAGAGCTGAATATACTCACCTCACTCTGTTCAGTGTCGGCTTCGGCGAAGTACACTGCTCGTCACCTCCGCTGCTGAGCTTGCTGGGGCACCCCGATCCTCCTTTCGGTGGCCGACCAGACACCTGCAGATGCAGGTAAGTGGGAACAAGGGCTGATGAGAGTCCTCTCTCACTATGGCCACCGCCATAGCGCTAAGGGCCGCGCGCGCGCGCGGGAGCGCGCTTTATCGGAGGGGGGGGGGCGAAGGCGTGCACGGGCACGTGGCGCGTGCAGGCACAGAAACGGCGCCAAATTTAAAAGACTGTCAGTGTGAGAAGCACTGCAGCAGCAAGCAAGCTCGTTAGTTCTCTTATTCCTGGCAGAGAAACACAGCAGCTATACAGGGACGTAAGACTCCATGTGGTTGGATTGGGTACTTCCTAGAAGACATCCATGTTATGCATAGTTATGTGTTAAAAGTTGCATACTTAATGTATTTGCTAAACTAAACACGGTAGTATATGCATTTAGGTACCTTGTATTTTGTCTAAACAGTAAGCCTTCCAGGGGAAGTAATACGGACAAAAAGAGATAAGAAAGCACCACCGCCTGAGACAGGGGGCTCTAACTGTGCTGACTCGGTACCTTTCTCTCCTGTGTTGCTAAATGCACCTGTTCAGGATGAGCCATTACCTCTGTCAGGTATGGCGGCTTCCCCAGTGAAGCCTGGGCCTGTATATGTCACTGAGGACACTTTATCAGCTGCCCTAAATAATCTGGAGGAAAAAATTGCTACCTTAATCGCTAAGTCCTCTAAAAAGGACAATAAGCGAAGCAGGTCTCTTCCAGTATTGGACCTCCCTTCAGAAGTACCTGAGGGAGGAGGATGAGGAGGAGGAGGCTACATCAGCAGAGGATGAGGAGCCAGATTTTAAGGTCACAGGTACAATGCTATAGCAGTGCATTTAAGTTAACCTCTGCGGAGGTAACGGAATTACCTGTCTCCTCCCTAGTGTCATTAAGATCCCTGCAAGGTGCATGCTCCTTCCCGGTTCATCCGTTACTAGAGGATCTAATATACGCAAACTGGCAACATCCAGATAAGCGTTTCTCACCTCCAAAAAGGTTTAACATCCTTTATCCTATGGGGGAATTTTTTTTTTTAAAGAAATGGAGCCTGCCTCCGGTAGTTGCGGCTATTTCTTGTGTAAATAAAAACCTGACATGTCCGGTGGATAATGTACAAGGGTTTAAAAGATCCTTCTGAGAGGAAGTTGAAATCCTCCTTCCTTTTGGCCGGCTCAATTACCCAACCTGCAGTAGCAGCAGTCGGTATGGGTCAGGTCATCAGCCAACAGGTAAAGCAGGGGCTGAAGGAACTGCCTTCAGAGCAGGCTAGAAATTGGGAAAAATTTGCCTAAAAGCCTTATGCTTCACAGTGGATGCCATGAGAGATTCTATCATACAGGCATCACGCCTTACACTCCAGCTGGTACAGATGTGCAGAGTACTTTGGCTTAAGCATTGGTCAGCAGAAACCCCATGCAAAAAGCTGTTGGCAAGTTCCCGTTCCATGGCGAACGCCTATTTGGGGAAGATTTAGAAAAATATATACAGAAGATCAAGTGGTAAAACGACTTTTACCTGAGAGAAAGAAAAACAAGAGATCTTGTTTTAAACGCTCTCTCTCCCCAGCTCCCGGAAAATCTGACTCCAACCAGTGGCGGCGGCCTGTTTTAGCCGCCCACAAAAGCCAAGGGGCAAGCTCAGAAGAACAAGAAGCCGTGGGGTGCAAGAGCTAATAAGCAAGCCCCCAAAGCCTCTCAGTGAAGGGGCGCCCCCGCTCGGCCGAGTGGGAGGAAGGCTTTGTCAGTTCTGAGCAACTTGGTGGTCAGAAATCCAGGACAATTGGGTAGTATCCACAATATCCTCAGGGTACAAACTGGAATTTCGAGAGATCCCATCTTCTCAATTCCGAGGTTCAAGACTCTCCAAGGATCCACAAAAAAGAGAATCCTTCTTCAAAGGTTTGAATCACTTAATGGCTCAAGGGGTAGTTACAGACGTACCCCAAAAAGAGCGAGGTTCAGGTTTTTACTCAAACCTCTTTGTGATTCCAAAGCCAAATGGAGATGTCAGACCCATCCTGGATCTAAAATCCCTAAATCGGTTCCTGAACGATCGCCATTTTCGAATGGAAACGATCCGATCCGTGGCCGCCACTTTAAAGGGCGGAAAATTCATGGCGCCCATAGATATCAAGGACGCACATTTACACATACCCATCCTCCCCGCTCACCAAAGATTCCTAAGGTTTGCGGTAGAAGATCGCCACTTTCAATTTGTGGCTCTGCCGTTTGGTGTAGCCACCGCGCCCATAGTATTCACAAAGGTGCTAGCTCCTCTGTTAGCAAACCTAAGAACACGGGGCATTGCGGTAACAGCCTATCTGGACGATCTACTAGTAATAGATCAGTCAAAGGACGGATTGGGTCACGCTGTACACACTACAGTAGGATACCTGGAGCATTTAGGATGGATTATAAATTTACAAAAATCCTCTCTCCAGGCCCAAAGAAGGATAGGGTACCTGGGCATGATCATAGATACAGCCCAAAATGAGGTATACCTGCCAGAACCGAAGATACAGTCTCTGAAAGACCTGATCCACAAGGTCAAAGCAAACAAGAGGCCGTCTATTCGCCTTTGCATGAGACTATTGGGAAAGATGGTAGCCTCCTTCGAGGCGGTCCCTTACGCCCAGTTTCATTCGAGACTACTTCAAGGCAATATTTTAGCTTCCTGGAACAGGAAGAGCCAAGCTCTGGATATACCCATGCGCCTGTCCTCACAAGTACGCCACAGCTTCGATTGGTGGCTAGAAGCCAGGAATTTACGGAAGGGAAAGTCCTTCCTCCCAGTGGCCTGGAAGGTGGTATCTAGGGATGCCAGCCTATCGGGCTGGGGTGCAGTATTCGAGGAGGCTTCTGCCCAGGGAACCTGGGCCAAGACTCAGGGGATCCTGCCCATCAATGTGCTAGAGATCCGGGCGGTATATCTAGCCCTCAAAACCTGGACATACAGGTTACAGGGCTACCCAGTTCGGGTTCAATCCGACAATGCTACTGCAGTAGCTTACATCAATCACCAAGGAGGCACCCGCAGTCGGGCAGCCCAAAGAGAGGTGAACCGGATCCTGGCATGGGCAGAAGAGCATGTACCTTGCCTTTCTGCAATCTTCATTCCAGGGATGGAAAATTGGCAAGCAGACTACCTGAGTCGTCAGCAGCTGCTACCAGGGAGTGGTCTCTTCACCCCGAGATCTTTCAGGCCATATGTCTGAGATGGGGAAACTCAGATGTAGACCTGCTAGCTGCCAGGTTCAACAAGAAATTGGACAACTTTGTGTCCAGAACGAGAGATCCTCTAGCCTACGGGACAGACGCTCTAATAATACAGACGCTCTAATAACTCCATGGAATCAGTTCTCACTGATCTAGGCATTCCCTCCGATCCCTCTTCTACAAAGACTGCTTCGCAGGATCAAGGAGGAGGGAATACCAGTAATCCTAGTGGCCCCAAACTGGCCCAGGAGGCCTTGGTACGCCGAGATTGTAAAAACGGCGATAGGAAGGCCCTGGAAGTTTCCACTCCGACACGACCTGCTGTCACAGGGTCCAGTATTCCACCCTTCCTTACAAAGGCTAAAGTTGACGGCCTGGCTGCTGAGACCCACATTTTTAAAAAGAGAGGGGTCTCTGGTCCGGCTCTTTCTACGCTCATTAATGCTAGAAAGCCAGCCTCCAGACTCATCTATCAGAGAGTCTGGAGAGCATACGTTTCCTGGTGTGAATCCAGATGTTGGAATCCTCAGAAGTATGAAATAAGTAGGATTCTTGCTTTTTGCCAGTTAGGAGTGGATATGAATTTAGCCCTTAGCACCATCAAAGGGCAAATATCGGCTCTATCAGTCTTCTTTCAGAGACCATTGGCATCTCACTCCCTAGTTCGGACATTCATTAAGGGGGTACTGAGGATAAATCCTCCAGTTAGGACTCCCTTGTGTCCATGGGATTTGAATTTGGTATTGTCAGTGTTGCAAAAGCAACCTTTTGAACCTATTCGCCATATTCCTTTAATTATATTAAGTAGGAAGTTGGCCTTTCTGATTGCTATAGCTTCTGCTAGGAGAGTATCAGAGCTAGCAGCTCTTTCTTGTAAAGAGCCTTATCTAATTTGTCACAAGGACAAAATCGTACTACGACCCCATCCGGCTTTTCTACCTAAGGTGGTGTCGGCTTTTCACTTGAATCAAGACATTGTTCTGCCTTCCTTTTTTCCAAACCCGCGGACGGCGGGGGAAAAATTATTACACTCTCTAGATCTAGTGAGAGCGGTAAAGGTGTATCTGCAAGCAACCGCTCAGATACGTAAAACAGATGTTTTGTTTATTTTACCAGATGGGCCCAAGAAGGGCCAAGCGGTATCAAAATCCACCATTTCCAGGTGGATTAGACAAGTAATTATTCAAGCTTATGGTTTAAAGAACAGGACACCTCCTTTTCCTGTTAAGGCGCACTCTACCAGGGCGATAGGTGCTTCATGGGCAGTGCACCACCAGGCTTCGATGGCTCAGATCTGTAAAGCTGCAACTTGGTCTTCAGTCCATACATTTTCCAAATTCTATCAAATAGATGTGAAAGGACATGAGGATTCCGCCTTTGGGCGAAGTGTGCTGCAGGCAGCAGTATAGGGCTTCTGGTCCGCAAGCGGCCTGTTTTGATCTGTGTCTCCCCCCCTTCATATGAGCATTGCTCTGGGACGTCCCATTATGTAATGACTAGCTCTGTGTCCCGTGGTGTACGATAAAGAAAATAGGATTTTTATAACAGCTTACCTGTAAAATCCTTTTCTTGGAGTACACCACGGGACACAGAGGTCCCCCCTTCTTAGGGGAACCTTACTGCTTTGCTACAAAACTGAGGTACTTCCCTGATGGGAGGGGTTATATGGAGGGGAACTGTCTTCCATTGGTTGTGCCAGTGTCCAATCACCGCTGGTGACCCTTAACCCATTATGTAATGACTAGCTCTGTGTCCCGTGGTGTACTCCAAGAAAAGGATTTTACAGGTAAGCTGTTATAAAAATCCTATTATCAGGAGCATTGTACGGTAGGTGACTTGTCCCCGTATAGTATATTATCAGGAGCATTGTACGGTAGGTGACATGTCCCCGTATAGTATATTATCAGGAGCATTGTACGGTAGGTGACTTGTCCCTGTATAGTATATTATCAGGAGCATTGTACGGTAGGTGACTTGTCCCTGTATAGTATATTATCAGGAGCATTGTACGGTAGGTGACTTGTCCCTGTATAGTATATTATCAGGAGCTTTGTACGGTAGGTGACTTGTCCCTGTATAGTATATTATCAGGAGCATTGTACGGTAGGTGACTTGTCCCTGTATAGTATATTATCAGGGGCATTGTACGGTAGGTGACATGTCCCCGTATAGTATATTATCAGGAGCATTGTACGGTAGGTGACTTGTCCCCGTATAGTATATTATCAGGAGCATTGTACGGTAGGTGACTTGTCCCCGTATAGTATATTATCAGGGGCATTGTACGGTAGGTGACTTGTCCCCGTATAGTATATTATCAGGGGCATTGTACGGTAGGTGACATGTCCCCGTATAGTATATTATCAGGAGCATTGTACGGTAGGTGACTTGTCCCCGTATAGTATATTATCAGGAGCATTGTACGGTAGGTGACTTGTCCCCGTATAGTATATTATCAGGAGCATTGTACGGTAGGTGTCTTGTCCCTGTATAGTATATTATCAGGAGCATTGTACGGTAGGTGACTTGTCCCCGTATAGTATATTATCAGGAGCATTGTACGGTAGGTGACTTGTCCCTGTATAGTATATTATTTATGAGCATTGTACGGTAGGTGACTTGTCCCCGTATAGTATATTATCAGGAGCTTTGTACGGTAGGTGACTTGTCCCCGTATAGTATATTATCAGGAGCATTGTACGGTAGGTGACTTGTCCCCGTATAGTATATTATCAGGGGCATTGTACGGTAGGTGACATGTCCCCGTATAGTATATTATCAGGAGCATTGTACGGTAGGTGACATGTCCCCGTATAGTATATTATCAGGAGCATTGTACGGTAGGTGACTTGTCCCCGTATAGTATATTATCAGGAGCATTGTACGGTAGGTGACTTGTCCCCGTATAGTATATTATCAGGAGCATTGTACGGTAGGTGACTTGTCCCTGTATAGTATATTATCAGGAGCATTGTACGGTAGGTGACTTGTCCCCGTATAGTATATTATCAGGAGCATTGTACGGTAGGTGACTTGTCCCCGTATAGTATATTATCAGGGGCATTGTACGGTAGGTGACTTGTCCCTGTATAGTATATTATCAGGAGCATTGTACGGTAGGTGACTTGTCCCTGTATAGTATATTATCAGGAGCATTGTACGGTAGGTGACTTGTCCCTGTATAGTATATTATCAGGAGCATTGTACGGTAGGTGACTTGTCCCCATACAGTATATTATCAGGAGCATTGTACGGTAGGTGACTTGTCCCCATACAGTATATTATCAGGAGCATTGTACGGTAGGTGACTTGTCCCTGTATAGTATATTATCAGGAGCATTGTACGGTAGGTGACTTGTCCCCGTATAGTATATTATCAGGAGCATTGTACGGTAGGTGACTTGTCCCCGTATAGTATATTATCAGGGGCATTGTACGGTAGGTGACTTGTCCCTGTATAGTATATTATCAGGAGCATTGTACGGTAGGTGACTTGTCCCTGTATAGTATATTATCAGGAGCATTGTACGGTAGGTGACTTGTCCCTGTATAGTATATTATCAGGAGCATTGTACGGTAGGTGACTTGTCCCCGTATAGTATATTATCAGGAGCATTGTACGGTAGGTGACTTGTCCCCGTATAGTATATTATCAGGAGCATTGTACGGTAGGTGACTTGTCCCCGTATAGTATATTATCAGGAGCATTGTACGGTAGGTGACTTGTCCCCGTATAGTATATTATCAGGAGCATTGTACGGTAGGTGACTTGTCCTCATATAGTATATTATCAGGAGCATTGTACGGTAGGTGACCTGTCCCTGTATAGTATATTATCAGGAGCATTGTACGGTAGGTGACTTGTCCCTGTATAGTATAATATCAGGAGCATTGTACGGTAGGTGACTTGTCCCCGTATAGTATATTATCAGGAGCATTGTACGGTAGGTGACTTGTCCCCGTATAGTATATTATCAGGAGCATTGTACGGTAGGTGACTTGTCCCCATACAGTATATTATCAGGAGCATTGTACGGTAGGTGACTTGTCCCCATATAGTATATTATCAGGAGCATTGTACGGTAGGTGACCTGTCCCTGTATAGTATATTATCAGGAGCATTGTACGGTAGGTGACTTGTCCCTGTATAGTATATTATCAGGAGCATTGTACGGTAGGTGTCTTGTCCCATACAGTATATTATCAGGAGAATTGTACGGTAGGTGACTTGTCCCCATACAGTATATTATCAGGAGCATTGTACGGTAGGTGACTTGTCCCCGTATAGTATATTATCAGGAGCATTGTACGGTAGGTGACTTGTCCCCGTATAGTATATTATCAGGAGCATTGTACGGTAGGTGACTTGTCCCTGTATAGTATATTATCAGGAGCTTTGTACGGTAGGTGACTTGTCCCCATACAGTATATTATCAGGAGCATTGTACGGTAGGTGACTTGTCCCCATATAGTATATTATCAGGGGCATTGTACGGTAGGTGACTTGTCCCTGTATAGTATATTATCAGGAGCATTGTACGGTAGGTGACTTGTCCCCATATAGTATATTATCAGGGTCATTGTACGGTAGGTGACTTGTCCCTGTATAGTATATTATCAGGAGCATTGTACGGTAGGTGACTTGTCCCCATATAGTATATTATCAGGGTCATTGTACGGTAGGTGACTTGTCCCTGTATAGTATATTATCAGGAGCATTGTACGGTAGGTGACTTGTCCCCGTATAGTATATTATCAGGGTCATTGTACGGTAGGTGACTTGTCCCCGTATAGTATATTATCAGGGGCATTGTACGGTAGGTGACTTGTCCCCGTATAGTATATTATCAGGAGCATTGTACGATAGGTGACTTGTCCCTGTATAGTATATTATCAGGGGCATTGTACGGTAGGTGACATGTCCCCGTATAGTATATTATCAGGAGCATTGTACGGTAGGTGACTTGTCCCCGTATAGTATATTATCAGGAGCATTGTACGGTAGGTGACTTGTCCCCGTATAGTATATTATCAGGGGCATTGTACGGTAGGTGACTTGTCCCTGTATAGTATATTATCAGGAGCATTGTACGGTAGGTGACTTCTCCCCGTATAGTATATTATCAGGAGCATTGTACGGTAGGTGACTTGTCCCCGTATAGTATATTATCAGGAGCATTGTACGGTAGGTGACTTGTCCCCGTATAGTATATTATCAGGAGCATTGTATGGTAGGTGACTTGTCCCCGTATAGTATATTATCAGGAGCATTGTACGGTAGGTGACTTGTCCCCGTATAGTATATTATCAGGAGCATTGTACGGTAGGTGACTTGTCCCCATATAGTATATTATCAGGAGCATTGTACGGTAGGTGACTTGTCCCCATATAGTATATTATCAGGAGCTTTGTACGGTAGGTGACTTGTCCCCATATAGTATATTATCAGGAGCATTGTACGGTAGGTGACTTGTCCCCATATAGTATATTATCAGGAGCATTGTACGGTAGGTGACTTGTCCCTGTATAGTATATTATCAGGGGCATTGTACGGTAGGTGACTTGTCCCTGTATAGTATATTATCAGGAGCATTGTACGGTAGGTGACTTGTCCCCGTATAGTATATTATCAGGAGCATTGTACGGTAGGTGTCTTGTCCCCATACAGTATATTATCAGGAGCATTGTACGGTAGGTGACTTGTCCCCGTATAGTATATTATCAGGAGCATTGTACGGTAGTTGACTTGTCCCCGTATAGTATATTATCAGGAGCATTGTACGGTAGGTGACTTGTCCCTGTATAGTATATTATCAGGGGCATTGTACGGTAGGTGACTTGTCCCTGTATAGTATATTATCAGGAGCATTGTACGGTAGGTGACTTGTCCCCGTATATTATATTATCAGGAGCATTGTACGGTAGGTGACTTGTCCCCGTATAGTATATTATCAGGAGCATTGTACGGTAGGTGACTTGTCCCTGTATAGTATATTATCAGGGGCATTGTACGGTAGGTGACTTGTCCCCGTATAGTATATTATCAGGAGCATTGTATGGTAGGTGACTTGTCCCCGTATAGTATATTATCAGGAGCATTGTACGGTAGGTGACTTGTCCCCGTATAGTATATTATCAGGAGCATTGTACGGTAGGTGACTTGTCCCCGTATAGTATATTATCAGGGGCATTGTACGGTAGGTGACTTGTCCCTGTATAGTATATTATCAGGAGCATTGTACGGTAGGTGACTTGTCCCCGTATAGTATATTATCAGGAGGATTGTACGGTAGGTGACTTGTCCCCGTATAGTATATTATCAGGAGCATTGTACGGTAGGTGACTTGTCCCTGTATAGTATATTATCAGGAGCATTGTACGGTAGGTGACATGTCCCCGTATAGTATATTATCAGGAGCATTGTACGGTAGGTGACTTGTCCCCGTATAGTATATTATCAGGGGCATTGTACGGTAGGTGACTTGTCCCCATATAGTATATTATCAGGAGCATTGTACGGTAGGTGACTTGTCCCCGTATAGTATATTATCAGGAGCATTGTACGGTAGGTGACTTGTCCCCGTATAGTATATTATCAGGAGCATTGTACGGTAGGTGACATGTCCCCGTATATTATATTATCAGGAGCATTGTACGGTAGGTGACTTGTCCCTGTATAGTATATTATCAGGAGCATTGTACGGTAGGTGACTTGTCCCCGTATAGTATATTATCAGGAGCTTTGTACGGTAGGTGACTTGTCCCCATATAGTATATTATCAGGGGCATTGTACGGTAGGTGACTTGTCCCCGTATAGTATATTATCAGGAGCTTTGTACGGTAGGTGACTTGTCCCCATATAGTATATTATCAGGAGCATTGTACGGTAGGTGACTTGTCCCCGTATAGTATATTATCAGGAGCATTGTACGGTAGGTGTCTTGTCCCCGTATAGTATATTATCAGGAGCATTGTACGGTAGGTGACTTGTCCCTGTATAGTATATTATCAGGAGCATTGTACGGTAGGTGACTTGTCCCCGTATAGTATATTATCAGGAGCATTGTACGGTAGGTGTCTTGTCCCCGTATAGTATATTATCAGGAGCATTGTACGGTAGGTGACTTGTCCCCATATAGTATATTATCAGGAGCATTGTACGGTAGGTGACTTGTCCCCGTATAGTATATTATCAGGAGCATTGTACGGTAGGTGACTTGTCCCCATATAGTATATTATCAGGAGCATTGTACGGTAGGTGACTTGTCCCCATATAGTATATTATCAGGAGCATTGTACGGTAGGTGACTTGTCCCCGTATAGTATATTATCAGGAGCATTGTACGGTAGGTGACTTGTCCCCATATAGTATATTATCAGGAGCATTGTACGGTAGGTGACTTGTCCCCATATAGTATATTATCAGGAGCATTGTACGGTAGGTGACTTGTCCCCGTATAGTATATTATCAGGAGCATTGTACGGTAGGTGTCTTGTCCCCGTATAGTATATTATCAGGAGCATTGTACGGTAGGTGTCTTGTCCCCGTATAGTATATTATCAGGAGCATTGTACGGTAGGTGACTTGTCCCTGTATAGTATATTATCAGGGGCATTGTACGGTAGGTGTCTTGTCCCTGTATAGTATATTATCAGGAGCATTGTACGGTAGGTGACATGTCCCCGTATAGTATATTATCAGGAGCATTGTACGGTAGGTGACTTGTCCCCGTATAGTATATTATCAGGAGCATTGTACGGTAGGTGACTTGTCCCCATATAGTATATTATCAGGAGCATTGTACGGTAGGTGACTTGTCCCCGTATAGTATATTATCAGGAGCATTGTACGGTAGGTGACTTGTCCCCGTATAGTATATTATCAGGAGCATTGTACGGTAGGTGACTTGTCCCCGTATAGTATATTATCAGGAGCATTGTACGGTAGGTGACTTGTCCCCGTATAGTATATTATCAGGAGCATTGTACGGTAGGTGACTTGTACCCATATAGTATATTATCAGGAGCATTGTACGGTAGGTGACTTGTCCCCGTATAGTATATTATCAGGAGCATTGTACGGTAGGTGACTTGTCCCCGTATAGTATATTATCAGGAGCATTGTACGGTAGGTGACTTGTCCCCGTATAGTATATTATCAGGAGCATTGTACGGTAGGTGACTTGTCCCCATATAGTATATTATCAGGAGCATTGTACGGTAGGTGACTTGTCCTCATATAGTATATTATCAGGAGCATTGTACGGTAGGTGACCTGTCCCCGTATAGTATATTATCAGGAGCATTGTACGGTAGGTGACTTGTCCCCATATAGTATATTATCAGGAGCATTGTACGGTAGGTGACTTGTCCCCGTATAGTATATTATCAGGAGCATTGTACGGTAGGTGACTTGTCCCCATACAGTATATTATCAGGAGCATTGTACGGTAGGTGACTTGTCCCCATATAGTATATTATCAGGAGCATTGTACGGTAGGTGACTTGTCCCCATACAGTATATTATCAGGAGCATTGTACGGTAGGTGACTTGTCCCCGTATAGTATATTATCAGGAGCATTGTACGGTAGGTGACCTGTCCCTGTATAGTATATTATCAGGAGCATTGTACGGTAGGTGACTTGTCCCCGTATAGTATATTATCAGGAGCATTGTACGGTAGGTGACTTGTCCCCATACAGTATATTATCAGGAGCATTGTACGGTAGGTGACTTGTCCCCATATAGTATATTATCAGGAGC
Source organism: Rana muscosa (assembly GCA_029206835.1). Classification (NCBI taxonomy): domain Eukaryota; kingdom Metazoa; phylum Chordata; class Amphibia; order Anura; family Ranidae; genus Rana; species Rana muscosa. Next base: position 194,569,183 of record CM055127.1, read on the forward strand.
ATTGTACGGTAGGTGACTTGTCCCCATACAGTATATTATCAGGAGCATTGTACGGTAGGTGACTTGTCCCCGTATAGTATATTATCAGGAGCATTGTACGGTAGGTGACCTGTCCCTGTATAGTATATTATCAGGAGCATTGTACGGTAGGTGACTTGTCCCCGTATATTATATTATCAGGAGCATTGTACGGTAGGTGACTTGTCCCCATATAGTATATTATCAGGAGCATTGTACGGTAGGTGACTTGTCCCTGTATAGTATATTATCAGGAGCATTGTACGGTAGGTGACTTGTCCCCGTATAGTATATTATCAGGAGCATTGTACGGTAGGTGACTTGTCCCTGTATAGTATATTATCAGGAGCATTGTACGGTAGGTGTCTTGTCCCCGTATAGTATATTATCAGGAGCATTGTACGGTAGGTGACTTGTCCCCGTATAGTATATTATCAGGAGCATTGTACGGTAGGTGACTTGTCCCCGTATAGTATATTATCAGGAGCATTGTACGGTAGGTGACATGTCCCCGTATAGTATATTATCAGGAGCATTGTACGGTAGGTGACTTGTCCCCGTATAGTATATTATCAGGAGCATTGTACGGTAGGTGACTTGTCCCCGTATAGTATATTATCAGGAGCATTGTACGGTAGGTGACTTGTCCCCGTATAGTATATTATCAGGAGCATTGTACGGTAGGTGACTTGTCCCCGTATAGTATATTATCAGGAGCATTGTACGGTAGGTGACATGTCCCCGTATAGTATATTATCAGGAGCATTGTACGGTAGGTGACTTGTCCCCGTATAGTATATTATCAGGAGCATTGTACGGTAGGTGACTTGTCCCCGTATAGTATATTATCAGGAGCATTGTACGGTTGGTGACTTGTCCCTGTATAGTATATTATCAGGAGCTTTGTACGGTAGGTGACTTGTCCCCATACAGTATATTATCAGGAGCATTGTACGGTAGGTGACCTGTCCCTGTATAGTATATTATCAGGAGCATTGTACGGTAGGTGACTTGTCCCTGTATAGTATAATATCAGGAGCATTGTACGGTAGGTGACTTGTCCCCGTATAGTATATTATCAGGAGCATTGTACGGTAGGTGACTTGTCCCTGTATAGTATATTATCAGGAGCATTGTACGGTAGGTGACTTGTCCCCATACAGTATATTATCAGGAGCATTGTACGGTAGGTGACTTGTCCCCGTATAGTATATTATCAGGAGCATTGTACGGTAGGTGACCTGTCCCTGTATAGTATATTATCAGGAGCATTGTACGGTAGGTGACTTGTCCCTGTATAGTATATTATCAGGAGCATTGTACGGTAGGTGACTTGTCCCCGTATAGTATATTATCAGGAGCATTGTACGGTAGGTGACTTGTCCCTGTATAGTATATTATCAGGAGCATTGTACGGTAGGTGACATGTCCCCGTATAGTATATTATCAGGAGCATTGTACGGTAGGTGACTTGTCCCCGTATAGTATATTATCAGGAGCATTGTACGGTAGGTGACTTGTCCCTGTATAGTATATTATCAGGAGCTTTGTACGGTAGGTGACTTGTCCCCATACAGTATATTATCAGGAGCATTGTACGGTAGGTGACTTGTCCCCATATAGTATATTATCAGGGTCATTGTACGGTAGGTGACTTGTCCCCGTATAGTATATTATCAGGAGCATTGTACGGTAGGTGACTTGTCCCCGTATAGTATATTATCAGGAGCATTGTACGGTAGGTGACTTGTCCCCGTATAGTATATTATCAGGAGCATTGTACGGTAGGTGACTTGTCCCCGTATAGTATATTATCAGGAGCATTGTACGGTAGGTGACTTGTCCCCGTATAGTATATTATCAGGAGCATTGTACGGTAGGTGACTTGTCCCCGTATAGTATATTATCAGGGGCATTGTACGGTAGGTGACTTGTCCCCGTATAGTATATTATCAGGAGCATTGTACGGTAGGTGTCTTGTCCCCGTATAGTATATTATCAGGAGCATTGTACGGTAGGTGACTTGTCCCCGTATAGTATATTATCAGGAGCATTGTACGGTAGGTGACTTGTCCCCGTATAGTATATTATCAGGGGCATTGTACGGTAGGTGACTTGTCCCCATATAGTATATTATCAGGGGCATTGTACGGTAGATGACTTGTCCCCATATAGTATATTATCAGGGTCATTGTACGGTAGGTGACTTGTCCCCGTATAGTATATTATCAGGAGCATTGTACGGTAGGTGACTTGTCCCCATATAGTATATTATCAGGGGCATTGTACGGTAGGTGACTTGTCCCTGTATAGTATATTATCAGGAGCTTTGTACGGTAGGTGACTTGTCCCCATACAGTATATTATCAGGAGCATTGTACGGTAGGTGACTTGTCCCCGTATAGTATATTATCAGGGGCATTGTACGGTAGGTGACTTGTCCCCATATAGTATATTATCAGGGGCATTGTACGGTAGGTGACTTGTCCCCATATAGTATATTATCAGGGGCATTGTACGGTAGGTGACTTGTCCCCATATAGTATATTATCAGGGTCATTGTACGGTAGGTGACTTGTCCCCGTATAGTATATTATCAGGAGCATTGTACGGTAGGTGACTTGTCCCCGTATAGTATATTATCAGGGTCATTGTACGGTAGGTGACTTGTCCCCGTATAGTATATTATCAGGGGCATTGTACGGTAGGTGACTTGTCCCCATATAGTATATTATCAGGGGCATTGTACGGTAGATGACTTGTCCCCATATAGTATATTATCAGGGTCATTGTACGGTAGGTGACTTGTCCCCGTATAGTATATTATCAGGAGCATTGTACGGTAGGTGACTTGTCCCCATATAGTATATTATCAGGGGCATTGTACGGTAGGTGACTTGTCCCTGTATAGTATATTATCAGGAGCTTTGTACGGTAGGTGACTTGTCCCCATACAGTATATTATCAGGAGCATTGTACGGTAGGTGACTTGTCCCCGTATAGTATATTATCAGGGGCATTGTACGGTAGATGACTTGTCCCCATATAGTATATTATCAGGGTCATTGTACGGTAGGTGACTTGTCCCCGTATAGTATATTATCAGGAGCATTGTACGGTAGGTGACTTGTCCCCATATAGTATATTATCAGGGGCATTGTACGGTAGGTGACTTGTCCCCATATAGTATATTATCAGGGGCATTGTACGGTAGGTGACTTGTCCCCATATAGTATATTATCAGGGTCATTGTACGGTAGGTGACTTGTCCCCGTATAGTATATTATCAGGAGCATTGTACGGTAGGTGACTTGTCCCCGTATAGTATATTATCAGGAGCATTGTACGGTAGGTGACTTGTCCCCATATAGTATATTATCACGGTCATTGTACGGTAGGTGACTTGTCCCCGTATAGTATATTATCAGGAGCATTGTACGGTAGGTGACTTGTCCCCATATAGTATATTATCAGGGTCATTGTACGGTAGGTGACTTGTCCCCGTATAGTATATTATCAGGAGCATTGTACGGTAGGTGACTTGTCCCCGTATAGTATATTATCAGGAGCATTGTACGGTAGGTGACTTGTCCCCATATAGTATATTATCAGGAGCATTGTACGGTAGGTGACTTGTCCCTGTATAGTATATTATCAGGGGCATTGTACGGTAGGTGACTTATTCCTGTATAGTATATTATCAGGAGCATTGTACGGTAGGTGTCTTGTCCCCGTATAGTATATTATCAGGAGCATTGTACGGTAGGTGACTTGTCCCTGTATAGTATATTATCAGGGGCATTGTACGGTAGGTGACTTGTCCCCGTATAGTATATTATCAGGAGCATTGTACGGTAGGTGACTTGTCCCCGTATAGTATATTATCAGGAGCATTGTACGGTAGGTGACTTGTCCCCATATAGTATATTATCAGGGGCATTGTACGGTAGGTGACATGTCCCCGTATAGTATATTATCAGGAGCATTGTACGGTAGGTGACTTGTCCCCATATAGTATATTATCAGGGTCATTGTACGGTAGGTGACTTGTCCCCATATAGTATATTATCAGGAGCATTGTACGGTAGGTGACTTGTCCCCGTATAGTATATTATCAGGGGCATTGTACGGTAGGTGACTTGTCCCCATATAGTATATTATCAGGGGCATTGTACGGTAGGTGACTTGTCCCCGTATAGTATATTATCAGGGGCATTGTACGGTAGGTGACTTGTCCCCATATAGTATATTATCAGGAGCATTGTACGGTAGGTGACTTGTACCCATATAGTATATTATCAGGGTCATTGTACGGTAGGTGACTTGTCCCCGTATAGTATATTATCAGGAGCATTGTACGGTAGGTGACTTGTCCCCGTATAGTATATTATCAGGAGCATTGTACGGTAGGTGACTTGTCCCCATATAGTATATTATCAGGAGCATTGTACGATAGGTGACTTGTCCCTGTATAGTATATTATCAGGGGCATTGTACGGTAGGTGACTTATTCCTGTATAGTATATTATCAGGAGCATTGTACGGTAGGTGTCTTGTCCCCGTATAGTATATTATCAGGAGCATTGTACGGTAGGTGACTTGTCCCTGTATAGTATATTATCAGGGGCATTGTACGGTAGGTGACTTGTCCCTGTATAGTATATTATCAGGGGCATTGTACGGTAGGTGACTTGTCCCCGTATAGTATATTATCAGGAGCATTGTACGGTAGGTGACTTGTCCCCATATAGTATATTATCAGGGGCATTGTACGGTAGGTGACATGTCCCCGTATAGTATATTATCAGGAGCATTGTACGGTAGGTGACTTGTCCCCATATAGTATATTATCAGGGTCATTGTACGGTAGGTGACTTGTCCCCATATAGTATATTATCAGGAGCATTGTACGGTAGGTGACTTGTCCCCGTATAGTATATTATCAGGGGCATTGTACGGTAGGTGACTTGTCCCCATATAGTATATTATCAGGGGCATTGTACGGTAGGTGACTTGTCCCCGTATAGTATATTATCAGGAGCATTGTACGGTAGGTGACTTGTCCCCATATAGTATATTATCAGGGGCATTGTACGGTAGGTGACTTGTCCCCGTATAGTATATTATCAGGAGCATTGTACGGTAGGTGACTTGTCCCCATATAGTATATTATCAGGAGCATTGTACGGTAGGTGACATGTCCCTGTATAGTATATTATCAGGAGCATTGTACGGTAGGTGTCTTGTCCCCGTATAGTATATTATCAGGAGCATTGTACGGTAGGTGACTTGTCCCCATATAGTATATTATCAGGAGCATTGTACGGTAGGTGACATGTCCCTGTATAGTATATTATCAGGAGCATTGTACGGTAGGTGACTTGTCCCTGTATAGTATATTATCAGGAGCATTGTACGGTAGGTGTCTTGTCCCCGTATAGTATATTATCAGGAGCATTGTACGGTAGGTGACTTGTCCCCATATAGTATATTATCAGGAGCATTGTACGGTAGGTGACTTGTCCCTGTATAGTATATTATCAGGAGCATTGTACGGTAGGTGTCTTGTCCCCGTATAGTATATTATCAGGAGCATTGTACGGTAGGTGACTTGTCCCCGTATAGTATATTATCAGGAGCATTGTACGGTAGGTGTCTTGTCCCCGTATAGTATATTATCAGGAGCATTGTACGGTAGGTGTCTTGTCCCCGTATAGTATATTATCAGGAGCATTGTACGGTAGGTGACTTGTCCCCATATAGTATATTATCAGGAGCATTGTACGGTAGGTGACTTGTCCCTGTATAGTATATTATCAGGAGCATTGTACGGTAGGTGACTTGTCCCCGTATAGTATATTATCAGGAGCATTGTACGGTAGGTGACTTGTCCCCGTATAGTATATTATCAGGAGCATTGTACGGTAGGTGACTTGTCCCTGTATAGTATATTATCAGGAGCATTGTACGGTAGGTGACTTGTCCCCATATAGTATATTATCAGGAGCATTGTACGGTAGGTGACTTGTCCCCATATAGTATATTATCAGGAGCATTGTACGGCAGGTGACTTGTCCCCGTATAGTATATTATCAGGAGCATTGTACGGTAGGTGACTTGTCCCCATATAGTATATTATCAGGAGCATTGTACGGTAGGTGACTTGTCCCCGTATAGTATATTATCAGGAGCATTGTACGGTAGGTGTCTTGTCCCCGTATAGTATATTATCAGGAGCATTGTACGGTAGGTGACTTGTCCCCGTATAGTATATTATCAGGAGCATTGTACGGTAGGTGTCTTGTCCCCGTATAGTATATTATCAGGAGCATTGTACGGTAGGTGTCTTGTCCCCGTATAGTATATTATCAGGAGCATTGTACGGTAGGTGACTTGTCCCCATATAGTATATTATCAGGAGCATTGTACGGTAGGTGACTTGTCCCTGTATAGTATATTATCAGGAGCATTGTACGGTAGGTGACTTGTCCCCGTATAGTATATTATCAGGAGCATTGTACGGTAGGTGACTTGTCCCTGTATAGTATATTATCAGGAGCATTGTACGGTAGGTGACTTGTCCCCATATAGTATATTATCAGGAGCATTGTACGGTAGGTGACTTGTCCCCGTATAGTATATTATCAGGAGCTTTGTACGGTAGATGACTTGTCCCTGTATAGTATATTATCAGGAGCATTGTACGGTAGGTGTCTTGTCCCCGTATAGTATATTATCAGGAGCATTGTACGGTAGGTGACTTGTCCCTGTATAGTATATTATCAGGAGCATTGTACGGTAGGTGTCTTGTCCCCGTATAGTATATTATCAGGAGCATTGTACGGTAGGTGTCTTGTCCCCGTATAGTATATTATCAGGAGCATTGTACGGTAGGTGTCTTGTCCCCGTATAGTATATTATCAGGAGCATTGTACGGTAGGTGTCTTGTCCCCGTATAGTATATTATCAGGAGCATTGTACGGTAGGTGACTTGTCCCCGTATAGTATATTATCAGGAGCATTGTACGGTAGGTGACTTGTCCCTGTATAGTATATTATCAGGAGCATTGTACGGTAGGTGACTTGTCCCCGTATAGTATATTATCAGGAGCATTGTACGGTAGGTGACTTGTCCCCGTATAGTATATTATCAGGAGCTTTGTACGGTAGGTGACTTGTCCCTGTATAGTATATTATCAGGAGCATTGTACGGTAGGTGACTTGTTCCCATATAGTATATTATCAGGAGCATTGTACGGTAGGTGACTTGTCCCCATATAGTATATTATCAGGAGCATTGTACGGTAGGTGACTTGTCCCCATATAGTATATTATCAGGAGCATTGTACGGTAGGTGACTTGTCCCCGTATAGTATATTATCAGGGGCATTGTACGGTAGGTGACTTGTCCCCGTATAGTATATTATCAGGGGCATTGTACGGTAGGTGACTTGTCCCCATATAGTATATTATCAGGAGCATTGTACGGTAGGTGACTTGTCCCCATATAGTATATTATCAGGGGCATTGTACGGTAGGTGACTTGTCCCCGTATAGTATATTATCAGGAGCATTGTACGGTAGGTGACTTGTCCCCATATAGTATATTATCAGGGGCATTGTACGGTAGGTGACTTGTCCCCGTATAGTATATTATCAGGAGCATTGTACGGTAGGTGACTTGTCCCCATATAGTATATTATCAGGAGCATTGTACGGTAGGTGACTTGTCCCCGTATAGTATATTATCAGGGGCATTGTACGGTAGGTGTCTTGTCCCCGTATAGTATATTATCAGGAGCATTGTACGGTAGGTGACTTGTCCCCGTATAGTATATTATCAGGAGCATTGTACGGTAGGTGACTTGTCCCCGTATAGTATATTATCAGGAGCATTGTACGGTAGGTGACTTGTCCCCATATAGTATATTATCAGGGGCATTGTACGGTAGGTGACATGTCCCCGTATAGTATATTATCAGGAGCATTGTACGGTAGGTGACTTGTCCCCATATAGTATATTATCAGGGGCATTGTACGGTAGGTGACTTGTCCCCGTATAGTATATTATCAGGAGCATTGTACGATAGATGACTTGTCCCTGTATAGTATATTATCAGGGGCATTGTACGGTAGGTGACTTGTCCCTGTATAGTATATTATCAGGAGCATTGTACGGTAGGTGACTTGTCCCCGTATAGTATATTATCAGGAGCATTGTACGGTAGGTGACTTGTCCCCGTATAGTATATTATCAGGAGCATTGTACGGTAGGTGACTTGTCCCCGTATAGTATATTATCAGGAGCATTGTACGGTAGGTGACTTGTCCCCGTATAGTATATTATCAGGAGCATTGTACGGTAGGTGACTTGTCCCCGTATAGTATATTATCAGGAGCATTGTACGGTAGGTGACATGTCCCCATATAGTATATTATCAGGAGCATTGTACGGTAGGTGACTTGTCCCCGTATAGTATATTATCAGGAGCATTGTACGGTAGGTGACTTGTCCCCGTATAGTATATTATCAGGAGCATTGTACGGTAGGTGACTTGTCCCCGTATAGTATATTATCAGGAGCATTGTACGATAGGTGACTTGTCCCCGTATAGTATATTATCAGGGGCATTGTACGGTAGGTGACTTGTCCCCGTATAGTATATTATCAGGAGCATTGTACGGTAGGTGTCTTGTCCCCGTATAGTATATTATCAGGGGCATTGTACGGTAGGTGACTTGTCCCCGTATAGTATATTATCAGGAGCATTGTACGGTAGGTGACTTGTCCCCGTATAGTATATTATCAGGAGCATTGTACGGTAGGTGTCTTGTCCCTGTATAGTATATTATCAGGGGCATTGTACGGTAGGTGACTTGTCCCTGTATAGTATATTATCAGGAGCATTGTACGGTAGGTGACTTGTCCCCGTATAGTATATTATCAGGAGCATTGTACGGTAGGTGACTTGTCCCCGTATAGTATATTATCAGGAGCATTGTACGGTAGGTGACTTGTCCCCGTATAGTATATTATCAGGAGCATTGTACGGTAGGTGACTTGTCCCCGTATAGTATATTATCAGGAGCATTGTACGGTAGGTGACATGTCCCCATATAGTATATTATCAGGAGCATTGTACGGTAGGTGACTTGTCCCCGTATAGTATATTATCAGGAGCATTGTACGGTAGGTGACTTGTCCCCATATAGTATATTATCAGGAGCATTGTACGGTAGGTGACTTGTCCCCATATAGTATATTATCAGGAGCATTGTACGGTAGGTGACATGTCCCCGTATATTATATTATCAGGAGCATTGTACGGTAGGTGACTTGTCCCTGTATAGTATATTATCAGGAGCATTGTACGGTAGGTGACTTGTCCCCATATAGTATATTATCAGGGGCATTGTACGGTAGGTGACTTGTCCCCGTATAGTATATTATCAGGAGCATTGTACGGTAGGTGACTTGTCCCCATATAGTATATTATCAGGAGCATTGTACGGTAGGTGACTTGTCCCCATATAGTATATTATCAGGAGCATTGTACGGTAGGTGACATGTCCCCGTATATTATATTATCAGGAGCATTGTACGGTAGGTGACTTGTCCCTGTATAGTATATTATCAGGAGCATTGTACGGTAGGTGACTTGTCCCCGTATAGTATATTATCAGGAGCTTTGTACGGTAGGTGACTTGTCCCTGTATAGTATATTATCAGGAGCATTGTATGGTAGGTGACTTGTCCCCGTATAGTATATTATCAGGAGCATTGTACGGTAGGTGACTTGTCCCCGTATAGTATATTATCAGGAGCATTGTACGGTAGGTGTCTTGTCCCCGTATAGTATATTATCAGGAGCTTTGTACGGTAGGTGACATGTCCCCGTATAGTATATTATCAGGAGCATTGTACGGTAGGTGACATGTCCCCGTATAGTATATTATCAGGAGCATTGTACGGTAGGTGACTTGTCCCCATATAGTATATTATCAGGGGCATTGTACGGTAGGTGACTTGTCCCCGTATAGTATATTATCAGGAGCTTTGTACGGTAGGTGACTTGTCCCCATATAGTATATTATCAGGAGCATTGTACGGTAGGTGACTTGTCCCTGTATAGTATATTATCAGGGGCATTGTACGGTAGGTGTCTTGTCCCCGTATATTATATTATCAGGAGCATTGTACGGTAGGTGACTTATTCCTGTATAGTATATTATCAGGAGCTTTGTACGGTAGGTGACTTGTCCCCATATAGTATATTATCAGGAGCATTGTACGGTAGGTGACTTGTCCCCGTATAGTATATTATCAGGAGCATTGTACGGTAGGGGACTTGTCCCCGTATAGTATATTATCAGGAGCATTGTACGGTAGGTGACTTGTCCCCGTATAGTATATTATCAGGAGCATTGTACGGTAGGTGACTTGTCCCCATATAGTATATTATCAGGAGCATTGTACGGTAGGTGACTTGTCCCCGTATAGTATATTATCAGGAGCATTGTACGGTAGGTGTCTTGTCCCCGTATATTATATTATCAGGAGCATTGTACGGTAGGTGACTTATTCCTGTATAGTATATTATCAGGAGCTTTGTACGGTAGGTGACTTGTCCCCATATAGTATATTATCAGGAGCATTGTACGGTAGGTGACTTGTCCCCGTATAGTATATTATCAGGAGCATTGTACGGTAGGTGACTTGTCCCCGTATAGTATATTATCAGGAGCATTGTACGGTAGGTGACTTGTCCCCGTATAGTATATTATCAGGAGCATTGTACGGTAGGTGACTTGTACCCGTATAGTATATTATCAGGAGCATTGTACGGTAGGTGACTTGTCCCTGTATAGTATATTATCAGGAGCATTGTACGGTAGGTGACTTGTCCCCGTATAGTATATTATCAGGAGCATTGTACGGTAGGTGACTTGTCCCCGTATAGTATATTATCAGGAGCATTGTACGGTAGGTGACTTGTCCTCATATAGTATATTATCAGGAGCATTGTACGGTAGGTGACCTGTCCCTGTATAGTATATTATCAGGAGCATTGTACGGTAGGTGACCTGTCCCTGTATAGTATATTATCAGGAGCATTGTACGGTAGGTGACTTGTCCTCATATAGTATATTATCAGGAGCATTGTACGGTAGGTGACCTGTCCCTGTATAGTATATTATCAGGAGCATTGTACGGTAGGTGACCTGTCCCTGTATAGTATATTATCAGGAGCATTGTACGGTAGGTGACTTGTCCCTGTATAGTATATTATCAGGAGCATTGTACGGTAGGTGACTTGTCCCTGTATAGTATAATATCAGGAGCATTGTACGGTAGGTGACTTGTCCTCATATAGTATATTATCAGGAGCATTGTACGGTAGGTGACCTGTCCCTGTATAGTATATTATCAGGAGCATTGTACGGTAGGTGACTTGTCCCTGTATAGTATAATATCAGGAGCATTGTACGGTAGGTGACTTGTCCCCGTATAGTATATTATCAGGAGCATTGTACGGTAGGTGACTTGTCCCCATACAGTATATTATCAGGAGCATTGTACGGTAGGTGACTTGTCCCCATATAGTATATTATCAGGAGCATTGTACGGTAGGTGACTTGTCCCCATACAGTATATTATCAGGAGCATTGTACGGTAGGTGACTTGTCCCCATACAGTATATTATCAGGAGCATTGTACGGTAGGTGACTTGTCCCCGTATAGTATATTATCAGGAGCATTGTACGGTAGGTGACTTGTCCCCGTATAGTATATTATCAGGAGCATTGTACGGTAGGTGACTTGTCCCCGTATAGTATATTATCAGGAGCATTGTACGGTAGGTGACTTGTCCCCGTATAGTATATTATCAGGGGCATTGTACGGTAGGTGACTTGTCCCATACAGTATATTATCAGGAGCATTGTACGGTAGGTGACTTGTCCCCATACAGTATATTATCAGGAGCATTGTACGGTAGGTGACTTGTCCCCATACAGTATATTATCAGGAGCATTGTACGGTAGGTGACTTGTCCCCGTATAGTATATTATCAGGAGCATTGTACGGTAGGTGACTTGTCCCCGTATAGTATATTATCAGGAGCATTGTACGGTAGGTGACTTGTCCCCGTATAGTATATTATCAGGAGCATTGTACGGTAGGTGACTTGTCCCTGTATAGTATATTATCAGGAGCTTTGTACGGTAGGTGACTTGTCCCCATACAGTATATTATCAGGAGCATTGTACGGTAGGTGACTTGTCCCCATATAGTATATTATCAGGAGCATTGTACGGTAGGTGACTTGTCCCCGTATAGTATATTATCAGGGGCATTGTACGGTAGGTGACTTGTCCCCATATAGTATATTATCAGGGGCATTGTACGGTAGGTGACTTGTCCCCATATAGTATATTATCAGGGTCATTGTACGGTAGGTGACTTGTCCCCGTATAGTATATTATCAGGAGTATTGTACGGTAGGTGACTTGTCCCCGTATAGTATATTATCAGGAGCATTGTACGGTAGGTGACTTGTCCCCGTATAGTATATTATCAGGAGCATTGTACGGTAGGTGACTTGTCCCCGTATAGTATATTATCAGGAGCATTGTACGGTAGGTGACTTGTCCCCATATAGTATATTATCAGGGTCATTGTACGGTAGGTGACTTGTCCCCGTATAGTATATTATCAGGAGCATTGTACGGTAGGTGACTTGTCCCCATATAGTATATTATCAGGGGCATTGTACGGTAGGTGACTTGTCCCCGTATAGTATATTATCAGGAGCATTGTACGGTAGGTGACTTGTCCCCATATAGTATATTATCAGGAGCATTGTACGGTAGGTGACTTGTCCCCATATAGTATATTATCAGGGGCATTGTACGGTAGGTGACTTGTCCCCATATAGTATATTATCAGGAGCATTGTACGGTAGGTGACTTGTCCCCATATAGTATATTATCAGGGGCATTGTACGGTAGGTGACTTGTCCCCGTATAGTATATTATCAGGGGCATTGTACGGTAGGTGACTTGTCCCCGTATAGTATATTATCAGGAGCATTGTACGGTAGCTGACTTGTCCCCGTATAGTATATTATCAGGGGCATTGTACGGTAGGTGACTTGTCCCTGTATAGTATATTATCAGGAGCATTGTACGGTAGGTGACTTGTCCCCGTATAGTATATTATCAGGAGCATTGTACGGTAGGTGACTTATTCCTGTATAGTATATTATCAGGAGCATTGTACGGTAGGTGACTTGTCCCCGTATAGTATATTATCAGGAGCATTGTACGGTAGGTGACTTGTCCCCGTATAGTATATTATCAGGAGCATTGTACGGTAGGTGACTTGTCCCCGTATAGTATATTATCAGGGGCATTGTACGGTAGGTGACTTGTCCCCGTATAGTATATTATCAGGAGCATTGTACGGTAGGTGACTTGTCCCCATATAGTATATTATCAGGAGCATTGTACGGTAGGTGACTTGTCCCTGTATAGTATATTATCAGGAGCATTGTACGGTAGGTGACTTGTCCCCGTATAGTATATTATCAGGAGCATTGTACGGTAGGTGACTTGTCCCCATATAGTATATTATCAGGAGCATTGTACGGTAGGTGACTTGTCCCCATACAGTATATTATCAGGGGCATTGTACGGTAGGTGACTTGTCCCTGTATAGTATATTATCAGGAGCATTGTACGGTAGGTGACTTGTCCCCGTATAGTATATTATCAGGAGCATTGTACGGTAGGTGACTTGTCCCCATATAGTATATTATCAGGAGCATTGTACGGTAGGTGACATGTCCCCATACAGTATATTATCAGGAGCATTGTACGGTAGATGTCTTGTCCCTGTATAGTATATTATCAGGAGCATTGTACGGTAGGTGACTTGTCCCCGTATAGTATATTATCAGGAGCATTGTACGGTAGGTGACATGTCCCCATATAGTATATTATCAGGAGCATTGTACGGTAGGTGACTTGTCCCCGTATAGTATATTATCAGGAGCATTGTACGGTAGGTGACATGTCCCCATATAGTATATTATCAGGAGCATTGTACGGTAGGTGACTTGTCCCCGTATAGTATATTATCAGGAGCATTGTACGGTAGGTGACTTGTCCCTGTATAGTATATTATCAGGAGCATTGTACGGTAGGTGACTTGTCCCCGTATAGTATATTATCAGGAGCATTGTACGGTAGGTGACTTGTCCCTGTATAGTATATTATCAGGAGCATTGTACGGTAGGTGACTTGTCCCCATATAGTATATTATCAGGGGCATTGTACGGTAGGTGACTTGTCCCTGTATAGTATATTATCAGGAGCATTGTACGGTAGGTGACTTGTCCCCATATAGTATATTATCAGGAGCATTGTACGGCAGGTGACTTGTCCCCGTATAGTATATTATCAGGAGCATTGTACGGTAGGTGACTTGTCCCCGTATAGTATATTATCAGGAGCATTGTACGGTAGGTGACTTGTCCCCATATAGTATATTATCAGGGGCATTGTACGGTAGGTGACTTGTCCCCGTATAGTATATTATCAGGGGCATTGTACGGTAGGTGACTTGTCCCCGTATAGTATATTATCAGGGGCATTGTACGGTAGGTGACTTGTCCCCGTATATTATATTATCAGGAGCATTGTACGGTAGGTGACTTGTCCCCGTATAGTATATTATCAGGAGCATTGTACGGTAGGTGACTTGTCCCCGTATAGTATATTATCAGGGGCATTGTACGGTAGGTGACTTGTCCCCATATAGTATATTATCAGGGGCATTGTACGGTAGGTGACATGTCCCCGTATAGTATATTATCAGGAGCATTGTACGGTAGGTGACTTGTCCCCATATAGTATATTATCAGGGGCATTGTACGGTAGGTGACTTGTCCCCATATAGTATATTATCAGGGGCATTGTACGGTAGGTGACATGTCCCCGTATAGTATATTATCAGGAGCATTGTACGGTAGGTGACTTGTCCCCATATAGTATATTATCAGGAGCATTGTACGGTAGGTGTCTTGTCCCCGTATAGTATATTATCAGGAGCATTGTACGGTAGGTGACTTGTCCCCGTATAGTATATTATCAGGAGCATTGTACGGTAGGTGTCTTGTCCCCGTATAGTATATTATCAGGAGCATTGTACGGTAGGTGACTTGTCCCCGTATAGTATATTATCAGGAGCATTGTACGATAGGTGACTTGTCCCTGTATAGTATATTATCAGGGGCATTGTACGGTAGGTGACTTGTCCCCGTATAGTATATTATCAGGAGCATTGTACGGTAGGTGACTTGTCCCCATATAGTATATTATCAGGGGCATTGTACGGTAGGTGACATGTCCCCGTATAGTATATTATCAGGAGCATTGTACGGTAGGTGACTTGTCCCCATATAGTATATTATCAGGGGCATTGTACGGTAGGTGACTTGTCCCCATATAGTATATTATCAGGGGCATTGTACGGTAGGTGACATGTCCCCGTATAGTATATTATCAGGAGCATTGTACGGTAGGTGACTTGTCCCCATATAGTATATTATCAGGAGCATTGTACGGTAGGTGACTTGTCCCCGTATAGTATATTATCAGGAGCATTGTACGATAGGTGACTTGTCCCTGTATAGTATATTATCAGGGGCATTGTACGGTAGGTGACTTGTCCCCGTATAGTATATTATCAGGAGCATTGTACGGTAGGTGACTTGTCCCTGTATAGTATATTATCAGGAGCATTGTACGGTAGGTGACTTGTCCCCGTATAGTATATTATCAGGAGCATTGTACGGTAGGTGACTTGTCCCCGTATAGTATATTATCAGGGGCATTGTACGGTAGGTGACTTGTCCCTGTATAGTATATTATCAGGAGCATTGTACGGTAGGTGACTTGTCCCCATATAGTATATTATCAGGAGCATTGTACGGTAGGTGACTTGTCCCCATATAGTATATTATCAGGAGCATTGTACGGTAGGTGTCTTGTCCCCGTATAGTATATTATCAGGGGCATTGTACGGCAGGTGACTTGTCCCCGTATAGTATATTATCAGGAGCATTGTACGGTAGGTGACTTGTCCCCGTATAGTATATTATCAGGAGCATTGTACGGTAGGTGACTTGTCCCCGTATAGTATATTATCAGGGGCATTGTACGGTAGGTGACTTGTCCCCGTATAGTATATTATCAGGGGCATTGTACGGTAGGTGACATGTCCCCGTATAGTATATTATCAGGAGCATTGTACGGTAGGTGACTTGTCCCCGTATATTATATTATCAGGAGCATTGTACGGTAGGTGACTTGTCCCCGTATAGTATATTATCAGGAGCATTGTACGGTAGGTGACTTGTCCCTGTATAGTATATTATCAGGAGCATTGTACGGTAGGTGACATGTCCCCGTATAGTATATTATCAGGAGCATTGTAAGGTAGGTGTCTTGTCCCCGTATAGTATATTATCAGGGGCATTGTACGGCAGGTGACTTGTCCCCGTATAGTATATTATCAGGAGCATTGTACGGTAGGTGACTTGTCCCTGTATAGTATATTATCAGGGGCATTGTACGGTAGGTGACTTGTCCCTGTATAGTATATTATCAGGGGCATTGTACGGTAGGTGACTTGTCCCTGTATAGTATATTATCAGGAGCATTGTACGGTAGGTGACTTGTCCCCGTATAGTATATTATCAGGAGCATTGTACGGTAGGTGACTTGTCCCCGTATAGTATATTATCAGGAGCATTGTACGGTAGGTGACTTGTCCCCGTATAGTATATTATCAGGGGCATTGTACGGTAGGTGACATGTCCCCGTATAGTATATTATCAGGAGCATTGTACGGTAGGTGTCTTGTCCCCGTATAGTATATTATCAGGAGCATTGTACGGTAGGTGACTTGTCCCCGTATAGTATATTATCAGGGGCATTGTACGGTAGGTGACATGTCCCCGTATAGTATATTATCAGGAGCATTGTACGGTAGGTGACTTGTCCCCGTATAGTATATTATCAGGGGCATTGTATGGTAGGTGACATGTCCCCGTATAGTATATTATCAGGAGCATTGTACGGTAGGTGACTTGTCCCCGTATAGTATATTATCAGGGGCATTGTACGGTAGGTGACTTGTCCCCGTATAGTATATTATCAGGGGCATTGTACGGTAGGTGACATGTCCCCGTATAGTATATTATCAGGAGCATTGTACGGTAGGTGACTTGTCCCCGTATAGTATATTATCAGGAGCATTGTACGGTAGGTGACTTGTCCCCGTATAGTATATTATCAGGAGCATTGTACGGTAGGTGTCTTGTCCCCGTATAGTATATTATCAGGGGCATTGTACGGTAGGTGACATGTCCCCGTATAGTATATTATCAGGAGCATTGTACGGTAGGTGTCTTGTCCCTGTATAGTATATTATCAGGAGCATTGTACGGTAGGTGACTTGTCCCCGTATAGTATATTATCAGGAGCATTGTACGGTAGGTGACTTGTCCCCGTATAGTATATTATCAGGAGCATTGTACGGTAGGTGACTTGTCCCTGTATAGTATATTATCAGGAGCATTGTACGGTAGGTGACTTGTCCCCGTATAGTATATTATCAGGGGCATTGTACGGTAGGTGACTTGTCCCCGTATAGTATATTATCAGGAGCATTGTACGGTAGGTGACTTGTCCCCGTATAGTATATTATCAGGGGCATTGTACGGTAGGTGACTTGTCCCCGTATAGTATATTATCAGGGGCATTGTACAGTAGGTGTCTTGTCCCCGTATAGTATATTATCAGGAGCATTGTACGGTAGGTGACTTGTCCCCGTATAGTATATTATCAGGGGCATTGTACGGTAGGTGACTTGTCCCCGTATAGTATATTATCAGGGGCATTGTACAGTAGGTGTCTTGTCCCCGTATAGTATATTATCAGGAGCATTGTACGGTAGGTGACTTGTCCCCGTATAGTATATTATCAGGGGCATTGTACGGTAGGTGACTTGTCCCCGTATAGTATATTATCAGGGGCATTGTACAGTAGGTGTCTTGTCCCCGTATAGTATATTATCAGGAGCATTGTACGGTAGGTGACTTGTCCCTGTATAGTATATTATCAGGAGCATTGTACGGTAGGTGACTTGTCCCCGTATAGTATATTATCAGGAGCATTGTACGGTAGGTGACTTGTCCCTGTATAGTATATTATCAGGAGCATTGTACGGTAGGTGACTTGTCCCCGTATAGTATATTATCAGGAGCTTTGTACGGTAGGTGACTTGTCCCCGTATAGTATATTATCAGGAGCATTGTACGGTAGGTGACTTGTCCCCGTATAGTATATTATCAGGGGCATTGTACAGTAGGTGTCTTGTCCCCGTATAGTATATTATCAGGAGCATTGTACGGTAGGTGACTTGTCCCTGTATAGTATATTATCAGGAGCATTGTACGGTAGGTGACTTGTCCCCGTATAGTATATTATCAGGGGCATTGTACGGTAGGTGACTTGTCCCCGTATAGTATATTATCAGGGGCATTGTACAGTAGGTGTCTTGTCCCCGTATAGTATATTATCAGGAGCATTGTACGGTAGGTGACTTGTCCCTGTATAGTATATTATCAGGAGCATTGTACGGTAGGTGACTTGTCCCCGTATAGTATATTATCAGGAGCATTGTACGGTAGGTGACTTGTCCCTGTATAGTATATTATCAGGAGCATTGTACGGTAGGTGACTTGTCCCCGTATAGTATATTATCAGGAGCTTTGTACGGTAGGTGACTTGTCCCTGTATAGTATATTATCAGGGGCATTGTACAGTAGGTGTCTTGTCCCCGTATAGTATATTATCAGGAGCATTGTACGATAGGTGACTTGTCCCTGTATAGTATATTATCAGGGGCATTGTACGGTAGGTGACATGTCCCCGTATAGTATATTATCAGGAGCATTGTACGGTAGGTGACTTGTCCCCGTATAGTATATTATCAGGGGCATTGTACGGTAGGTGACATGTCCCCGTATAGTATATTATCAGGAGCATTGTACGGTAGGTGACTTGTCCCCGTATAGTATATTATCAGGGGCATTGTACGGTAGGTGACATGTCCCCGTATAGTATATTATCAGGAGCATTGTACGGTAGGTGACTTGTCCCCGTATAGTATATTATCAGGGGCATTGTACGGTAGGTGACTTGTCCCCGTATAGTATTTTATCAGGGGCATTGTACGGTAGGTGACATGTCCCCGTATAGTATATTATCAGGAGCATTGTACGGTAGGTGACTTGTCCCCGTATAGTATATTATCAGGAGCATTGTACGGTAGGTGACTTGTCCCCGTATAGTATATTATCAGGAGCATTGTACGGTAGGTGACTTGTCCCCGTATAGTATATTATCAGGAGCATTGTACGGTAGGTGACATGTCCCCGTATAGTATATTATCAGGGGCATTGTACGGTAGGTGACTTGTCCCCATACAGTATATTATCAGGAGCATTGTACGGTAGGTGACTTGTCCCCATATAGTATATTATCAGGGGCATTGTACGTTAGGTGACTTGTCCCCGTATAGTATATTATCAGGGGCATTGTACAGTAGGTGTCTTGTCCCCGTATAGTATATTATCAGGAGCATTGTACGGTAGGTGACTTGTCCCCGTATAGTATATTATCAGGAGCATTGTACGGTAGGTGACATGTCCCCGTATAGTATATTATCAGGAGCATTGTACGGTAGGTGACTTGTCCCCGTATAGTATATTATCAGGAGCATTGTACGGTAGGTGTCTTGTCCCCGTATAGTATATTATCAGGAGCATTGTACGGTAGGTGACTTGTCCCCGTATAGTATATTATCAGGGGCATTGTACAGTAGGTGTCTTGTCCCCGTATAGTATATTATCAGGAGCATTGTACGGTAGGTGACTTGTCCCCGTATAGTATATTATCAGGAGCATTGTACGGTAGGTGACTTGTCCCCGTATAGTATATTATCAGGAGCTTTGTACGGTAGGTGACTTGTCCCCTTATAGTATATTATCAGGAGCATTGTACGGTAGGTGACTTGTCCCCATATAGTATATTATCAGGAGCATTGTACGGTAGGTGACCTGTCCCTGTATAGTATATTATCAGGAGCATTGTACGGTAGGTGACTTGTCCCTGTATAGTATAATATCAGGAGCATTGTACGGTAGGTGACTTGTCCCCGTATAGTATATTATCAGGAGCATTGTACGGTAGGTGACTTGTCCCCATACAGTATATTATCAGGAGCATTGTACGGTAGGTGACTTGTCCCCGTATAGTATATTATCAGGAGCATTGTACGGTAGGTGACTTGTCCCCATACAGTATATTATCAGGAGCATTGTACGGTAGGTGACTTGTCCCCGTATAGTATATTATCAGGAGCTTTGTACGGTAGGTGACTTGTCCCCTTATAGTATATTATCAGGGGCATTGTACGGTAGGTGACTTGTCCCCATATAGTATATTATCAGGAGCATTGTACGGTAGGTGACTTGTCCCCATACAGTATATTATCAGGAGCATTGTACGGTAGGTGACTTGTCCCCGTATAGTATATTATCAGGAGCATTGTACGGTAGGTGACCTGTCCCTGTATAGTATATTATCAGGAGCATTGTACGGTAGGTGACTTGTCCCTGTATAGTATATTATCAGGAGCATTGTACGGTAGGTGTCTTGTCCCATACAGTATATTATCAGGAGCATTGTACGGTAGGTGACTTGTCCCCATACAGTATATTATCAGGAGCATTGTACGGTAGGTGACTTGTCCCCATACAGTATATTATCAGGAGCATTGTACGGTAGGTGACTTGTCCCCGTATAGTATATTATCAGGAGCATTGTACGGTAGGTGACTTGTCCCTGTATAGTATATTATCAGGAGCATTGTACGGTAGGTGACTTGTCCCCGTATAGTATATTATCAGGAGCATTGTACGGTAGGTGACTTGTCCCCGTATAGTATATTATCAGGGGCATTGTACGGTAGGTGACTTGTCCCCGTATAGTATATTATCAGGAGCATTGTACGGTAGGTGACATGTCCCCGTATAGTATATTATCAGGGGCATTGTACGGTAGGTGACTTGTCCCCATACAGTATATTATCAGGAGCATTGTACGGTAGGTGACTTGTCCCCATATAGTATATTATCAGGGGCATTGTACGGTAGGTGACTTGTCCCCGTATAGTATATTATCAGGGGCATTGTACAGTAGGTGTCTTGTCCCCGTATAGTATATTATCAGGAGCATTGTACGGTAGGTGACTTGTCCCCGTATAGTATATTATCAGGGGCATTGTACGGTAGGTGACTTGTCCCTGTATAGTATATTATCAGGGGCATTGTACAGTAGGTGTCTTGTCCCCGTATAGTATATTATCAGGAGCATTGTACGATAGGTGACTTGTCCCCGTATAGTATATTATCAGGAGCATTGTACGGTAGGTGACTTGTCCCCGTATAGTATATTATCAGGGGCATTGTACGGTAGGTGACTTGTCCCCGTATAGTATATTATCAGGGGCATTGTACGGTAGGTGACATGTCCCCGTATAGTATATTATCAGGAGCATTGTACGGTAGGTGACTTGTCCCCGTATAGTATATTATCAGGGGCATTGTACGGTAGGTGACATGTCCCCGTATAGTATATTATCAGGAGCATTGTACGGTAGGTGACTTGTCCCCGTATAGTATATTATCAGGGGCATTGTACGGTAGGTGACTTGTCCCCGTATAGTATATTATCAGGGGCATTGTACGGTAGGTGACATGTCCCCGTATAGTATATTATCAGGAGCATTGTACGGTAGGTGACTTGTCCCCGTATAGTATATTATCAGGAGCATTGTACGGTAGGTGACTTGTCCCCGTATAGTATATTATCAGGAGCATTGTACGGTAGGTGACTTGTCCCCGTATAGTATATTATCAGGAGCATTGTACGGTAGGTGACATGTCCCCGTATAGTATATTATCAGGGGCATTGTACGGTAGGTGACTTGTCCCCATACAGTATATTATCAGGAGCATTGTACGGTAGGTGACTTGTCCCCATATAGTATATTATCAGGGGCATTGTACGGTAGGTGACTTGTCCCCGTATAGTATATTATCAGGGGCATTGTACAGTAGGTGTCTTGTCCCCGTATAGTATATTATCAGGAGCATTGTACGGTAGGTGACTTGTCCCCGTATAGTATATTATCAGGAGCATTGTACGGTAGGTGACATGTCCCCGTATAGTATATTATCAGGAGCATTGTACGGTAGGTGACTTGTCCCCGTATAGTATATTATCAGGAGCATTGTACGGTAGGTGTCTTGTCCCCGTATAGTATATTATCAGGAGCATTGTACGGTAGGTGACTTGTCCCCGTATAGTATATTATCAGGGGCATTGTACAGTAGGTGTCTTGTCCCCGTATAGTATATTATCAGGAGCATTGTACGGTAGGTGACTTGTCCCCGTATAGTATATTATCAGGAGCATTGTACGGTAGGTGACTTGTCCCCGTATAGTATATTATCAGGAGCTTTGTACGGTAGGTGACTTGTCCCCTTATAGTATATTATCAGGAGCATTGTACGGTAGGTGACTTGTCCCCATATAGTATATTATCAGGAGCATTGTACGGTAGGTGACCTGTCCCTGTATAGTATATTATCAGGAGCATTGTACGGTAGGTGACTTGTCCCTGTATAGTATAATATCAGGAGCATTGTACGGTAGGTGACTTGTCCCCGTATAGTATATTATCAGGAGCATTGTACGGTAGGTGACTTGTCCCCATACAGTATATTATCAGGAGCATTGTACGGTAGGTGACTTGTCCCCGTATAGTATATTATCAGGAGCATTGTACGGTAGGTGACTTGTCCCCATACAGTATATTATCAGGAGCATTGTACGGTAGGTGACTTGTCCCCGTATAGTATATTATCAGGAGCTTTGTACGGTAGGTGACTTGTCCCCTTATAGTATATTATCAGGGGCATTGTACGGTAGGTGACTTGTCCCCATATAGTATATTATCAGGAGCATTGTACGGTAGGTGACTTGTCCCCATACAGTATATTATCAGGAGCATTGTACGGTAGGTGACTTGTCCCTGTATAGTATATTATCAGGAGCATTGTACGGTAGGTGTCTTGTCCCATACAGTATATTATCAGGAGCATTGTACGGTAGGTGACTTGTCCCCATACAGTATATTATCAGGAGCATTGTACGGTAGGTGACTTGTCCCCATACAGTATATTATCAGGAGCATTGTACGGTAGGTGACTTGTCCCCGTATAGTATATTATCAGGAGCATTGTACGGTAGGTGACTTGTCCCTGTATAGTATATTATCAGGAGCATTGTACGGTAGGTGACTTGTCCCCGTATAGTATATTATCAGGAGCATTGTACGGTAGGTGACTTGTCCCCGTATAGTATATTATCAGGGGCATTGTACGGTAGGTGACTTGTCCCTGTATAGTATATTATCAGGAGCATTGTACGGTAGGTGACTTGTCCCCGTATAGTATATTATCAGGAGCATTGTACGGTAGGTGACTTGTCCCCGTATAGTATATTATCAGGAGCATTGTACGGTAGGTGACATGTCCCCGTATAGTATATTATCAGGGGCATTGTACGGTAGGTGACTTGTCCCCATACAGTATATTATCAGGAGCATTGTACGGTAGGTGACTTGTCCCCATATAGTATATTATCAGGAGCATTGTACGGTAGGTGACTTGTCCCCGTATAGTATATTATCAGGAGCATTGTATGGTAGGTGACTTGTCCCCATATAGTATATTATCAGGGGCATTGTACGGTAGGTGACTTGTCCCCATATAGTATATTATCAGGGTCATTGTACGGTAGGTGACTTGTCCCCGTATAGTATATTATCAGGAGCATTGTACGGTAGGTGACTTGTCCCCGTATAGTATATTATCAGGGGCATTGTACGGTAGGTGACTTGTCCCCATATAGTATATTATCAGGAGCATTGTACGGTAGGTGACTTGTCCCCGTATAGTATATTATCAGGAGCATTGTACGGTAGGTGACTTGTCCCCGTATAGTATATTATCAGGAGCATTGTACGGTAGGTGACTTGTCCCCATATAGTATATTATCAGGGTCATTGTACGGTAGGTGACTTGTCCCCGTATAGTATATTATCAGGAGCATTGTACGGTAGGTGACTTGTCCCCATATAGTATATTATCAGGGGCATTGTACGGTAGGTGACTTGTCCCCATATAGTATATTATCAGGGGCATTGTACGGTAGGTGACTTGTCCCCATATAGTATATTATCAGGGTCATTGTACGGTAGGTGACATGTCCCCGTATAGTATATTATCAGGAGCATTGTACGGTAGGTGACTTGTCCCCGTATAGTATATTATCAGGAGCATTGTACGGTAGGTGACTTGTCCCCATATAGTATATTATCAGGAGCATTGTACGGTAGGTGACTTGTCCCCATATAGTATATTATCAGGGGCATTGTACGGTAGGTGACTTGTCCCCATATAGTATATTATCAGGGGCATTGTACGGTAGCTGACTTGTCCCCGTATAGTATATTATCAGGGGCATTGTACGGTAGGTGACTTGTCCCTGTATAGTATATTATCAGGAGCATTGTACGGTAGGTGACTTATTCCTGTATAGTATATTATCAGGAGCATTGTACGGTAGGTGACTTGTCCCCGTATAGTATATTATCAGGAGCATTGTACGGTAGGTGACTTGTCCCCGTATAGTATATTATCAGGAGCATTGTACGGTAGGTGACTTGTCCCCGTATAGTATATTATCAGGAGCATTGTACGGTAGGTGACTTGTCCCTGTATAGTATATTATCAGGAGCATTGTACGGTAGGTGACTTGTCCCCGTATAGTATATTATCAGGAGCATTGTACGGTAGGTGACTTGTCCCCGTATAGTATATTATCAGGAGCATTGTACGGTAGGTGACTTGTCCCCGTATAGTATATTATCAGGAGCATTGTACGGTAGGTGACTTGTCCCCGTATAGTATATTATCAGGAGCATTGTACGGTAGGTGACTTGTCCCTGTATAGTATATTATCAGGAGCATTGTACGGTAGGTGACCTGTCCCTGTATAGTATATTATCAGGAGCATTGTACGGTAGGTGACTTGTCCCTGTATAGTATATTATCAGGAGCATTGTACGGTAGGTGTCTTGTCCCATACAGTATATTATCAGGAGAATTGTACGGTAGGTGACTTGTCCCCATACAGTATATTATCAGGAGCATTGTACGGTAGGTGACTTGTCCCCGTATAGTATATTATCAGGAGCATTGTACGGTAGGTGACTTGTCCCCATATAGTATATTATCAGGAGCATTGTACGGTAGGTGACTTGTCCCCGTATAGTATATTATCAGGAGCATTGTACGGTAGGTGACTTGTCCCTGTATAGTATATTATCAGGAGCATTGTACGGTAGGTGACTTGTCCCCGTATAGTATATTATCAGGAGCATTGTACGGTAGGTGTCTTGTCCCCGTATAGTATATTATCAGGAGCATTGTACGGTAGGTGACTTGTCCCCGTATATTATATTATCAGGAGCATTGTACGGTAGGTGACTTGTCCCCGTATAGTATATTATCAGGAGCATTGTACGGTAGGTGACTTGTCCCTGTATATTATATTATCAGGAGCATTGTACGGTAGGTGACTTGTCCCCGTATAGTATATTATCAGGAGCATTGTACGGTAGGTGACTTGTCCCCATATAGTATATTATCAGGAGCATTGTACGGTAGGTGACTTGTCCCCATATAGTATATTATCAGGAGCATTGTACGGTAGGTGACATGTCCCCGTATAGTATATTATCAGGAGCATTGTACGGTAGGTGACTTGTCCCCGTATATTATATTATCAGGAGCATTGTACGGTAGGTGACTTGTCCCCGTATAGTATATTATCAGGAGCATTGTACGGTAGGTGACTTGTCCCCGTATAGTATATTATCAGGAGCATTGTACGGTAGGTGACTTGTCCCCGTATAGTATATTATCAGGAGCTTTGTACGGTAGGTGACTTGTCCCCGTATAGTATATTATCAGGAGCATTGTACGGTAGGTGACTTGTCCCCGTATAGTATATTATCAGGAGCATTGTACGGTAGGTGACTTGTCCCCGTATAGTATATTATCAGGAGCATTGTACGGTTGGTGTCTTGTCCCCGTATAGTATATTATCAGGGGCATTGTACGGTAGGTGACATGTCCCCGTATAGTATATTATCAGGAGCATTGTACGGTAGGTGTCTTGTCCCCGTATAGTATATTATCAGGAGCATTGTACGGTAGGTGACTTGTCCCCGTATAGTATATTATCAGGAGCTTTGTACGGTAGGTGACTTGTCCCCGTATAGTATATTATCAGGAGCATTGTACGGTAGGTGACTTGTCCCTGTATAGTATATTATCAGGAGCATTGTACGGTAGGTGACTTGTCCCCGTATAGTATATTATCAGGGGCATTGTACGGTAGGTGTCTTGTCCCCGTATAGTATATTATCAGGGGCATTGTACTGTAGGTGTCTTGTCCCCGTATAGTATATTATCAGGAGCATTGTACGGTAGGTGACTTGTCCCCGTATAGTATATTATCAGGGGCATTGTACGGTAGGTGACTTGTCCCCGTATAGTATATTATCAGGGGCATTGTACAGTAGGTGTCTTGTCCCCGTATAGTATATTATCAGGGGCATTGTACGGTAGGTGACTTGTCCCCGTATAGTATATTATCAGGAGCATTGTACGGTAGGTGACTTGTCCCCGTATAGTATATTATCAGGAGCTTTGTACGGTAGGTGACTTGTCCCCGTATAGTATATTATCAGGAGTATTGTACGGTAGGTGACTTGTCCCTGTATAGTATATTATCAGGAGCTTTGTACGGTAGGTGACTTGTCCCCGTATAGTATATTATCAGGGGCATTGTACGGTAGGTGACTTGTCCCCGTATAGTATATTATCAGGGGCATTGTACGGTAGGTGACTTGTCCCCGTATATTATATTATCAGGAGCATTGTACGGTAGGTGACTTGTCCCCGTATAGTATATTATCAGTAGCATTGTACGGTAGGTGACTTGTCCCCGTATAGTATATTATCAGGAGCATTGTACGGTAGGTGACTTGTCCCCGTATAGTATATTATCAGGAGCTTTGTACGGTAGGTGACTTGTCCCCGTATAGTATATTATCAGGAGCATTGTACGGTAGGTGACTTGTCCCCGTATAGTATATTATCAGGAGCATTGTACGGTAGGTGACTTGTCCCCGTATAGTATATTATCAGGGGCATTGTACGGTAGGTGACTTGTCCCCGTATAGTATATTATCAGGAGCATTGTACGGTAGGTGTCTTGTCCCCGTATAGTATATTATCAGGGGCATTGTACGGTAGGTGACATGTCCCCGTATAGTATATTATCAGGAGCATTGTACGGTAGGTGACATGTCCCCGTATAGTATATTATCAGGAGCATTGTACGGTAGGTGACTTGTCCCCGTATAGTATATTATCAGGAGCTTTGTACGGTAGGTGACTTGTCCCCGTATAGTATATTATCAGGAGCATTGTACGGTAGGTGACTTGTCCCCGTATAGTATATTATCAGGAGCATTGTACGGTAGGTGACTTGTCCCCGTATAGTATATTATCAGGAGCATTGTACGGTAGGTGACTTGTCCCCGTATAGTATATTATCAGGGGCATTGTACGGTAGGTGACTTGTCCCCGTATAGTATATTATCAGGGGCATTGTACGGTAGGTGTCTTGTCCCCGTATAGTATATTATCAGGAGCATTGTACGGTAGGTGACTTGTCCCCGTATAGTATATTATCAGGGGCATTGTACGGTAGGTGACTTGTCCCCGTATAGTATATTATCAGGGGCATTGTACGGTAGGTGACTTGTCCCCGTATAGTATATTATCAGGGGCATTGTACGGTAGGTGTCTTGTCCCCGTATAGTATATTATCAGGGGCATTGTACGGTAGGTGACATGTCCCCGTATAGTATATTATCAGGGGCATTGTACGGTAGGTGACTTGTCCCCGTATAGTATATTATCAGGAGCATTGTACGGTAGGTGACTTGTCCCCGTATAGTATATTATCAGGAGCTTTGTACGGTAGGTGACTTGTCCCCGTATAGTATATTATCAGGAGCATTGTAGGTAGGTGACTTGTCCCCGTATAGTATATTATCAGGAGCATTGTACGGTAGGTGACTTGTCCCTGTATAGTATATTATCAGGAGCTTTGTACGGTAGGTGACTTGTCCCCTTATAGTATATTATCAGGAGCATTGTACGGTAGGTGTCTTGTCCCCGTATAGTATATTATCAGGGGCATTGTACGGTAGGTGACTTGTCCCCGTATAGTATATTATCAGGAGCATTGTACGGTAGGTGACTTGTCCCCGTATAGTATATTATCAGGAGCATTGTACGGTAGGTGTCTTGTCCCCGTATAGTATATTATCAGGAGCATTGTACGGTAGGTGACTTGTCCCCGTATAGTATATTATCAGGAGCATTGTACGGTAGGTGACTTGTCCCCATATAGTATATTATCAGGAGCATTGTATGGTAGGTGACTTGTCCCCATATAGTATATTATCAGGAGCATTGTACGGTAGGTGACTTGTCCCCGTATAGTATATTATCAGGAGCATTGTACGGTAGGTGACATGTCCCCGTATAGTATATTATCAGGAGCATTGTACGGTAGGTGACCTGTCCCCGTATAGTATATTATCAGGAGCATTGTACGGTAGGTGACTTGTCCCTGTATAGTATATTATCAGGAGCATTGTACGGTAGGTGACTTGTCCCCGTATAGTATATTATCAGGAGCATTGTACGGTAGGTGACTTGTCCCTGTATAGTATATTATCAGGAGCATTGTACGGTAGGTGACTTGTCCCCGTATAGTATATTATCAGGAGCATTGTACGGTAGGTGACTTATTCCTGTATAGTATATTATCAGGGGCATTGTACGGTAGGTGACTTGTCCCCGTATAGTATATTATCAGGGGCATTGTACAGTAGGTGTCTTGTCCCCGTATAGTATATTATCAGGAGCATTGTACGGTAGGTGACTTATTCCTGTATAGTATATTATCAGGGGCATTGTACGGTAGGTGTCTTGTCCCCATATAGTATATTATCAGGAGCATTGTACGGTAGGTGTCTTGTCCCCGTATAGTATATTATCAGGAGCATTGTACGGTAGGTGTCTTGTCCCCGTATAGTATATTATCAGGAGCATTGTACGGTAGGTGACTTGTCCCCGTATAGTATATTATCAGGGTCATTGTACGGTAGGTGACTTGTCCCCGTATAGTATATTATCAGGAGCATTGTACGGTAGGTGACTTGTCCCCATATAGTATATTATCAGGGTCATTGTACGGTAGGTGACTTGTCCCTGTATAGTATATTATCAGGAGCATTGTACGGTAGGTGACTTGTCCCTGTATAGTATATTATCAGGAGCATTTTACGGTAGGTGTCTTGTCCCCGTATAGTATATTATCAGGGGCATTGTACGGTAGGTGACACATGTGGTCTTCTTCCACCCTAGGATGGCTCCATAAACTCATCTGCCAGTCTGGGGACTCAGCCAGCTCGGGTTCCTGACCCTACAGTTCATATGGTGGCCTATCTGACACAGCGGGAGAGAGACTTCCTTCAGGAGAAGGAAGAGGAAGTGATCAGACTGCAGGATCAGGTGAGCAGCCTATAGCGTAGTCACAAGAGGTCACGTGATCAGCAAGAAACGCGTCACTATATCTGACCCGACACACACAACCCCAATAGAGGACCATCACCTTGTCCCGGCTCTCTACTGCACCAAATGGTCCACCCTTTGTGAACAGGAGACAGGTGCTCTTTAATGGAGCCTGTGATCTTAGGAGACCTTTCTACATGGATTCATTTTATAAGAACTGTGAAAGCCAAATGAAAGAAAAGGTGATAACTTGACCTTGACTATTAGGTACAAAAACCAATGGCCCCCCCTGGGAGGTTCCTTGTGCAGCTCCCCTCCCAAGAGACAATAAATGGACTATGCCAGGTGTAGAGTGACAACATTCTCCCTATGAGGTTCCTTGTCCGGCTCCCCTCACAAGACATGAATGGATTGTGCCATTTATGGAGGTTCCTGGTGTGGAGTGACATCATTCCCTGTGTGGGGTTCCTTGTCCGGCTCCCCTCCCAAGACATGAATGGATTGTGCCATTTATGGAGGTTCCTGGCGTGGAGTGACATCATTCCCTGTGTGGGGTTCCTTGTCCGGCTCCCCTCCCAAGACATGAATGGATTGTGCCATTTATGGAGGTTCCTGGTGTGGAATGACATCATTCCCTGTGTGGGGTTCCTTGTCCGGCTCCCCTCCCAAGACATGAATGGATTGTGCCATTTATGGAGGTTCCTGGTGTAGAGTGACATCATTCCCTGTGTGGGGTTCCTTGCCCGGCTTCCCTCCCAAGACATGAATAGGCAATGCCAGGTAAGGTGTAGAGGGACAATGTTCCCCTGAGGTTCCTTGTCTGGCTCCCCTCCCAAGACATGAATAGATTATGCCAGGTGTGGGGGGACATTAATCTTCTGAGGTTCTGTCACGTACCTGGCGGTAGAGCTTGATATGCAGAGGACGGCCTCTCTTACACCTCTGACTCGAGGCCCCTGGTAGAGCAGACAGGAGGCGCAGGAGTGCAGAGTCGCACGAGTGCCTGGTGGGATCACTGACCACGGAGCCGGACTGGAACCCCTGAAGAGACTGTGGAGGAACACCGGTACAGGAGAAGACCAGGAGCAGCGGTCAGCAGATAGCAGGAACTGACTAGGTACTGGAACACCACAGGCAGAGGAGCAGGTGCAGCTGCAGGTGGGATGGATGCTCAGCAGGACTCTGGAGGGCTGGAGAGAAGGCAGGTGCAGGCAGGCAGGGTCATACACTGGCGGACAAGTCAGGAACAGATGCGATGAATGGAGCGGAGTCAGGGTTCAGGCCGGATCGGTAATGGGCTGACAGCAAGGTAGCAGACGGAGCACTCAGATGCAGAGTCAAGACAAGCTGGGACAGGTGCAGGCAGAAAGCAGGAACGTCAGGGACAAGCCGGGTCAGGTGCAGGCAGAAAGCGGGAACGTCAGGGGCAAGCCGGGTCAGGTGCAGGCAGAAAGCAGGAATGTCAGGGACAAGCCGGGTCAGGTGCAGGCATAAAGCAGGAATGTCAGGGACAAGCCGGGTCAGGTGCAGGCATAAAGCAGGGACGTCAGGGACAAGCCGGGTCAGGTGCAGGCAGAAAGCAGGAACGTCAGGGACAAGCCAGGTCAGGTGCAGGCAGAAAGCAGGAACGTCAGGGACAAGCCGGGTCAGGTGCAGGCATAAAGCAGGAACGTCAGGGACAAGCCGGGTCAGGTGCAGGCATAAAGCAGGAACGTCAGGGACAATCCGGGTCAGGTGCAGGCATAAAGCAGGAACGTCAGGGACAAGCCGGGTCAAATAACAGGAACAGGTATCAGCTATAAGTAGCAGGGACACATAGGAACGCTGTAGGGCAGACAGCATTGAGTCTACGTACTGACCCAGTTTAAATAGCCTGTTTGGCACCAAGAGCTGTCACAGGGTATGCGCATGCGCACGTGCGCACATGGATGCGCGCATGGGCGCACCAACGGTGTTCTAACAGGAACTGAGGTTTCAGGCCGTTTTCTACGGCTGCCATCTTGGATGCTGGCATGTCCTTCCTAACAGGTTCCTTGTTCGGCTCCTCTCATTGAAATTGGAGACAATGCTAATTGGAGAGCGATACCGTTGCCTGTGTGGGGGCTCCTTGCCCAGCTCCCCTCCAGTGACATGAATGGATTATGCCAGGTGTAGAGTTCAATGTTCCCCTGAAGTTCCTTCTCCGGCTCCCCTCCCATGTCATGAATGGATTTTGTCAGGTTTACAGTGACAACGTTCCCCTCGCGGGACATGAATAGGTTATTCCAGGTGCACAGTGATGTAGTCCCCCCTGAGGTTCCTTGTCCTGCTCCCCTCTTGGGACATGATAGGGTTATGTCGGGTGTGGAGTGCTGTGCCCCCCCACCCCTCTTTCTGAAGTTCCTTGTCCCCCCCACCCCTCTTCCTGAAGTTCCTTGCCCCCCCACCCCTCTTCCTGAAGTTCCTTGTCCCCCCCTCCCCTCTTTCTGAAGTTCCTTGCCCCCCCACCCCTCTTCCTGAAGTTCCTTGCCCCCCCACCCCTGTTCCTGAAGTTCCTTGCCCCCCCATCCCTCTTCCTGAAGTTCCTTGTCCCCCCCCACCCCTCTTCCTGAAGTTCCTTCCCCCCCACCCCTCTTCCTGAAGTTCCTTGTCCCCCCCCACCCCTCTTCCTGAAGTTCCCTGTCCCCCCTCCCCTCTTTCTGAAGTTACTTGTTCCCCCCCACCCCTCTTCCTGAAGTTCCTTGCCCCCCCACCCCTCTTCCTGAAGTTCCTTGTCCCCCCCACCCCTCTTCCTGAAGTTCCTTGTCCCCCTCCCCTCTTTCTGAAGTTACTTGTCCCCCCCCACCCCTCTTCCTGAAGTTCCTTGCCCCCCACCCCTCTTCCTGAAGTTCCTTGCCCCCCTCCCCTCTTTCTGAAGTTACTTGTCCCCCCCACCCCTCTTCCTGAAGTTCCTTGCCCCCCCACCCCTCTTCCTGAAGTTCCTTGTCCCCCCCACCCCTCTTCCTGAAGTTCCTTGCCCCCCCACCCCTCTTCCTGAAGTTCCTTGTCCCCCCCACCCCTCTTCCTGAAATTCCTTGTCCCCCCTCCCCTCTTTCTGAAGTTACTTGTCCCCCCCACCCCTCTTCCTGAAGTTCCTTGTCCCACCCCTCCCCTCTTTCTGAAGTTACTTGTCCCCCCCACCCCTCTTCCTGAAGTTCCTTGCCCCCCCCACCCCTCTTCCTGAAGTTCCTTGTCCCCCCCCACCCCTCTTCCTGAAGTTCCTTGTCCCCCCCTCCCCTCTTTCTGAAGTTACTTGTCCCCCCCACCCCTCTTCCTGAAGTTCCTTGCCCCCCACCCCTCTTCCTGAAGTTCCTTGCCCCCCCACCCCTCTTCCTGAAGTTCCTTGTCCCCCCCCACCCCTCTTCCTGAAGTTCCTTGCCCCCCCACCCCTCTTCCTGAAGTTCCTTGTCCCCCCCACCCCTCTTCCTGAAGTTCCTTGTCCCCCCCTCCCCTCTTTCTGAAGTTACTTGTCCCCCCCCCCACCCCTCTTCCTGAAGTTCCTTGCCCCCCCCACCCCTCTTCCTGAAGTTCCTTGTCCCCCCCACCCCTCTTCCTGAAGTTCCTTGTCCCCCCTCCCCTCTTTCTGAAGTTACTTGTCCCCCCCCACCCCTCTTCCTGAAGTTCCTTGCCCCCCACCCCTCTTCCTGAAGTTCCTTGCCCCCCTCCCCTCTTTCTGAAGTTACTTGTCCCCCCCCACCCCTCTTCCTGAAGTTCCTTGCCCCCCCCACCCCTCTTCCTGAAGTTCCTTGTCCCCCCCACCCCTCTTCCTGAAGTTCCTTGTCCCCCCCACCCCTCTTCCTGAAGTTCCTTGCCCCCCCACCCCTCTTCCTGAAGTTCCTTGTCCCCCCCACCCCTCTTCCTGAAATTCCTTGTCCCCCCTCCCCTCTTTCTGAAGTTACTTGTCCCCCCCACCCCTCTTCCTGAAGTTCCTTGTCCCACCCCTCCCCTCTTTCTGAAGTTACTTGTCCCCCCCACCCCTCTTCCTGAAGTTCCTTGCCCCCCCCACCCCTCTTCCTGAAGTTCCTTGTCCCCCCCCCACCCCTCTTCCTGAAGTTCCTTGTCCCCCCTCCCCTCTTTCTGAAGTTACTTGTCCCCCCCACCCCTCTTCCTGAAGTTCCTTGCCCCCCACCCCTCTTCCTGAAGTTCCTTGCCCCCCCACCCCTCTTCCTGAAGTTCCTTGTCCCCCCCACCCCTCTTCCTGAAGTTCCTTGTCCCCCCCACCCCTATTCCTGAAGTTCCTTGTCCCCCCCTCCCCTCTTTCTGAAGTTACTTGTCCCCCCACCCCTCTTCCTGAAGTTCCTTGCCCCCCCACCCCTCTTCCTGAAGTTCCTTGCCCCCCCACCCCTCTTCCTGAAGTTCCTTGTCCCCCCCACCCCTCTTCCTGAAGTTCCTTGTCCCCCCTCCCCTCTTTCTGAAGTTCCTTGTCCCCCCCCACCCCTCTTCCTGAAGTTCCTTGCCCCCACCCCTCTTCATGAAGTTCCTTGTCCCCCCTCCCCTCTTTCTGATTTTATTTGTCCCACCCACCCCTCTTCCTGAAGTTCCTTGTCCCCCCCTCCCCTCTTTCTGAAGTTACTTGTCCCCCCCACCCCTCTTCCTGAAGTTCCTTGCCCCCCCACCCCTCTTCCTGAAGTTCCTTGTCCCCCCCACCCCTCTTCCTGAAGTTCCTTGTCCCCCCCTCCCCTCTTTCTGAAGTTACTTGTCCCCCCCACCCCTCTTCCTGAAGTTCCTTGCCCCCCACCCCTCTTCCTGAAGTTCCTTGCCCCCCTCCCCTCTTTCTGAAGTTACTTGTCCCCCCCACCCCTCTTCCTGAAGTTCCTTGCCCCCCCACCCCTCTTCCTGAAGTTCCTTGTCCCCCCCACCCCTCTTCCTGAAGTTCCTTGCCCCCCCACCCCTCTTCCTGAAGTTCCTTGTCCCCCCCACCCCTCTTCCTGAAATTCCTTGTCCCCCCACCCCTCTTTCTGAAGTTACTTGTCCCCCCCACCCCTCTTCCTGAAGTTCCTTGTCCCACCCCTCCCCTCTTTCTGAAGTTACTTGTCCCCCCCACCCCTCTTCCTGAAGTTCCTTGCCCCCCCCCACCCCTCTTCCTGAAGTTCCTTGTCCCCCCCCACCCCTCTTCCTGAAGTTCCTTGTCCCCCCCTCCCCTCTTTCTGAAGTTACTTGTCCCCCCCCACCCCTCTTCCTGAAGTTCCTTGCCCCCCCACCCCTCTTCCTGAAGTTCCTTGCCCCCCCACCCCTCTTCCTGAAGTTCCTTGTCCCCCCCACCCCTCTTCCTGAAGTTCCTTGTCCCCCCCACCCCTCTTCCTGAAGTTCCTTGTCCCCCCCTCCCCTCTTTCTGAAGTTACTTGTCCCCCCACCCCTCTTCCTGAAGTTCCTTGCCCCCCCCCACCCCTCTTCCTGAAGTTCCTTGCCCCCCCACCCCTCTTCCTGAAGTTCCTTGTCCCCCCTCCCCTCTTTCTGAAGTTACTTGTCCCCCCCACCCCTCTTCCTGAAGTTCCTTGCCCCCACCCCTCTTCATGAAGTTCCTTGTCCCCCCTCCCCTCTTTCTGAAGTTACTTGTCCCACCCACCCCTCTTCCTGAAGTTCCTTGTCCCCCCCTCCCCTCTTTCTGAAGTTACTTGTCCCCCCCACCCCTCTTCCTGAAGTTCCTTGCCCCCCCACCCCTCTTCCTGAAGTTACTTGTCCCCCCCCACCCCTCTTCCTGAAGTTCCTTGCCCCCCCCACCCCTCTTCCTGAAGTTCCTTGTCCCCCCCACCCCTCTTCCTGAAGTTCCTTGTCCCCCCACCCCTCTTCCTGAAGTTCCTTGTCCCCCCCCACCCCTCTTCCTGAAGTTTCTTGTCCCCCCCACCCCTCTTCCTGAAGTTCCTTGTCCCCCCTCCCCTCTTTCTGAAGTTACTTGTCCCCCCACCCCTCTTCCTGAAGTTCCTTGTCCCCCCCACCCCTCTTCCTGAAGTTCCTTGTCCCACCCCTCCCCTCTTTCTGAAGTTACTTGTCCCCCCACCCCTCTTCCTGAAGTTCCTTGCCCCCCCCCACCCCTCTTCCTGAAGTTCCTTGTCCCCCCTCCCCTCTTTCTGAAGTTACTTGTCCCCCCCACCCCTCTTCCTGAAGTTCCTTGCCCCCCACCCCTCTTCCTGAAGTTCCTTGTCCCCCCCACCCCTCTTCCTGAAGTTCCTTGCCCCCCCTCCCCTCTTTCTGAAGTTACTTGTCCCCCCCACCCCTCTTCCTGAAGTTCCTTGCCCCCCCACCCCTCTTCCTGAAGTTCCTTGTCCCCCCCACCCCTCTTCCTGAAGTTCCTTGTCCCCCCCACCCCTCTTCCTGAAGTTCCTTGCCCCCCCCACCCCTCTTCCTGAAGTTCCTTGTCCCCCCCTCCCCTCTTCCTGAAGTTCCTTGTCCCCCCTCCCCTCTTTCTGAAGTTACTTGTCCCCCCCACCCCTCTTCCTGAAGTTCCTTGTCCCCCCCCACCCCTCTTCCTGAAGTTCCTTGTCCCCCCCCCCACCCCTCTTCCTGAAGTTCCTTGTCCCCCCCCCCACCCCTCTTCCTGAAGTTCCTTGTCCAGCTCCCCTTCTGAGACATAATTAGACCAATAGACTCACCCAATTGAAAGACAAGGAGGTGTCAGAATCCTCATTCCCATGTGACTTCTATAAAGAGGCCCCTCCTAGTCCTATAAAGTCCATGCGTTGTGCATTGTATGGATTATCTGTGTATATGAAGGTCCCCTGATCCTGCTCTCTCAACAGGTTACTATCCAATATGTGGAGATAAACTCCCTACGAGAGGAACTTCAGAAGCTGCGTGATATGTCCCAGCAGAATGACGTCGACAGTGTCGTGAAACAAGCCATCTCTGACCGGGATGAGGCCATCATGAAGTAAGACATCAGTAGATCAAAGGAAAATGAGTGGCCTACAAACCGGTCCCTATACAAACCGGTCCCTATACAAACCGGTCACTATACAAACCGGTCCCTATACAAACCGGTCCCTATACAAACCGGTCCCTATACAAACCGGTCCCTATACTAACCGGTCCCTATACAAACCGGTCCAAAACCGGTCACTATACAAACCGGTCACTATACAAACCGGTCACTATACAAACCGGTCCCTATACAAACCGGTCCCTATACAAACCGGTCCCTATACAAACCAGTCCCTATACAAACCGGTCACAGGTGTGGATAAATGAAAGGAATGACGATCTCATACCTGACATATCTGGCCATTTCTACAAATGACCAAGTTCAGGTGTCTCCAGTGAAGGGTCCTGGTAATGCTCCACCATACAAAGACATTGTAGACAATTGTTCTAATGGTTTGGTGAAGACCCTTTTCTGTTCCACCATGACTGCCCCCCCTGTGTACAAAGCCAGCTCCATAAAGACAAGATTTCACCAGTTTGGTGTGGAAGAACTCTGGTGTCCTGCACAGAGCCCTGACCTCATCCCTACTGAACACCTTTGAGATAAACTGGAACATCCATTGGGAGCCAAGTCTTTATTTTTTGGCGCCCGATGTGAGGCCCAGCATGTGAGTCAGGTCTTCTTTGGTGCCCAACATATGAGTCCGTTTTTTTTGGTGCCCAATGTGAGGCCCAGTATGTCAGGTCTTTTTTGTTTGGTGCCCAACATGTGAGTCCGTTTTTTTTTTTGGTGCCCAATGTGAGGCCCAGCATGTGAGTCAGGTTTTGTTTTTATTGGTGCCCAACATGAGGCCCAAACGTTTGTTTTTTTTTGGCGCCCGATGTGAGGCCCAAACGTGAGCCAGGTTTTTTTTTTTTTCTGGTGCCCAATATGTGGGTCAGGTCTTCTCATCAAACATTAGTACCTGACCTCAGAAATGGGCACAATTTTCCACAGACACCCTCGAAAATCTTGTGGAAAGTCTCCCCAGAAGAGTGGAGGATGTTATGGGCACAAAGGAGGGGCAACTCCATATTAATGGCCTTGGTTTTGGAAAGGGATCTCTGAGCAGCTCATATAGGTGTGATTGGTAGTCAGGAGTCCACAATGTTAGGACTATACAGTGTCATCTGTATTTCTAGTTTTCAATTTATCTTCCCCAAGATTGAAGGATAAAACATGTTTTTTGTAAAAAGCAGGTGGAAATTGGGCCAAAGGGCACCTTGGTGTTGCCTACAAAGCCTTTCCAAATCATTTTAAAGCCTCTTTATCGATAGGCTCCAATCCCCTCTAGTGTTGTGTTGGAAAGATAAACCATTTCTCCATATCAACCATGGGACATAGACACTGTCTGCAGGTCCTAACAGCTTTGCCATACCTCCCACCGCGGGACATTGATGAGCTCCCCTCTCCCCTGCAAACAAAATCGACTTTAAAACAAAAGTTGTTGAGTGGGGGGGGGGGGGGGTTGCAGCAGGGCGAATTTTAAAAAAAATATTCGACTTTAAAACGATAGTTGTTGAGCAGGGGGGTTCAGCGGGAGAATTGAAAAAAATGTGTTCCTCCACTTCCTGCTGTGCCTGCTCTGCGGGAATTATACAACTATTGCGGGAATGTGGGAAGGAGGTGCCTATGCGGGAGAAACCCGTAGAATCCGTGCCTGTTGGGGGGTATGGCTTTGATGTGTCTCCACGAGTCTCCTGCTCATTCTTTGGGGCTTCTTTACACTTGCTTTGACTTTGACAAGCGCCTACCTCTTCACCAGGCTTTAATTTGCTTCGGTGACGCTTTTTTGAAGCTTTAATGAAACTTGGCAAATGCCCTGTGTGTTATTTTTCTATTTGTTTTGCTGATCCCCCGCTCAGTAGTAACCCCCAGCTTTGCTGATCCCCCACTCAGTAGTAACCTCCAGCTTTGCTGATCCCCCGCTCAGTAGTACTCCCAGGTTTGCTGATCCCCCGCTCAGTAGTAACCCCCAGCTTTGCTGATCCCCCACTCAGTAGTAACCTCCAGCTTTGCTGATCCCCCGCTCAGTAGTACTCCCAACTCTGCTGATCCCCTGCTCAGTAGTAACCCCCAGCTTTGCTGATCCCCCACTCAGTAGTAACCTCCAGCTTTGCTGATCCCCCGCTCAGTAGTAACCCCCAGCTTTGCTGATCCTCCGCTCAGTAGTAACCCCCAGCTTTGCTGATCCCCCACTCAGTAGTAACCCCCAGCTTTGCTGATCCCCCACTCAGTAGTAACTCCCAGCTTTGCTGATCCCCCACTCAGTAGTAACCCCCAGCTTTGCTGATCCCCCACTCTGTAGTAACCCCCAGCTTTGCTGATCCCCCACTCAGTAGTAACTCCCAGCTTTGCTGATCCCCCACTCAGTAGTAACCCCCAGCTTTGCTGATCCCCCACTCTGTAGTAACCCCCAGCTCTTCTGATCCCCCGCTCAGTAGTAACTCCCAGCTTTGCTGATCCTCCACTCAGTAGTAACTCCCAGCTTTGCTAATCCTCCGCTCAGTAGTAACCTCCAGCTTTGCTGATCCCCCACTCAGTAGTAACCCCCAGCTTTGCTGATCCCCAACTCAGAAGTAACCCCCAGCTTTGCTGATCCCCCACTCAGTAGTAACCGCCAGCTATGCTAAACCCCACTGAGTAGTAACCTCCAGCTCTGCTAATCCTCCTCTCTTTCCAGTCCCTGCTCATGTCCTGCTATATTGCTCCCACGCTACGCACCATGTGTGACATCTGCTAGTTTCTCCTGCTCCAGTCCCCCAGCTCTGCTGATCCTCTGCCACCATGTCCTCTCTCTCCGGTCCCCACTCACCTTCCGCTATAGCATTTCCATGTTGCACACCACGTGTGCCATCTGCTAGTTGCTCCGCTCCAGTCTGGACCCCGCTTACCTTCCTGCTGCTGCACACCAGATATGACGTCTGCTCTTGACACTCCCAGAATGTATACACATGAACTGGAAATGACTGCTGATGAGGTCTTTCCGGTTCGCATGTTGGTTTCCCAGTGCATCCTGGGATATCTCACACCTGCAATACCTCCAAAACAAAGTGAAGCTAATGCTGAGTAAAAACCCCCCAAAAGCTGCAGGTGCTGTTAGCGAGTGTTGTCATAGACTTCTATGGCAGCTTTATGGCGATGCTATTAAGCACCAAGAAAGTGACATGGGGTATAATTTTGTCTCCTTAGAAAAGGCGAGTTGGAGCTGGAGTTGGCGAAGTGTCGCCTGGAGAAGGATTCTATGAGCCGGCAGCTTCTCAGTGCCGTGGAGCAAAAAGTGCTGCTGAGCCAAGAGCTGGAGGCGTGGCAGGTGAGGGGAGGAGGAGTGGAGGGCGGGGTCTTGGAGTGACTCTTGGGACCAGGGTGTCCCAGGAGGAGAATGGTGTCAGTTTTTTTCATATTCATATCTTGTCTGTTCACAGGATGACATGCAGATTGTTATCAGCCAACAGCTGAAGTCGCAGAGGGATCAGGAGAAAGCCTCGGAATCGGCTCCCAGCACCCCCACTAGGAAAGGGAGCACAAAACGAT
This sequence comes from Rana muscosa, assembly GCA_029206835.1. Lineage (NCBI taxonomy): Eukaryota > Metazoa > Chordata > Amphibia > Anura > Ranidae > Rana > Rana muscosa. The sequence continues at coordinate 194,609,578 of CM055127.1, forward strand.
CTCGGGACAGCGGCAGCGGAATCTTCTCCATCTTCAAGAGGATTTGATAAAGACAATGCAGGATACTCAAAATCCCTCCAACCCTCCATTGTTTCACTAGGAGGTCTGGAACACCCTTCACCACCATTACTTCTGTGCCTCCATCATAGTGCTCAATCCATTGACTTCATCTAAATGACAGAACCCTCTCATATAGTCATTTTCCCTCAGGCACCATCATCTCCATTTCTATGTCCCCTCTGGCACCATCATCTCCATTTCCATGTCCCCTCAGGCGCCATCATCTCCATTTCCATGCCCTCTCAGGCGCCATCATCTCCATTTCCATGTCCCCTCAGGCGCCATCATCTCCATTTCCATGCCCCCTCAGGCGCCGTCATCTCCATTTCCACGTCCCCTCAGGCGCCATCATCTCCATTTCTATGTCCCCTCAGGCGCCATCATCTCCATTTCTATGTCCCCTCTGGCACCATCATCTCCATTTCCATGTCCCCTCAGGCGCCATCATCTCCATTTCCATGCCCTCTCAGGCGCCATCATCTCCATTTCCATGCCCCCTCAGGCGCCATCATCTCCATTTCTATGTCCCCTCAGGCGCCATCATCTCCATTTCCACGTCCCCTCAGGCGCCATCATCTCCATTTCTATGTCCCCTCAGGTGCCATCATCTCCATTTCCATGTCCCCTCAGGCGCCATCATCTCCATTTCTATGTCCCCTCAGGCGCCATCATCTCCATTTCTATGTCCCCTCAGGTGCCATCATCTCCATTTCCATGTCCCCTCAGGCGCCATCATCTCCATTTCCATGTCCCCTCAGGCGCCATAATCTCCATTTCCATGTCCCCTCAGGCGCCATCATCTCCATTTCCATGTCCCCTCAGGCGCCATCATCTCCATTTCTATGTCCCCTCAGGCACCATCATCTCCATTTCTATGTCCCCTCTGGCACCATCATCTCCATTTCCATGCCCTCTCAGGCGCCATCATCTCCATTTCTATGTCCCCTCAGGCGCCATCATCTCCATTTCCATGCCCCCTCAGGCGCCATCATCTCCATTTCCATGTCCCCTCAGGCGCCATCATCTCCATTTCCATGTCCCCTCAGGCGCCATCATCTCCATTTCCATGCCCCCTCAGGCGCCATCATCTACATTTCTATGTCCCCTCTGGCACCATCATCTCCATTTCCATGTCCCCTCAGGCACCATTATTTCCATTTCCACGTCCCCTCAGGGCCATCATATCCATTTCCACGTCCCCTCAGGGCCATCATATCCATTTCCATGTCCCCTCAGGCGCCATCATCTCCATTTCCATGTCCCCTCAGGCACCATCATCTCCATTTCTATGTCCCCTCAGGCGCCATCATCTCCATTTCTATGTCCCCTCAGGCGCCATCATCTCCATTTCCATGCCCCCTCAGGCGCCATCATCTCCATTTCCATGCCCCCTCAGGCACCATCATCTCCACTTTCATGTCCCCTTAAGCGCCATCATCTCCAATTCTACATCCCCTCAGGCGCCATCATCTCCATTTCCATGCCCCCTCAGGTGCAATCATCTCCAATTTCATGTCTCCTCACACTCCATCATATCCATTTCCATGTCTCATCAGGCGCCATCATCTCCAATTCCATGTCCCCTCAGGCGCCATCATCTCCATTTCCATGTCACCTCAGGCGCCATCATCTCCAATTTCATGTCCCCTCAGGCGCCATCATCTCCATTTCCATGCCCCCTCAGGCGCCATCATCTCCAATTCCATGTCCCCTCAGGCGCCATCATCTCCATTTTAACGTCCTCTTAGACACCATTATCTCCATTTCCATGTCCCCTCAGGCGCCATCATCTCCATTTCCATGCCCCCTCAGGCGCCATCATCTCCATTTCCATGCCCCCTCAGGCACCATCATCTCCATTTCCATGTCTCCTCAGGCGCCATCATCTCCAATTTCATGTCCCCTCAGGCGCCATCATCTCCATTTTAACGTCCTCTTAGACACCATTATCTCCATTGCCACATCTCCTCAGGCGCCATAATATCCATTTCTATGCCCCCCCTCAGGCGCCATCATCTCCATTTCCATGTTCCCTCTCACTACATCTCCAGTGCTATGTCCTCTTAGGCTCCATCATCTCCACTTTCATGTCCCCTCAGGCGCCATCATCTCCATTTCCATGCCCCCTCAGGCGCCATCATCTCCATTTCCATGTCCCCTCAGGCGCCATCATCTCCATTTCCATGTCCCCTCAGACGCCATCATCTCCATTTCTATGTCCCCTCAGGCGCCATCATCTCCATTTCTATGTCCCCTCAGGCACCATCATCTCCATTTCCATGCCCCCTCAGGCGCCATCATCTCCATTTCCATGCCCCCTCAGGCACCATCATCTCCACTTTCATGTCCCCTTAAGCGCCATCATCTCCAATTCTACATCCCCTCAGGCGCCATCATCTCCATTTCCATGCCCCCTCAGGTGCAATCATCTCCAATTTCATGTCTCCTCACACTCCATCATATCCATTTCCATGTCTCATCAGGCGCCATCATCTCCAATTCCATGTCCCCTCAGGCGCCATCATCTCCATTTCCATGTCACCTCAGGCGCCATCATCTCCAATTTCATGTCCCCTCAGGCGCCATCATCTCCATTTCCATGCCCCCTCAGGCGCCATCATCTCCAATTCCATGTCCCCTCAGGCGCCATCATCTCCATTTTAACGTCCTCTTAGACACCATTATCTCCATTTCCATGTCCCCTCAGGCGCCATCATCTCCATTTCCATGCCCCCTCAGGCGCCATCATCTCCATTTCCATGCCCCCTCAGGCACCATCATCTCCATTTCCATGTCTCCTCACACTCCATCATATCCATTTCCATGTCCCCTCAGGCGCCATCATCTCCAATTTCATGTCCCCTCAGGCGCCATCATCTCCATTTTAACGTCCTCTTAGACACCATTATCTCCATTGCCACATCTCCTCAGGCGCCATAATATCCATTTCTATGCCCCCCCTCAGGCGCCATCATCTCCATTTCCATGTTCCCTCTCACTACATCTCCAGTGCTATGTCCTCTTAGGCTCCATCATCTCCACTTTCATGTCCCCTCAGGCGCCATCATCTCCATTTCCATGCCCCCTCAGGCGCCATCATCTCCATTTCCATGTCCCCTCAGGCGCCATCATCTCCATTTCCATGTCCCCTCAGACGCCATCATCTCCATTTCCATGCCCCCTCAGGCGCCATCATCTCCATTTCCATGTCCCCTCAGGCGCCATCATCTCCATTTCCATGTCCCCTCAGACGCCATCATCTCCATTTCCATGCCCCCTCAGGCGCCATCATCTCCATTTCCATGTCCCCTCAGGCGCCATCATCTCCATTTCCACGTTCCCTCAGGCGCCATCATCTCCAATTCCATGCCCCCTCAGGCACCATCATCTCCATTTCCATGTCCCCTCAGGCGCCATCATCTCCGTTTCCATGTCACCTCAGGCGCCATCATCTCCAATTTCATGTCCCCTCAGGCGCCATCATCTCCATTTTCATGCCCCCTCAGGCGCCATCATCTCCAATTCCATGTCCCCTCAGGCGCCATCATCTCCATTTTAACGTCCTCTTAGACACCATTATCTCCATTGCCACATCTCCTCAGGCGCCATAATATCCATTTCCATGCCCCCCCTCAGGCGCCATCATCTCCATTTCCATGTTCCCTCTCACTACATCTCCATTTCCATGTCCTCTTAGGCTCCATCATCTCCATTTCCATGCCCCCTCAGGCGCCATCATCTCCATTTCCATGTCCCCTCAGGCGCCATCATCTCCATTTCCATGTCCCCTCAGACGCCATCATCTCCATTTCCATGCCCCCTCAGGCGCCATCATCTCCATTTCCATGTCCCCTCAGGCGCCATCATCTCCATTTCCATGTCCCCTCAGGCGCCATCATCTCCATTTCCATGTCCCCTCAGACGCCATCATCTCCATTTCCATGTCCCCTCAGGCGCCATCATCTCCATTTCCATGTCCCCTCAGGCGCCATCATCTCCATTTCCATGTCCCCTCAGGCGCCATCATCTCCATTTCCATGTCCCCTCAGGCGCCATCATCTCCATTTCCACGTTCCCTCAGGCGCCATCATCTCCATTTCCATGTCCCCTCAGGCGCCATCATCTCCAATTTCATGTCCCCTCAGACGCCATCATCTCCATTTCCATGCCCCCTCAGGCGCCATCATCTCCATTTCCATGTCCCCTCAGGCGCCATCATCTCCATTTCCATGTCCCCTCAGGCGCCATCATCTCCATTTCCATGTCCCCTCAGGCGCCATCATCTCCATTTCCATGTCCCCTCAGGCGCCATCATCTCCATTTCCACGTTCCCTCAGGCGCCATCATCTCCAATTCCATGCCCCCTCAGGCGCCATCATCTCCATTTCCATGTCCCCTCAGGAGCCATCATCTCCAATTCCATGCCCCCTCAGGCGCCATCATCTCCAATTCCATGCCCCCTCAGGCGCCATCATCTCCATTTCCATGTCCCCTCAGGCGCCATCATCTCCATTTCCACGTTCCCTCAGGCGCCATCATCTCCAATTCCATGCCCCCTCAGGCACCATCATCTCCATTTCCATGTCCCCTCAGGAGCCATCATCTCCAATTCCATGCCCCCTCAGGCGCCATCATCTCCATTTCTATGTCCCCTCAGGTGCCATCATCTCCAATTCCATGTCCCCTCAGGTGCCATCATCTCCAATTCCATGTCCCCTCAGGCGCCATCATCTCCAATTCCATGTCCCCTCAGGCGCCATCATCTCCATTTCCATGCCCCCTCAGGTGCCATCATCTCCAATTCCATGTCCCCTCAGGCGCCATCATCTCCATTTCCATGCCCCCTCAGGTGCCATCATCTCCATTTCTATGTCCCCTCAGGTGCCATCATCTCCAATTCCATGTCCCCTCAGGTGCCATCATCTCCAATTCCATGTCCCCTCAGGTGCCATCATCTCCAATTCCATGTCCCCTCAGGCGCCATCATCTCCAATTCCATGTCCCCTCAGGTGCCATCATCTCCAATTCCATGTCCCCTCAGGTGCCATCATCTCCAATTCCATGTCCCCTCAGGTGCCATCATCTCCAATTCCATGTCCCCTCAGGCGCCATCATCTCCATTTTAACATCCTCTTAGACACCATCATCTCCATTGCCACATCTCCTCAGGCGCCATAATATCCATTTCCATGCCCCCCCTCAGGCGCCATCATCTCCATTTCCATGTTCCCTCTCACTACATCTCCAGTGCTATGTCCTCTTAGGCTCCATCATCTCCATTTCCATGCCCCCTCAGGCGCCATCATCTCCATTTCCATGTCCCCTCAGGCGCCATCATCTCCAATTCCATGTCCCCTCAGGTGCCATCATCTCCAATTCCATGTCCCCTCAGGCGCCATCATCTCCATTTTAACATCCTCTTAGACACCATTATCTCCATTGCCACATCTCAGGCTCCATAATATCCATTTCCACATCCCCTCGCACTCCATCTCCAGTGCTATGTCCTCTTAGGCTCCATCATCTCCATTTCCATGCCCCCTCAGGCGCCATCATCTCCATTTCCATGTCCCCTCAGGCGCCATCATCTCCAATTCCATGTCCCCTCAGGTGCCATCATCTCCATTTCCATGTCCCCTCAGGCGCCATCATCTCCAATTCCATGTCCCCTCAGGTGCCATCATCTCCATTTCCATGTCCCCTCAGGTGCCATCATCTCCAATTCCATGTCCCCTCAGGCGCCATCATCTCCATTTTAACATCCTCTTAGACACCATTATCTCCATTGCCACATCTCAGGCTCCATAATATCCATTTCCACATCCCCTCGCACTCCATCTCCAGTGCTATGTCCTCTTAGGCTCCATCATCTCCATTTCCATGCCCCCTCAGGCGCCATCATCTCCATTTCCATGTCCCCTCTGGCGCCATCATCTCCAATTCCATGTCCCCTCAGGTGCCATCATCTCCAATTCCATGTCCCCTCAGGCGCCATCATCTCCATTTTAACATCCTCTTAGACACCATTATCTCCATTGCCACATCTCAGGCTCCATAATATCCATTTCCACATCCCCTCGCACTCCATCTCCAGTGCTATGTCCTCTTAGGCTCCATCATCTCCAATTCCGTGTCCCCTCACTCTCCATTATCTCCATGACATCTGCGGCTCTATCTTATTGGATACCATGACACATCCTTTAGTATTAGTCTTATACCATGACATACATTGTGACCATAAGCATGCACCCATCACCTCCACTATACTACTGTTCTGAAGTATTAAAGATTCAGCGTGTCCATGACCTCATCACCTCTATAAGTCCATCACAGCTACCAGTCCACGACACGTAGAAGATAGAATATAGTACTATCCTATCTAGATCTCCATCATGGCTTCAACCCAAAGACATCCCACACTCCATCTACAGAGCCATGAGATCAGTGACGCTCCTTATCGCTCTGTCTTTTCCATCCATCACATTGCTGTGTGATATCTGCCATCAGGTCCACCATCTATAGCTCCATCCATGTCTCATCAGACAGCTTTATCCCCCCTTTCTCATCCGTTAAAGGAGACAGAATTTCAGAAACAGTTGGGTTATACTGCCCCCTGCAGAAGGTTGGGACACTGGCAAACATAAAAATGGTGTATATCCCGTCCTGTAGCCAGCATGCCCCCCTTGGTGCCCAATGCCTCCATGTCATGTCTAATGATTTTGGCTCGCCTTGGTGGAAATGTTTCCTCTGGGACTCTTATCCTTTCTAGATGAGGGTTTGAGCTTGTAGAAGCTTTCCAGGTTGGTGTCATCTCTGTAAAAGCTTTGGGGGCGGTACTGGGACCCCGCTGGTCAGGAAGTGCAGGTCTAGCGTGGAAGGTGACCTTCAGGTCCGGGGCTCTGTATTGGGATGCTCCAGGCATGTCATTGCTGAGACACTCAGAAATCAGTCCTGTTGTCACGGGTGACCTCAACCAACACCTCTTTGGTGATTCTGAGGGCATCTACCCGCTTATCCCCGAAAAGGGACTGACACCAAGAACTCAGAACCTGGGACACTTATTATTGGGTCTTCATTATGAGGCCAAAGTCTTTCCCATATCCACAGGGACCTCCTGGTCTCCTGCAGTTGACTCCGATTTCCAGGGTGTTGTTCTAAACCTCATCAATGCCTTGAATCTACCCCCTGCGGCATCTGAAGGGTCAGTAGGGTTGCCAGTCCCACCTTTTCTTCAAGCCAAACCTGAAATTTTAGCGGCGCATGGGCAATTTTTTTTTTTTTTTATTTAAAGGGGGGAACGTAAGGGGGATTCTGCTCACCAAAGCTTCCACTTACATCAGAGTCCACAGCATTCCCCCTTAAATCTGAGTTTTCAAATCCCCCCTTTGCCAGTGTCCCAGCCTCCTGTAGAGGGCAGTAGAACCCGACTGTTTCTGAATCCCTGTGTCCCTCCATGGACTCCAAGAAAAAGGTTCAAAGATCTTATTTTAATGACGACACCCGATGGGTGGAATATTGACTCGGAGACCAAGGGATCCGCCCCATGGGTGACAGGATGGCTCCCCATAACAGACAGGGCACTTACTGGTGACCCCTGGTGGGCGAGGTAGGTCCCCATCAAAGGTCTGTTAGACCCAATCAGAAACATTTTGTTACAAGTTTATAATCCACACCCAATGGACCCCAAAACTGCAGGCTGCCTATCCCATAGCTGTCACCCTAAAGGGGGAGAGGCAGACTATGTCTATCATGTCTATTCTCAGTCTGCTGTCGCCCCAATGGGGAGGGGCAGGCTCCATGTCTATTGTCACCCTACGGGGGAGGGGCAGGCCCCATGTCTATGGTCACCCTGCAGGGGGAGGGGCAGGTGTATAAATCTGTATAGCATTATATAATGTGTATATAATCTGTTCTGTATATAAATAGTTCTTTTGAATGGTTGTGTCCTTCTATCATTGTGCAGACACGGGTCATGATGGGGGCCACAGAGGCCTCAGCCTAGGGAGTCACACTGCCTGGGGGTAATTTGTGCCATTTTAAAGCATTTATCAATCATAATTCATCATGGCTGCCCATCCCCCCAATGACAGGTGACTGCCGGTAATGGGGGGGGGGGGGGGTTGTCAGTGATGATGAGTGTCAGAGAGTTGTCTCCTCCTGGCCCCCTCTGGGGGTGAAATATCTGTACACCCCATAGTGGGGGGAGGGGACAGACACCAGAGACCTCCCCCTGTATTGGAGATATCACTTCTGGGTGGACCAGCCCTTTAAAATCACCCGTATATCGCCTTCATAGTCAGGCACGTTGTACAAAATGACATCATCAGGGGGTGTGACTAATCAGTATGAGAGCCCGCAGAGCTGACAATCTACCTTACTTCCTGTCTGTGTGACTCCCAGTCCCACTCACCTCAGATGACTGTCCACGGGGACCCCTCATCTGCTCAGCAGGCGCCCCCTGGTGTCTGACCAGTCACACTGAGGCTGATAGAGGTGTCCCCACTGGAAGATTACCCTCACTTCCTGTACCGGTGACACCGGCGGGAACATTTCGGATTTCCCCTCCCCTCGGTGGAAGTGACGTTCCGTCAGCTGACTTGCCAAAAATAATTACTGCGCATGCGCTCCACCGCTAGCGCATGCACGTTGCAGCGTCCAACGGTCTGACAAGAGTAGATTGTTGGCGGTGAAGTGAAGGAGAAGCGGTGAAATGGATGTGCAGTAAGTATTTTTTTTGGGTGTAGCAAGATGTCTGCTGCTGAATTCTGATTACAGGCTTGCTGCGACCGAGTGATGGAGTCCAAATATGTCCCTTAGGACTAGAAGTGTGGTGCGGGGTGTACCAAGATGGCCGTCGCCACCTGCTGACTGCAGCTGTTCTGTCAGATTAGGCAACCCGTCAAATCTTGTGACGTAGGCCATCTTGGTACACCCCGCACTCGCCCACACTAAGCCCACAGTCTATGGTCGGTGTTTTTGTCACATATGGCGACCCGCTGGAGTGCGCATGCGCGACGCCGCCATATGCGTTCCAACACTTTTACGACAAAACAGCACACTAAAAGCGTCAGATAGTGTGACGGAAGGGACGTCAAACACATTAAAATGCGTTCCACTTCTATTGTATTGTTGCATTGCAGGGGCGTGTCCAGCCTCAACCAATCATAGAACCTATGCCACAAACGTCAACCAATGATACAGCAGCTCTAGTAAACAGCCCATCCCCCTCCATGTTTATTTGTAATAGATTGTGTGTGTTTATAGCGTGCTACGTAATCACATTATATGTGCAAGCTTCCCGCCCGGTCCATAGTCAAATGACGGCCGCAGGAACCTTTCGTACCTCCGGGCGGCCGTCATATGACGTCCTGGGATTCCCGCAGTGTGGAGCGCGCGCGTGCGTGTGTGTGCATGGCAACCGCGATGTCCACCGGGCACCCGCAATTGCTCGTCACAGAGCCCGGGACGTGGATCTGTGTGTGTAATGATGGGGTGTAAACACAGAGATCCACGTCCTGTTAGGGAGAGGAGGCCGATGGTGTGTCCCTTGTATATAGGGACAGCGATCGGTCACCTCCCCCAGTCAGTCCCCTCCCCCTACCGTTAGAATCACTTCCAGGGAATATATTTAATAGACACGTGCAATTCGTTTAGTTTCTAATTCGTTTTTCACGAATTTAGAGAAATTCGTTAATTCCGAAAATTCCGAAATTTTCAATTTCCTAATTTTCGGATTTCCGAAATTTCGAATTTCCGAATTTTTGGATTTCCGAATTTTTCAATTTCCGAATTTTCTGATTTTCTGATTTCCGAAATGTCGAATTTCTGAATTTTGGAATTTCGCAAATTCGAATTTTCGAAAATTCGAGATTCGAAAATTCGAAATTGCAAAATTCGAAAATCTAAAATTTCGAAAATCTAAAATTTCAAAATGGGAAATTTGGAAAGTTAAATTTACGAATTCCGAATTTTTAGAATTTCCGAAATTCCGAAAATCGGAATTTTTTTTTTTGTTTTTTTGCTTTTTTCAGAAATTCGAAAAATTCGTTTTTTTCATTTTCGTTTTATTCGTTTTTTGGAAATTCGGAAATTAGAAAATTCGGAATTTGGAAATTCGGAATTCCAAATTATCGAATTCCGAATAAAGCATAAAAACGAAAAAAAATAATTTTTCCATTTTCCTGAATTTCCGAATTTCCGAAAAAAGCAAAAAAACGAAAACGAAAAAAACGAATTTTTCGGCAGTGCACATATTTAATATTTAACCCCTTGATCGCCCCCTAGTGGTTAGCCCCCTTCCCTGCCAGTCACATTTACACAGTAATCAGTGCATTTTTATAGCAGGGATCACTGTATAAATGACAATGGTCCCAAAATGGTGTCAAAAGTGTCTGATGTGTCCGCCATAATCAAAGAAACGTACCGCTCCAAGCTGCTAGACTCCAATAATTGCTATGAGTAAGCACCAAGTTATGATCTGAAACGCGTCAGCCTGCAGCCCTTGCATGTCCACCATCTGTTTTGGTTTATTTTTGGATTTTGTGGATTTATCTTTTGGATTGTTCTTCGTTGAAAATATTTTGAAATAAAATCATTTTACTGAGTCCAGGACCTTTCCGTGTCCGCCATAATGTCGCAGTCCTGACAAAAATCGCAGATCGCCGCCATTACTAGTAAAAAAAAAAAATTATAATAAAAATGCCATAAAACTGTCCCCTATTTTGTAGATACTATAACTTTTACGCAAACCAATCAATAAACGCTTATTGCGATTTTTTTTTACCAAAAATATTTAGAAGAATACGTATCGGTCCAAACTGAGGAAAAAAATCTTTTTTTTTAATATATTTTTGGGGGATATTTCTTAGAGCAAAAATTAAAAAATATTGTTTTTTTTCAAAATTTTTGCTCTATTTTTGTTTATAGCGCAAAAAATAAAAACCGCAGAGGTGATGAAATACCACCAAAAGAAATCTCTATTTGTGGGGAAAAAAGGATGTCATTTTTGTTTGGGAGCCACGTCGCACGACCGCACAATTGTCAGTTAAAGCGACGCAGTGCCGAAAGCTGAAAATTGGCCTGGGCAGGAAGGGGGTGAAAATGCCCCCCAGAATTGAAGGGGTTAAATATCACCCCCTCCCCCCACCCCCTTCAACCTGAACGTATAAATTAGAATTCACTGTATGTGTTCTGTAGATGATTTACGATTTCCTCGTTACTAATGTTGAATTGACATGATATAATTCAGCTGTGCGCGCTCCCGCCCCTTTCACACACGTCTGTACCGGGCAAGATCAGCGTTAGGGAGGAATTCGTGTTGGAACGCATGCGCAGTGTTTGTATTGTCTGTCACGTCACTTCCGTGCCATTATCTGACCGCTTCACTGCTCCGTATTGTCGCAAAACTTTTGGAACGTATTTCGTCAAGTTACACATGCGCAGTGCGAAACTTCTCAGCGGAACGTCACTTCCGTGGCAAAATGTGACGGGTAGCCGAATGTGATGAAACATCGGAAGCGGACATCTTTTTACACCCTCCGAAGTCTGGCATTTCACATTTATTTCTACCAGTAAACCGACCACCTTGTATCGCGATTCTCAGGATTTAGAACTCCGTGACGCGGTTTTGATGTTGAATTATAAAAGCAGCGGTGTTTTGCGAGATCAGAAGGCTAAATTTCAACAACAAAAAAAAAAAAACGTGTCACAGAGTTATAAATCCTGTATATCACTTTATAAGCTCAGCTTGCCAGTAAAAATAAATGCGACATGAAAAACTTGGGTGGGTGTACCAAGATGTCCGCTTGGTGACTTCAGACTGTAGGCTTAGTGTGGCCGAGTGGCGGGTGTACCAAGATGGCCGTGACAGAACGTCACTTCCTGTTATAAAATCTGACAGAGCACAGGCTTTCAAAATGAAACATGAAAACAGTCTCACGGGTATATGAGCATCTAGGCTGACTTTATTGCTAGAATCAGTCTGCAATTCAAGATGTACCCTGGGTGTAGTAAGATGTCCCCTCGGTGTAGTAAGATGTCCCCTCGGTGTAGTATTGTGTACCAAGATGGTTGTTCCGTCAGATTAGACAACCCATCAGATTTTGTAACGGAAGTGACCGCCATCTTGTTACACCCCGCACTCCTCCCCAGTGAGGATACACTCATTCTGAAGTCGGCAGGCGGACATCTTGTTACACCCGCCGAAGTCTTCCATTCCACACGTATTTGTACCAGTAAACTGAACTTATATCGTGATATTCAGGATTTAGAACTCTGTGACACGGCTTTGATGTTGATTTTTTCAAATCAGCGATCTTCTGTCAGATCAGCAAACCTGTGAGATCAGAAGACTCGCCGCTGCTTTTAAAATTCAACATCAAAACAGTCCGACGGATTTCCAAATCCTGAATATCACGATATAAGCTCAATTTACTGGTAAATATTATTTTGAAACGTCATCCCGCGTACACGCGACCGGTTTCCCTGACATGCAAAAACCCAACGTTTCCCCCGACGTGATTCTTCTCAAGCCTGCCATCGATACACACGTTCAGGAAAAAAAACGCTTGAGCAAAGCGCGGTGACGTTCAACACGTAGGACGGCACTATAAAGGGGAAGTTCCATTCGGATGGCGCCACCCTTTTGGCTGCTTTTGCTGATCCTCGTGTTAGTAAAGTTTGGTGAGAGACGATTCGCGCTTTTTAGCCTCATGCTTTTCAGTCCGTTACAGCGTGACGAATGTGATATCTCCATTCAGAACGTTAGTTTTACCAGAACGAGCGTTCCCGTCTCATACTTGATTCTGAGCATGCGCGTTTTTTTCCCCCTCGGAAAAGCATACACACGAGTGGCTTTCGCGACGAGAAAAAGAACGACGGGAAAAACAACAAGAAAAATAGAGCAGGTTCTAATTTTTTTGCGGGCAGTTTTCTCGTTGAGAAAACTGCTATGAAGCCTACACACCACCGGTTTTCACAACCAATCTAAAAAATGGCAGTTTTCTCGCCATGAAAAACGGTCGTGTGTACGCGGCATAAGACCCCGGGGGGTGTAACAAGATGTCCGCATTCCCCCGTCTCACTGTATCCTTACTGTGGAGGAGTGCGGAGTGTACCAAGATGGCAGCAAAGAAATGTCACTTCCGTTACAAAATCTGACCGGTCGCCTAATCTGACCAAACAAGTATGACGTCCGCTGGGTGTAGTATGGTGTCCGCTGGGCGTAGTATGGTGTCCGCTGGGCGTAGTATGGTAGTATGGTGTCCGCTGGGCGTAGTATGGTGTCCGCTGGGTGTAGTATGGTGTCCGCTGGGCGTAGTATGGTAGTATGGTGTCCGCTGGGCGTAGTATGGTGTCCGCTGGGCGTAGTATGGTAGTATGGTGTCCGCTGGGCGTAGTATGGTGTCCGCTGGGTGTAGTATGGTAGTATGGTGTCCGCTGGGTGTAGTATGGTGTCCGCTGGGCGTAGTATGGTAGTATGGTGTCCGCTGGGCGTAGTATGGTGTCCGCTGGGTGTAGTATGGTAGTATGGTATCCGCTGGGTGTAGTATGGTGTCCGCTGGGCGTAGTATGGTGTCCGCTGGGCGTAGTATGGTAGTATGGTGTCCGCTGGGCGTAGTATGGTGTCCGCTGGGTGTAGTATGGTAGTATGGTGTCCGCTGGGCGTAGTATGGTGTCCGCTGGGCGTAGTATGGTGTCCGCTGGGTGTAGTATGGTGTCCGCTGGGTGTAGTATGGTGTCCGCTGGGTGTAGTATGGTATCCGCTGGGTGAAGTATGATGTCCGCTGGGTGTAGTATGGTGTCCTCTGGGTGTAGTATGGTGTCCTCTGGGTGTAGTATGGTGTCCTCTGGGCGTAGTATGGTGTCCGCTGGGTGTAGTATGGTAGTATGGTGTCCGCTGGGCGTAGTATGGTGTCCGCTGGGTGTAGTATGGTGTCCGCTGGGTGTAGTATGGTGTCCGCTGGGTGAAGTATGATGTCCGCTGGGTGAAGTATGATGTCCGCTGGGTGTAGTATGGTGTCCGCTGGGCGTAGTATGGTGTCCTCTGGGCTTAGTATGGTGTCTGCTGGGTGTAGTATGGTGTCCGCTGGGTGTAGTATGGTATGGTGTCCGCTGGGTGTAGTATGGTATGGTGTCCGCTGGGTGTAGTATGGTATGGTGTCCGCTGGGCGTAGTATGGTGTCCGCTGGGCGTAGTATGGTGTCCGTTGGGCGTAGTATGGTGTCCGCTGGGTGTAGTATGGTGTCCGCTGGGTGTAGTATGGTGTCCGCTGGGTGTAGTATGGTGTCCGCTGGGTGAAGTATGATGTCCGCTGGGTGTAGTATGGTGTCCTCTGGGCGTAGTATGGTGTCCGCTGGGCGTAGTATGGTGTCCGTTGGGCGTAGTATGGTGTCCGCTGGGTGTAGTATGGTGTCCGCTGGGTGTAGTATGGTGTCCGCTGGGTGTAGTATGGTGTCCGCTGGGTGTAGTATGGTGTCCGCTGGGTGAAGTATGATGTCCGCTGGGTGTAGTATGGTGTCCTCTGGGCGTAGTATGGTGTCCGCTGGGCGTAGTATGGTGTCCTCTGGGCTTAGTATGGTGTCCGCTGGGCGTAGTATGGTGTCCGCTGGGCGTAGTATGGTGTCCGCTGGGCGTAGTATGGTGTCCTCTGGGCGTAGTATGGTGTCCGCTGGGTGTAGTATGGTGTCCGCTGGGTGTAGTAAGACGTCCGCTGGGTGTAGTAAGACGTCCGCTGGGTGTAGTAAGACGTCCGCTGGGTGTAGTAAGACGTCCGCTGGGTGTAGTAAGACGTCCGCTGGGTGTAGTAAGACGTCCGCTGGGTGTAGTAAGACGTCCGCTGGGTGTAGTATGGTGTCCGCTGGGTGTAGTATGGTGTCCGCTGGGTGTAGTATGGTGTCCGCTGGGTGTAGTAAGACGTCTGCTGGGTGTAGTATGGTCTCCTCTGGGCGTAGTATGGTGTCCTCTGGGCGTAGTATGGTGTCCTCTGGGCGTAGTATGGTGTCCGCTGGGTGTAGTATGGTAGTATGGTGTCCGCTGGGTGTAGTATGGTGTCCGCTGGGTGTAGTATGGTGTCCGCTGGGCGTAGTATGGTGTCCTCTGGGCGTAGTATGGTGTCCGCTGGGTGTAGTATGGTGTCCGCTGGGTGTAGTATGGTGTCCGCTGGGTGTAGTATGGTGTCCGCTGGGCGTAGTATGGTGTCCGCTGGGCGTAGTATGGTGTCCGCTGGGTGTAGTATGGTAGTATGGTGTCCGCTGGGCGTAGTATGGTGTCCGCTGGGCGTAGTATGGTGTCCGCTGGGCGTAGTATGGTGTCCGCTGGGTGTAGTATGGTAGTATGGTGTCCGCTGGGCGTAGTATGGTGTCCGCTGGGTGTAGTATGGTGTCCGCTGGGTGTAGTATGGTAGTATGGTGTCCGCTGGGCGTAGTATGGTTGTATGGTGTCCGCTGGGCGTAGTATGGTGTCCGCTGGGCGTAGTATGGTGTCCGCTGGGCGTAGTATGGTGTCCGCTGGGCGTAGTATGGTGTCCGTTGGGCGTAGTATGGTGTCCGCTGGGTGTAGTATGGTGTCCGCTGGGTGTAGTATGGTGTCCGCTGGGTGTAGTATGGTGTCCGCTGGGTGAAGTATGATGTCCGCTGGGTGTAGTATGGTGTCCTCTGGGCGTAGTATGGTGTCCGCTGGGCGTAGTATGGTGTCCGTTGGGCGTAGTATGGTGTCCGCTGGGTGTAGTATGGTGTCCGCTGGGTGTAGTATGGTGTCCGCTGGGTGTAGTATGGTGTCCGCTGGGTGAAGTATGATGTCCGCTGGGCGTAGTATGGTGTCCTCTGGGCGTAGTATGGTGTCCGCTGGGCGTAGTATGGTGTCCTCTGGGCTTAGTATGGTGTCCGCTGGGCGTAGTATGGTGTCCGCTGGGCGTAGTATGGTGTCCGCTGGGCGTAGTATGGTGTCCGCTGGGCGTAGTATGGTGTCCTCTGGGCGTAGTATGGTGTCCGCTGGGTGTAGTATGGTGTCCTCTGGGTGTAGTATGGTGTCCGCTGGGCGTAGTATGGTGTCCGCTGGGTGTAGTATGGTGTCCGCTGGGTGTAGTATGGTAGTATGGTGTCCGCTGGGCGTAGTATGGTTGTATGGTGTCCGCTGGGCGTAGTATGGTGTCCGCTGGGCGTAGTATGGTGTCCGCTGGGCGTAGTATGGTGTCCGCTGGGTGTAGTATGGTGTCCGCTGGGTGTAGTATGGTGTCCGCTGGGTGTAGTATGGTGTCCGCTGGGTGTAGTATGGTATCCGCTGGGTGTAGTATGGTATCCGCTGGGTGAAGTATGATGTCCGCTGGGTGTAGTATGGTGTCCTCTGGGTGTAGTATGGTGTCCTCTGGGCGTAGTATGGTAGTATGGTGTCCGCTGGGCGTAGTATGGTGTCCGCTGGGTGTAGTATGGTAGTATGGTGTCCGCTGGGCGTAGTATGGTGTCCGCTGGGTGTAGTATGGTGTCCGCTGGGTGTAGTATGGTGTCCGCTGGGTGTAGTATGGTGTCCGCTGGGTGTAGTATGGTGTCCGCTGGGTGTAGTATGGTATCCGCTGGGTGTAGTATGGTGTCCGCTGGGTGTAGTATGGTATCCGCTGGGTGTAGTATGGTATCCGCTGGGTGTAGTATGGTATCCGCTGGGTGTAGTATGGTGTCCGCTGGGTGTAGTATGGTAGTATGGTGTCCGCTGGGTGTAGTATGGTGTCCTCTGGGTGTAGTATGGTGTCCTCTGGGCGTAGTATGGTAGTATGGTGTCCGCTGGGCGTAGTATGGTGTCCGCTGGGTGTAGTATGGTAGTATGGTGTCCGCTGGGCGTAGTATGGTGTCCGCTGGGTGTAGTATGGTGTCCGCTGGGTGTAGTATGGTGTCCGCTGGGTGTAGTATGGTGTCCGCTGGGTGTAGTATGGTGTCCGCTGGGTGTAGTATGGTGTCCGCTGGGTGAAGTATGGTGTCCGCTGGGTGTAGTATGGTGTCCGCTGGGCGTAGTATGGTGTCCTCTGGGCTTAGTATGGTGTCTGCTGGGTGTAGTATGGTGTCCGCTGGGCGTAGTATGGTGTCCTCTGGGCGTAGTATGGTGTCCTCTGGGCGTAGTATGGTGTCCGCTGGGCGTAGTAAGACGTCCGCTGGGTGTAGTATGGTGTCCGCTGGGTGTAGTATGGTGTCCGCTGGGTGTAGTATGGTGTCCGCTGGGTGTAGTATGGTGTCCGCTGGGTGTAGTATGGTGTCCGCTGGGTGTAGTATGGTGTCCGCTGGGTGTAGTATGGTGTCCTCTGGGTGTAGTATGGTGTCCGCTGGGTGTAGTATGGTGTCCGCTGGGTGTAGTAAGACGTCCGCTGGGTGTAGTAAGACGTCCGCTGGGTGTAGTATGGTGTCCGCTGGGTGTAGTATGGTGTCCGCTGGGTGTAGTATGGTGTCCGCTGGGTGTAGTATGGTGTCCGCTGGGTGTAGTATGGTGTCCGCTGGGTGTAGTAAGACGTCCGCTGCGTGTAGTATGGTCTCCTCTGGGTGTAGTATGGTGTCCTCTGGGCGTAGTATGGTGTCCTCTGGGCGTAGTATGGTGTCCGCTGGGTGTAGTATGGTAGTATGGTGTCCGCTGGGTGTAGTATGGTGTCCGCTGGGTGTAGTATGGTGTCCGCTGGGTGTAGTATGGTGTCCGCTGGGCGTAGTATGGTGTCCGCTGGGCGTAGTATGGTGTCCGCTGGGCGTAGTATGGTGTCCGCTGGGCGTAGTATGGTGTCCGCTGGGCGTAGTATGGTGTCCGCTGGGTGTAGTAAGATGTCCGATGGGCGTAGTAAGACGTCCGCTGGGCGTAGTAAGACGTCCGCTGGGCGTAGTAAGACGTCCGCTGGGCGTAGTAAGACGTCCGCTGGGTGTAGTAAGACGTCCGCTGGGTGTAGTAAGATGTCCGCTGGGTGTAGTAAGATGTCCGCTGGGTGTAGTAAGACGTCCGCTGGGTGTAGTATGATGTCCGCTGGGTGTAGTAAGACGTCCGCTGGGTGTAGTATGATGTTCGCTGGGTGTAGTAAGATGTCCGATGGGCGTAGTAAGACGTCCGCTGGGCGTAGTAAGACGTCCGCTGGGCGTAGTAAGACGTCCGCTGGGCGTAGTAAGACGTCCGCTGGGTGTAGTAAGATGTCCGCTGGGTGTAGTAAGATGTCCGCTGCCACCTTCTGACTGCAGCTGTTCTGTCAGATGAGTAGACCTGCTAGCGCACATGCGCGGTGAGTATTTTTGATAAGTCGGCTGACAGAACGTCACTTCTGTTTGCTGATCTGACAGAACACCGGCGGCACCGCAGGATTGTGCATGAGGACCCTCGTCTGCTCAGCAGGCGCCCCCTGGTGTCTGACCAATAACACTGAGGCTGGAATAGGTGTCCCCACTGGAGGATTTCCCTCACTTCCTGTACGGGTGACACCGGGAACATTTCCCCTCTCTCCAGGAGAAGTAGAGGGAGGAGACAATAAGACGTGGGGGGGGGAGGGGTCTATCTATTCCCTTTCCACCCACATTTCCAATCATCTTCCTGTTGTAGGGTGACAACGCGGTGCTCCAGTTTCCTGTGTTGTCACCCTGTCAGCACACATTACACAGACGAGGTACACGGGTGTCACCATCAGGAAACCCCGCCCCCGAGAAATGCCACCACTGGAGTGTATGGAGACAGGAAGTGTCTGCAAAGAGGCTGCAGGAGATCAGCAGGACTGGACAAAGGATGGAAAGATGGGGGAGGGGATCTGTCTCTGTAGAGTGTTTGGAGGAATCTGAAGACCCGAATTTATACTCCACTACAGATCCTCCATGTCCTGCATTACATCAAAGGGACCGGCGCCCTGACATGTTTCACCCACTAGGGGCCCCGCCCACATCTCCCCCGGGGGCCCAGCCCACATCTCCCCACCCCCACACAATGACACCGGAGACCAATCACAGCGCCGGGGGGTGGAGACCCAACCACACAATGACACCAGAGACCAATCACAGCGCCGGGGGATGGAGACCCAACCACACAATGACACCGGAGACCAATCACAGCGCCGGGGGGTGGAGACCCAACCACACAATGACACCGGAGACCAATCACAGTGCCAGGGGGTGGAGACCCAACCACACAATGACACCGGAGACCAATCACAGCCCCGGGGGTTGGAGACCCAACCACACAATGACACCGGAGACCAATCACAGCCCCGGGGGTTGGAGACCCAACCACACAATGACACCGGAGACCAATCACAACGCCGGGGGGTGGAGACCCAACCAAACAATGACACCGGAGACCAATCACAACGCCGGGGGGTGGAGACCCAACCACACAATGACACCGGAGACCAATCACAGTGCGGGGGATGGAGACCCAACAACACAATGACACCGGAGACCAATCACAGTGCCAGGGGGTGGAGACCCAACCACACAATGACACCGGAGACCAATCACAGTGCCAGGGGGTGGAGACCCAACCACACACTGACACCGGAGACCAATCACAGTGCGGGGGATGGAGACCCAACCACACAATGACACCGGAGACCAATCACAGCCCCGGGGGGTGGAGACCCAACCACACACTGACACCGGAGACCAATCCCAGCGCCGGGGGGTGGACACCCAACCACACACTGACACCGGAGACCAATCACAGCGCCAGGGGGGGTGGAGACCCAACCACACAATGACACCGGAGACCAATCACAGTGCCAGGGGGTGGAGACCCAACCACACAATGACACCGGAGACCAATCACAGCGCCGGGGGGGTTGGAGACCCAACCACACAATGACACCGGAGACAAATCACAGCGCCGGGGGGGATGGAGACCCAACCACACAATGACACCGAAGACCAATCACAGTGCGGGGGATGGAGACCCAACCACACAATGACACCGGAGACCAATCACAGCGCCGGGGGGGTGGAGACCCAACCACACAATGACACCGGAGACCAATCCCAGCGCCGGGGGGTGGAGACCCAACCACACACTGACACCGGAGACCAATCACAGCGCCGGGGGGTGGAGACCCGACCACACAATGACACCGGAGACCAATCACAGCCCCGGGGGTTGGAGACCCGACCATACAATGACACCGGAGACCAATCACAGTGCCGGGGGGTGGAATTCCGACCACACAATGACACCGGAGACCAATCCCAGCGCCGGGGGGGTGGAGACCCAACCACACACTGACACCGGAGACCAATCCCAGCGCCGGGGGGTGGACACCCAACCACACACTGACACCGGAGACCAATCCCAGCGCCGGGGGGTGGAGACCCAACCACACAATGACACCGGAGACCAATCCCAGCGCCGGGGGGGTGGAGACCCAACCACACAGTGACACCGGAGACCAATCACAGCCCCGGGGGGTGGAGACCCGACCATACAATGACACCAGAGACCAATCACAGCGCCGGGGGTGGAGACCCAACCACACAATGACACCGGAGACCAATCACAGCGCCGGGGGGATGGAGACCCAACCACACAATGACACCGGAGACCAATCACAGCCCCGGGGGGTGGAGACCCAACCACACAATGACACCGGAGACCAATCACAGCGCCGGGGGGTGGAGACCCAACCACACAATGACACCGGAGACCAATCACAGCGCCGGGGGGTGGACACCCAACCACACAATGACACCGGAGACCAATCACAGCGCCGGGGGGGTGGAGACCCAACCACACAATGACACCGGAGACCAATCACAGCCCCGGGGGTTGGAGACCTGACCATACAATGACACCGGAGACCAATCACAGTGCCGGGGGGTGGAATCCCGACCACACAATGACACCGGAGACCAACCCCAGCGCCGGGGGGTGGAGACCCAACCACACACTGACACCGGAGACCAATCACAGCTCCGGGGGGTGGAGACCCGACCATACAATGACACCAGAGACCAATCACAGCGCCGGGGGTGGAGACCCAACCACACAATGACACCGGAGACCAATCACAGCGCCGGGGGGATGGAGACCCAACCACACAATGACACCGGAGACCAATCACAGCCCCGGGGGGTGGAGACCCAACCACACAATGACACCGGAGACCAATCACAGTGCCGGGGGGTGGAATCCCGACCACACAATGACACCGGAGACCAATCCCAGCGCCGAGGGGTGGAGACCCAACCACACAGTGACACCGGAGACCAATCACAGCCCCGGGGGGTGGAGACCCGACCATACAATGACACCAGAGACCAATCACAGCGCCGGGGGTGGAGACCCAACCACACAATGACACCGGAGACCAATCACAGCGCCGGGGGGGATGGAGACCCAACCACACAATGACACCGGAGACCAATCACAGTGCGGGGGCGGAGACCCAACCACACAATGACACCGGAGACCAATCACAGCGCCGGGGGGGGATGGAGACCCAACCACACAATGACACCGGAGACCAATCACAGCGCCGGGGGGTGGAGACCCAACCACACAATGACACCGGAGACCAATCACAGCGCCGGGGGGTGGAGACCCAACCACACAATGACACCGGAGACCAATCACAGTGCCGAGGGGGTGGAGACCCAACCACACAATGACACCGGAGACCAATCACAGCGCCGGGGGGGTGGAGACCCAACCACACAATGACACCGGAGACAAATCACAGCGCCGGGGGTGGAGACCCAACCACACAATGACACCGGAGACCAATCACAGTGCGGGGGATGGAGACCCAACCATACAATGACACCGGAGACCAATCACAGCGCCGGGGGGTGGAGACCCGACCACACAATGACACCGGAGACCAATCACAGCGCCGGGGGGTGGAGACCCGACCACACAATGACACCGGAGACCAATCACAGCGCCGGGGGGTGGAGACCCGACCACACAATGACACCGGAGACCAATCACAGCGCCGGGGGGTGGAGACCCAACCACACAATGACACCGGAGACCAATCACAGCGCCGGGGGGGATGGAGACCCAACCACACAATGACACCGGAGACCAATCACAGTGCGGGGGTGGAGACCCAACCACACAATGACACCGGAGACCAATCACAGCGCCGGGGGGGGATGGAGACCCAACCAAACAATGACACCGGAGACCAATCACAGCGCCGGGGGGTGGAGACCCAACCACACAATGACACCGGAGACCAATCACAGCGCCGGGGGGTGGAGACCCAACCACACAATGACACCGGAGACCAATCACAGTGCCGGGGGGGGTGGAGACCCAACCACACAATGACACCGGAGACCAATCACAGCGCCAGGGGGGTGGAGACTCAACCACACAATGACACCGGAGACAAATCACAGCGCCGGGGGGTGGAGACCCAACCACACAATGACACCGGAGACAAATCACAGCGCCGGGGGGTGGAGACCCAACCACACAATGACACCGGAGACAAATCACAGCGCCGGGGGGTGGAGACCCAACCACACAATGACACCGGAGACCAATCACAGTGCGGGGGATGGAGACCCAACCACACAATGACACCGGAGACCAATCATAGCGCCGGGGGGTGGAGACCCGACCACACAATGACACCGGAGACCAATCACAGCGCCGGGGGGTGGAGACCCGACCACACAATGACACCGGAGACCAATCACAGCGCCGGGGGGTGGAGACCCGACCACACAATGACACCGGAGACCAATCACAGCACCGGGGGGGTGGAGACCCAACCACACAATGACACCGGAGACCAATCACAGCGCCGGGGGGATGGAGACCCAACCACACAATGACACGGGAGACCAATCCCAGCGCGGGGGGTGGAGACCCAACCACACAATGACACCGGAGACCAATCACAGCGCCGGGGGGGGGGTGGAGACCCAACCACACAATGACACCGGAGACCAATCACAGCGCCGGGGGATGGAGACCCAACCACACAATGACACCGGAAACCAATCCCAGCGCCGGGGGGTGGAGACCCAACCACACAATGACACTGGAGACCAATCACAGCCCCGGGGGGTGGAAACCCAACCACACAATGACACCGGAGACTAATCACAGTGCGGGGGGTGGAAACCCAACCACACAATGACACCGGAGACCAATCCCAGCGCCGGGGGGTGGAGACCAAACCACACAATGACACCGGAGACCAATCCCAGCGCCGAGGGGTGGAGACCCAACCACACACTGACACCGGAGACCAATCACAGCCCCGGGGGGTGGAGACCCAACCACACAGTGACACCGGAGACCAATCACAGCCCTGGGGGGTGGAGACCCAACCACACAATGACACCGGAGACCAATCACAGCGCCGGGGGGGTGGAGACCCAACCACACAATGACACCGGAGACCAATCACAGCGCCGGGGGGTGGAGACCCAACCACACAGTGACACCGGAGACCAATCACAGCCCCGGGGGGTGGAGACCCAACCACACAATGACACCGGAGACCAATCACAACGCCGGGGGTGGAGACCCAACCACACAATGACACCGGAGACCAATCCCAGCCCCGGGGGGTGGAGACCCAACCACACAATGACACCGGAGACCAATCACAGCGCCGGGGGGGTGGAGACCCAACCACACAGTGACACCGGAGACCAATCACAGCCCCAGGGGGTGGAGACCCGACCACACAATGACACCGGAGACCAATCACAGCGCCGGGGGGTGGAGACCCAACCACACAATGACACCGGAGACCAATCACAGCGCCGGGGGGGATGGAGACCCAACCACACAATGACACCGGAGACTAATCACAGTGCGGGGGTGGAGACCCAACCACACAATGACACCGGAGACCAATCACAGCGCCGGGGGGGGATGGAGACCCAACCACACAATGACACCGGAGACCAATCACAGCGCCGGGGGGTGGAGACCCAACCACACAATGACACCGGAGACCAATCACAGCGCCGGGGGGTGGAGACTCAACCACACAATGACACCGGAGACCAATCACAGCGCCGGGGGGGGTGGAGACCCAACCACACAATGACACCGGAGACCAATCACAGCGCCGGGGGGGTGGAGACCCAACCACACAATGACACCGGAGACAAATCACAGCGCCGGGGGGTGGAGACCCAACCACACAATGACACCGGAGACAAATCACAGCGCCGGGGGGTGGAGACCCAACCACACAATGACACCGGAGACAAATCACAGCGCCGGGGGGTGGAGACCCAACCACACAATGACACCGGAGACCAATCACAGTGCGGGGGATGGAGACCCAACCACACAATGACACCGGAGACCAATCATAGCGCCGGGGGGTGGAGACCCGACCACACAATGACACCGGAGACCAATCACAGCGCCGGGGGGTGGAGACCCGACCACACAATGACACCGGAGACCAATCACAGCGCCGGGGGGTGGAGACCCGACCACACAATGACACCGGAGACCAATCACAGCACCGGGGGGGTGGAGACCCAACCACACAATGACACCGGAGACCAATCACAGCGCCGGGGGGATGGAGACCCAACCACACAATGACACCGGAGACCAATCCCAGCGCGGGGGGTGGAGACCCAACCACACAATGACACCGGAGACCAATCACAGCGCCGGGGGGGGGGGTGGAGACCCAACCACACAATGACACCGGAGACCAATCACAGCGCCGGGGGATGGAGACCCAACCACACAATGACACCGGAAACCAATCCCAGCGCCGGGGGGTGGAGACCCAACCACACAATGACACTGGAGACCAATCACAGCCCCGGGGGGTGGAAACCCAACCACACAATGACACCGGAGACTAATCACAGTGCGGGGGGTGGAAACCCAACCACACAATGACACCGGAGACCAATCACAGTGCGGGGGGTGGAAACCCAACCACACAATGACACCGGAGACCAATCCCAGCGCCGGGGGGTGGAGACCAAACCACACAATGACACCGGAGACCAATCCCAGCGCCGAGGGGTGGAGACCCAACCACACACTGACACCGGAGACCAATCACAGCCCCGGGGGGTGGAGACCCAACCACACAGTGACACCGGAGACCAATCACAGCCCTGGGGGGTGGAGACCCAACCACACAATGACACCGGAGACCAATCACAGCGCCGGGGGGGTGGAGACCCAACCACACAATGACACCGGAGACCAATCACAGCGCCGGGGGGTGGAGACCCAACCACACAGTGACACCGGAGACCAATCACAGCCCCGGGGGGTGGAGACCCAACCACACAATGACACCGGAGACCAATCACAACGCCGGGGGTGGAGACCCAACCACACAATGACACCGGAGACCAATCCCAGCCCCGGGGGGTGGAGACCCAACCACACAATGACACCGGAGACCAATCACAGCGCCGGGGGGGTGGAGACCCAACCACACAGTGACACCGGAGACCAATCACAGCCCCAGGGGGTGGAGACCCGACCACACAATGACACCGGAGACCAATCACAGCGCCGGGGGGTGGAGACCCAACCACACAATGACACCGGAGACTAGTGATGAGCCGAACACCCCCGGGGTTCGGTTCGCACCAGAACCCGCGAACGGACCGAAAGTTCGTACGAACATTAGAACCCTATTAAATACAATGGATGCGAATGTTCGAATTCTAAAGTGCTAATTATAACGACTATTATGCATGTTCTTGTCCTAAACAGAGTTTGGGAACCCGGGTTCTGCACCAGGGGACATGTATCAATGCAAAAAGAAGTTTTAAAAACGGTCGTTTTTCGGGAGCAGTCATTTTAATGATGCATAAAGTGAAAAAAAAAAAGTCAAATATTCCTTTAAATATTGTACCTGGGGGGTGTCTAAAGTATGCCTGTGAAGTGCCACGTGTTTCCCGTGTTTAGAACTGTCCCTGCACAAAATAACATTTCTAAAGGAAAAAAAAGCCATTTAAAACTGCTTGCGGCTTTAATGTAATGTCTGGTCCCGGTAATATGGATGAAAATCTTTAAGAAAAATGGCATAGCTACCCCATCAACCCACCCCAGCCCATTACCAGCCCCTTTGGGTCTTGTATGGATATTAAGGGGAACCCCGCACACAAAATAAAAAAGGCCCTATATACTCTGAACAGCCGTATACAGGCGGTGCATACAAGACAGGGACTGTAGGTTTGTTCTTATGTAGAATCTGTTTGTAATTTGGAACAGGTACATTGTTTAAGTGTAGCTCCAGGCCAAATACCTATTTTTAAGCTTTTTGGAAAACATAGGGAAGGGTTATCACCCCTGTCACATTTTTTTTGCTGTCTGTGCCCCTGTTCAGAACATTTCACCTCACTTTCCGTCCCAATGACAACTGTTTTTGAAATGTGGTGTTTTTCTTGAAACAAGGATTGGTGATAAAGCATCAGTACAGAGGAGACACCTTTCTCCCATATTTATTCTTACAGGAGAGAATTTTCCTTCCTAGTGGTAGATTTCCTCTCACTTCCTGTTGTCTTCTTGCGTTTGCAAGTAGGAGTCGTTTGTAAGTTGGATGTTTGAAAGTAGGGACCTGCCGTATATACTCTGCAGAAATAGGCCCCTTAGTTGTTGGTGTTGGCACAACACTGTAAGCACTCACAGTTACTCTTGGTTGGTGCTGGAACGCCCTGCTGTCAACTATTATATCAGGAATTTTAATTACATATAATTCTTGAACAGTGGTAGTAAAAATTGGGCCTTTGATGGTGGTGCTGGTGCCACAACACTGTAAGCCCTCAGAGTTACTCTTGGTGGGTGCAGCAATGGGCCCTGCTGTGAATTATTAGATCAAGAATTGTAATTGCATGCCCCTGTTGAACAGGGGCTGAAAAATTGGGCCTTTCGTGGTGGTGGTGGTGGTGGTGGTGTTGCCACAACACTGTAAGCCCTCAGAGTTACTCTTGGTGGGTGCAGGAATGGGCCCTGCTGTGAATTATTAGATCAAGAATTGTAATTACATGCCCCTGTTGAACAGGGGCTGAAAAATTGGGCCTTAGGCACTGGTGGCACAACACTCCAACCCCTCACAGATACTGTACTTGGAGCACAGCAATGAGCCCTGTTGCAAAGTATTGCTTCAAAAATTTTAATTACACGCCCCTGTTAAACAGGGGCTGAAAAATTGGGCCTTAGCCACTGGTGGCGGCACCCATAAACAAAAATGATCTTCCAAGCTATCATCATCAATCGTATCATTGAGGACTCGGAGGAGGAGGATAGCCAGTCAACATAACAGCACAGGCACTCAGCATCAGCATCAGTCTTGAAGGGATATGACATGTTAAAATCAATTAGTCTGTTATATCAGCATCAGGTGTGTGGTAGCTGGTGGTGATCCAAGACTGGTTCATCTTGATGAAAGTCAGTCGATCAACCGAGTCGGTGGACAGGCGCACCCTGTGATCCGTGACAAATCCTCCAGCAGCACTGAATGTGCGTTCCGAAAGAACGCTGGATGCAGGACAGGCCAGTAGCTCAATTGCATACTGTGCAAGCTCTGGCCAGTGATCCATCCTCAAGACCCAGTAAGCCAGAGGATTTTCGGTGGGGAAGGTGTCCAAGTCTGTCCTTGTCCCTAGATATTCCTGCACCATGTTTATCAGACGCTGGCGATGGTTGCTGGAACCGATCATACTTTGGGGCTGCGGACTAAAGAATTGTCTGAACGCATCGGTCAGACGGCCACCTTCCCCACCGCTCCTTCTTTGACTGGCCGAAGCCTCAGCAACTCGTTGTCCAGGACCAGGAGTTTGTAACCTCCCAGTCTCTGGGAACGCGTTGCACAGACCTTTCTGCAAGGCCTCCCGGAGTTGTCTCATCCTCTGCTCCCTCTGCGACGGTAACATAAGGTCCGCAACCTTACCCTTGTACCGTGGATCAAGGAGAGTGGCCAGCCAGTAATGGTCCCTCTCCTTGATCCGAAGAATACGAGGATCCTTCCGCAGACTTTGCAGGATCAGGGAGGCCATGCAGCGTAGGTTTGCTGAGGCATTCGGTCCGGAGTCCTCTGGGTCACTAAGGACGACATGATCCGCAGCCACCTCCTCCCAGCCACGTACAAGTCCACTGGTGTCTTGGGACTGTAAATCATCCCTAAAAGACTGCTGCTGATGATGCT
Source organism: Rana muscosa (assembly GCA_029206835.1). NCBI lineage: Eukaryota > Metazoa > Chordata > Amphibia > Anura > Ranidae > Rana > Rana muscosa. The sequence goes on from CM055127.1 coordinate 194,637,731, forward strand.
GAGTGCCAGCCTCCACCTCCATGCTGACACAATCCTCCTCCTCCTCCTCTTCCTGTGCGATGGGTGGGACAGAAGGAACACTGTCTGGGTAAAGGGGGCCTTGAGAGGCAAGGAAGTCCTCCTCTTCCTGCCTCTGTTCTGCCTCAAGTGCCCTGTCCATTATTCCACGCAGCGTGTGCTCCAACAGGTGGACAAGAGGTACAGTGTCACTGATGCATGCACTGTCACTGCTCACCATCCTCGTGGCCTCCTCAAATGGTGCCAGGACAGTGCATGCATCCCTGATCATGCCCCACTGGCGTGGAGAAAAAAAACCAAGCTCCCCTGACCCTGTCCTGGTGCCGTAGTCACACAGGTACTCATTGATGGCCCTCTGCTGCGTGTGCAGCCGCTGCAGCATGGCCAACGTTGAGTTCCACCTGGTGGGCATGTCACATATAAGGCGGTTCTTGGGCAGGTTCAACTCCTTTTGCAGCTCAGCCAGGCGAGCACTGGCATTATAAGATCTGCGGAAATGCACACAGACTTTCCTGGCCTGCCTCAGGACATCCTGTAAGCCCGGGTACCTGCCCAAGAACCGCTGCACCACCAGGTTAAGGACGTGAGCCACACAGGGCACATGGGTCAGTTGTCCCTGTCGGAGGGCGGAGAGGAGGTTGGTGCCATTGTCGCAAACCACCATTCCTGGCTTAAGCTGGCGTGGCGTCAACCACCTCTCGGCCTGGCCCTGCAGAGCAGACAGGACCTCTGCCCCAGTGTGGCTTCTGTCCCCCAAACACACCAGCGCAAGCACGGCATGGCATCTTTTTGCCTGCGTACTTGTGTAGCCCCTTGAACGGCTACGGAGCACCGCTGGTTCAGAGGACAAACCACAGGAAGAGGCCATGGAGGAAGAAGAAGAGGAGGGGGTGGAGGAGAGAGGTGTGTCACAACCAGTAGTAGCATTTTGGAGGCGTGGCGGTGGAACAACCTCCAACACTACTGCACCTTGTCCTGCATCCTTCCCAGCTGCCAAAAGAGTGACCCAATGGGCCGTGAAAGAAAGGTAACGTCCCTGTCCATGCCTGCTGGACCATGAGTCAGCGGTAATATGCACCTTACCGCTGACCGCCCTGTCCAGCGAGGCCAAGACATTGCCTTCCACATGCCGGTAGAGAGCCGGAATAGCCTTCCGTGAGAAAAAGTGGCGTTTGGGAACCTGCCACTGAGGAACCGCACATTGCACAAACTCACGGAAGGGGGCCGAGTCTACCAACTGAAAAGGCAGCAGTTGAAGCGCTAGCAATTTAGCCAAGCTAGCATTCAACCGCTGGGCATGTGGATGGCTGGGAGTGAACTTCTTTCGACGGTCCAGCAGCTGGGGCAGGGAAATTTGCCTGCTAGAATCGGACGTCGGTGTACTGCTAGCAGAGTGGCCGCAAGTACTTGGCTGTGACACACCTAATTCTACACCTTCATTCCTCTCAGTGCATGTTTCAGAGAGGACTGAAGTTATAGTGGGGTTGGAGATCCCAGCTGATGCGGTGCAAGGAGAGGTCCGCTTTGTTCTTTGGTGTGGGTCTTTGAGGTAGGCTTGCCAACGAGCTGCATGGCAGGTCAACATATGTCTGGTCAGGCATGTGGTACCCAAGCGGCTGATGTTTTGGCCACGCGATATACGCTTGAGACATATGTTGCAAACAGCAGCTGTGCGATCTGATGCACTAGCCTCAAAAAAGGCCCACACCAAAGAACTTTTTGAATGACGGGCAGAGGCAGCGCCCTGCACAGGCGGAGCTCTGCGGTGTGATTCCGTCGGTGTACTGCCCTTACGCTGGCCACAAAAGGGCATCCTGCCTCGTTGGAGATGTGCCTCCTCCTCATCCTCCTCCTCCTCCTCTCTCCTATTAGGCACCCACGTGGAGTCAGTGACCTCATCATCACCTCCCTCCTCATCACTGGAGCCAATCTGGCAGTATGCTGCAGCTGCTGGAACATGACTGCCAGATTGGTGTCCTTCTTGAGCATCCCCTCTGTCTGCTCTCACGCTACTGCCTTCCTGTAGCTGGGTTTCATCATCAGACCCTTCGAAACGCTGGGCATCCTCCTGGAGCATGTACCCAACACTGTGCTCAAACAGTTCGGGGGACTCCTCAGGAGGAGGACATGGTGGGTCTAGGGAAGGAGTGACTGATGATGAGTCTGACATTGATACCAGGGAAGACGACGCTTTGGCAGCTGCTTTTCCAGTACCCTGAGCCTGGGTGAGAGAGGATGAGGAGGAGGAGGAGGGCTTGGTCATCCACTCTACCAAGTCTTCGGCATGATGTGGCTCAACATGTCCAGCTGCCGAAAAGAAGGACAAGCGTGTCCCATGGCCATGTGCTGATGACAATGCACCACGTCCACGACCAGCACTGTTGCCCCCAGACACAGAGCCTGCTTGCCCTCTTTTATTGCCTCCTGACTGTCTGCCTCTCCTTGTTTGCCTTCCAGACATTCTAATAGATGGCCTGCAGGGAGATGGGAAAAAAGCAATAAGGGCTACCTTCAGGTGTATACTGTGCAGGAGGCTTAGCAACAATGACACTGACACTGTCCCCTGCCTATCCTTCTCTGTCCCTAAACACAAGGATTTGCAATATGCTTCAGCAAGATTGGTTTAGTTTTAGCACAGAATAACACACTGACACTCTCCCTACCTATCCTTATTTGTCCCTAAACACAAGGAATCCAGGATTAGTAAAGGAAAAATAATGACACTGTCCCTGCCTATGCTTCTCTTTCCCTGCTCCGGAACACACTACACAAGGCCGCCGCGCTGGCGGCCTTTTATAGTGTGGGGCGTGTACTAAACACCCTCAGCAATAATTGGCCACAGGCATCCTGCCTGTGGCCAATCATTGCTCTCCTCGCTGCCGGCGCTGTGATTGGCCAAGCATGCGGGGTCACAGTGCATGCTTGGCCAATCACAGCGCCTGGATGACACTGCGATGGCGTAGTGCATTGTGGGCCGTTCGCGTCACTCGAATTTGGCGCGAACGGCCCAAATCGTTCGATCTTCGTCGAACAATCGAACAGCCGATGTTCGAGTCGAACGTATGTTCGACTCGAACACGAAGCTCATCCATATTACCGGGACCAGACATTACATTAAAGCCGCAAGCAGTTTTAAATGGCTTTTTTTTCCTTTAGAAGTGTCATTTTGTGCAGGGACAGTTCTAAACACGGGAAACACGTGGCACTTCACAGGCATACTTTAGACACCCCCCAGGTACGATATTTAAAGGAATATTTGACTTTTTTTTTTTCACTTTAAGCATCATTAAAATGACTGCTCCCGAAAAACGACCGTTTTTAAAACTTCTTTTTGCATTGATACATGTCCCCTGGTGCAGAACCCGGGTTCCCAAACCCTTTTTAGGACAATAACATGCATAATAGTTGTTATAATTAGCACTTTAGAATTCGAACGTTCGCATCCATTGTATTTAATAGGGTTCTAATGTTCGTTCGAACTTTCGGTCCGTTCGCGGGTTCTGGTGCGAACCGAACCCGGGGGTGTTCGGCTCATCACTACCGGAGACCAATCACAGCCTCGGGGGGTGGAGACCCGACCACACAATGACACCGGAGACCAATCCCAGTGCCGGGGGGATGGAGACCCAACCACACAATGACACCGGAGACCAATCACAGCGCCGGGGGATGGAGACCCAACCACACAATGACACCGGAGACCAATCACAGCGCCGGGGGATGGAGACCCAACCACACAATGACACCGGAGACCAATCACAGCGCCGGGGGATGGAGACCCAACCACACAATGACACCGGAGACCAATCACAGCGCCGGGGGATGGAGACCCAACCACACAATGACACCGGAGACCAATCACAGCGCCGGGGGATGGAGACCCAACCACACAATGACACCGGAGACCAATCACAGCGCCGGGGGATGGAGACCCAACCACACAATGACACCGGAGACCAATCACAGCGCCGGGGGGGTGGAGACCCAACCACACAATGACACCGGAGACCAATCACAGCGCCGGGGGATGGAGACCCAACCACACAATGACACCGGAGACCAATCACAGCGCCGGGGGATGGAGACCCAACCACACAATGACACCGGAGACCAATCACAGCGCCGGGGGATGGAGACCCAACCACACAATGACACCGGAGACCAATCACAGCGCCGGGGGATGGAGACCCAACCACACAATGACACCGGAGACCAATCACAGCGCCGGGGGGTGGAGACCCAACCACACAATGACACCGGAGACCAATCACAGCGCCGGGGGGTGGAGACGCAACCACACAATGACACCGGAGACCAATCACAGCGCCGGGGGGTGGAGACGCAACCACACAATGACACCGGAGACCAATCACAGCGCCGGGGGGTGGAGACCCAACCACACAATGACACCGGAGACCAATCCCAGCCCCGGGGGGTGGAGACCCAACCACACAATGACACCGGAGACCAATCACAGCGCCGGGGGGTGGAGACGCAACCACACAATGACACCGGAGACCAATCACAGTGCGGGGGTGGAGACCCAACCACACAATGACACCGGAGACCAATCACAGTGCGGGGGGTGGAAACCCAACCACACAATGACACCGGAGACCAATCACAGCGCCGGGGGGTGGAGACCCAACCACACAATGACACCGGAGACGACCAATCACAGCGCCGGGGGGTGGAGACCCAACCACACAATGACACCGGAGACCAATCACAGCGCCGGGGGGTGGAGACGCAACCACACAATGACACCGGAGACCAATCACAGTGCGGGGGGTGGAAACCCAACCACACAATGACACCGGAGACCAATCACAGTGCGGGGGGTGGAAACCCAACCACACAATGACACCGGAGACCAATCACAGCGCCGGGGGGTGGAGACCCAACCACACAATGACACCGGAGACGACCAATCACAGCGCCGGGGGGTGGAGACCCAACCACACAATGACATGCAGACAGGAAATATGTGGCAACAGGCTGCAGAAGATCTGCTGAAAAAAAAAAGAAGGATACGGATGTTCCAATACTATAAGCTGCTGAAAAACAACATAAAAATAAGAAATGGACGCCAATAGGCTGCAGAAAATCCTCTTAAAGAAAAAAAATCCTCAGGAAAAAGGGAAGTAGATGACAAGAGGCTGCAATAGATCTGCTGAAAAAAATGTAGCAGTGTGTGGGCAGCTTTAGATGAAATGATTGCAGAGGGAGGGGCCAGAGAGATCAGATTACACGCCCGCCACGCCCAGGACAGAGCTGTCATTGTATGTATAGTGAGTCACACCGAACACCGGAGTCTCCTCTCCTCCTCATATATACTATATACACCCCTCCCCCATATACACTGTATTACCAAAAGTATTGGGACGCCTGCCTTTATACGCACATGAACTTTAATGGCCCCCCAGTCTCAGTCCGGAGGGTTCAATATTGAGTTGGCCCCGCCCTTTGCAGCTATAACAGCTTCACCTGTTCTGGGAAGGCCGTCCACAAGGTTTAGGAGGGTGTCTATGGGAATGTTTGACCATTCTTCCAGAAGAGCATTTGTGAGGTCAGGCACTGATGTTGGATGAGAAGGCCTGGCTCGCAGTCTCCTGTCTAATTCATCCCAAAGGTGTTCCATCGGGTTGAGGTCAGGACTCTGTGCAGGCCGGTCAAGTTCCTCCACCCCAAACTCACTCATCCTTGTCTTTATGGACCTTGCTTTGTGCACTGGTGGGCCGTCATGTTGGAACAGGAAGGGGCCGTCCCTAAACTGTTCCTATAAAGTTGGGAGCATGAAATTGTCCAAAATGTCTTGGTATGCCGACACCTTAAGAGTTCTTTTCACTGGAACTAAGGGGCCAACCCAACCCCCGAGGAACAACCCCCCACCATAATCCCCCTCCACCCCCACACCATAATCCACCCCCCCTCCACACCATAATCCCCCCTCCCCCCTCCACCAAATGATTTGGACCCATGGGGTATATAGAGGAGGGTGGGGGGAGGGGGTATATAGAGGGGGATATATAGAGGAGGGTGGGGGAGGGGGGTATATAGAGGAGGATAGGGGGAAGGGGGTATATAGAGGAGGATGGGGGGGAGGGGGGCAGTCAGAGGGAAGCAGCCCCCTCCATACAATGTAGCGATGAGGAAGATGGGGGGGAGAGGGGTATATAGAGGGGGATGGGGGTATATAGAAGGAGATTGGGGGGGGGCAGTCAGAGGAAAGGAGCCCCCTCCATACAATGTAGCGATGAGGAGGATGGGGGGGAGGGGGGGTATATAGAGGGGGATGGGGGTATATAGAGGGGGAGGGGGCAGTCAGGGGGCAGCAGCCCCCTCCATACAATGTAGCGATGAGGAGGATGGGGGGGAGGGGGTATATAGAGGGGGATGGGGGGGAGGGGGGTATATAGAGGGGGATGGGGGTATATAGAGGGGGAGGGGGCAGTCAGGGGGCAGCAGCCCCCTCCATACAATGTAGCGATGAGGAGGATGGGGGGGAGGGGGGTATATAGAGGGGGAGGGGGCAGTAGCCCCCTCCATACAATGTAGCGATGAGAAGATTTCCTCCTCTATATTTGTATCTCTGATCTCCTGCACGGTGCTGCCCCCTTGTGTTTGGACACATATACAGAATATATATATAGGGGGAGGGGGGGGGGAGGGGGTGTGGCCCAGGAAGGGTTAATCCTCGGACAGGAAATAAACATTGAAGAGGAAGTTTCTATTTATAGACATTGCGATGATAACAAAACCAAAGAGAACGATGAACCCTCCCCCATCCTCCTCCTCGGGGGCCCCCCACTGCCAATGCATGCCATGGAATAGGTGTACCGCCCTGCGCCCAATCTGTGCCCCCCTCCCCCTGGTTGGCAAGGAGAGTGCGCTGCGCATGCGTGGCCACTTGTGTTCTCACAGTTGGGAGATAGGCCCCGCCCCTCGTGGGCGGAGTCTCATGGTTATGGGAGATCCGCCATATTTCTCCTCCCACCACAAACATTCCACTTTACTGCTTCCCCTCCCCCAATCTATGTCTAGAAGTCACCCGACCCGCCCCCAGAACAGCGAGCTCCATGATTGGCCGATCTCAGAGTGATTGCTCCGAGCCGCTGACACCTCCCTCTAGTGCCGCTCTCCCAATTCATAGTGTTGGGTTATACTGCCACCTACTGGAGGATCTGAATCCTGACAGAGAGAGAATATTATGGGATGGAATCATCTTCATTGTATCCCCAACACTCCTCATCCAATCAGAAACACCTCACCCCTCCCCCCCCCGCAACAATGTAACCAGAGGGGCAGGTGAGGTGCATTATCTCTCCCCCCTCCCCCCAACAGTGTCCAGAGACAACCCTCCCCCCAACAGTGTCCAGAGACAACCTTCCCCCCAACAGTGTCCAGAGACAACCCTTCCCCCCCAACAGTGTCCAGAGACAACCCTCCCCCCCAACAGTGTCCAGAGACAACCCTCCCCCCAACAGTGTCAGAGACAACCTTCCCCCCCAACAGTGTCCAGAGACAACCCTTCCCCCCCAACAGTGTCCAGAGACAACCCTCCCCCCCAACAGTGTCCAGAGACAACCCTCCCCCCCAACAGTGTCCAGAGACAACCTTCCCCCCCCCAACAGTGTCCAGAGACAACCCTCCCCCCAACAGTGTCCAGAGACAACCCTTCCCCCCCAACAGTGTCCAGAGACAACCCTCCCCCCCAACAGTGTCCAGAGACAACCCTCCCCCCCCAACAGTGCCCAGAGACAACCTTCCCCCCCCAACAGTGTCCAGAGACAACCCTTCCCCCCCCAACAGTGTCCAGAGACAACCCTCCCCCCCAACAGTGCCCAGAGACAACCTTCCCCCCCCCCAACAGTGTCCAGAGACAACCTTCCCCCCAACAGTGTCCAGAGACAACCCCCCCAACAGTGTCCAGAGACAACCCTCCCCCCAACAGTGTCCAGAGACAACCCTTCCCCCCCCAACAGTGCCCAGAGACAACCTTCCCCCCCAACAGTGTCCAGAGACAACCTTCCCCCCCAACAGTGTCCAGAGACAACCCTTCCCCCCCAACAGTGTCCAGAGACAACCTTCCCCCCCAACAGTGTCCAGAGACAACCCCCCCAACAGTGTCCAGAGACAACCCTCCCCCCCAACAGTGTCCAGAGACAACCCTTCCCCCCCAACAGTGCCCAGAGACAACCTTCCCCCCCCAACAGTGTCCAGAGACAACCTTCCCCCCCAACAGTGTCCAGAGACAACCTTCCCCCCCCAACAGTGTCCAGAGACAAGCCTCCCCCCAACAGTGTCCAGAGACAACCCTTC
>CM055127.1:194646170-194714708 GCA_029206835.1 Rana muscosa
AATCTGCAACTAAACTGTAAGGGGCATGGAATGAGGAACAGAAGAGTTACCATGCACCCCACTTTTACCCCTCCCCCCCACCATATGTCTCTCCAGCATTCCACCATTAGGGTGCAGTCATGACCCAAGACAAGGATATTTAGGGCCCTATCATTATTCTGCCTGCGACAAAAAAACGCCATCATCACCGGCCTGTGTGTGAATTGTGGCTAATCTTTAAAGGTGACAAATATTCCGGAATGATCAGCCCTCTTACAGGCGGCTCTATAGCCAATCACCAGAAGCTGCCAGTTCCGGGACTGAGAGGAGCGCGCCACGTGACCGGAGCGCGCCACATGACCGGAGCGCTGCAGGAAATGGTCACGTGACCCTTTTACGGGATGTCTTACTTGTAGGATTTCTGCTGCTGTTCCTGTGCCCTGCGGTTCGGGTCGAAGCTGCTCCCGTCCACATAATCAGCGCTGATGCCGAACGCGGCTCGCAGGCGCTCATTCTTCTTCTCATTCGCTTCTGCCAGCTGGTGGTTTCAGAGACACTGAGAAGAAAGGAAGGAAATTCTGAGGATTCAGAGGAGGACCCTTCATGTATTCTACAGATCATAGATTATGGGGGGAGGAGGAGGAGGACCCTTCATGTGTTCTATAGCTCATAGATTATGGGGGGGGGGGGGGGGGAAGGAGGAGGAGGAGGACCCTTCATGTGTTCTATAGCTCATGGTACACAGACTGAATGAAGTAAATGGAGGTCCTCGGGAGGGATAAGAAAGCCTCGTGCAGAGCTGGGAGCTGAACCCAGAGCCTCTCCACCGGAGGTCTGAGAGGCAGAAGAGACTCAGGAGGTCCAACTCTCCAGCACTCACAATACACATACATGTCAGTTCTATGTGGAGGGACATTCTGAGGACAGGAGATGGCAAAGTGTTCTACATGGTAGAGGAAGAAGTGACATACTTCGCCTTTAGCTTTTCCTCCTCCTTGCTGGCCGTCAGGTCCTTCTCTTGAAGCATGAGCCTGAATGTGGCACCTTCTCCTGGATCTCAGCCTCGCTGTACCTGTAAGAGAGGAAGAGTGAGGAGAAATACACACATCCTTGGACAACAGACCCAACCTAGCGCCCAATCCCCCCGGCCGACACAGACCCAACCTAGCGCCCAATCCCCCCGGCCGACACAGACCCAACCTAGCGCCCAATCCCCCCGCCGACACAGACCCAACCTAGCGCCCAATCCCCCCGGCCGACACAGACCCCAACCTAGCGCCCAATCCCCCCGGCCGACACAGACCCAACCTAGCGCCCAATCCCCCCGGCCGACACAGACCCAACCTAGTGCACACCCCCTGGCCGACACAGACCCAACCTAGCGCCCAATCCCCCGGCCGACACAGACCCAACCTAGCGCCCAATCCCCCCGGCCGACACAGACCCAACCTAGCGCCCAATCCCCCCGGCCGACACAGACCCAACCTAGCGCCCAATCCCCCGGCCGACACAGACCCAACCTAGCGCCCAATCCCCCCGGCCGACACAGACCCAACCTAGCGCCCAATCCCCCCGGCCGACACAGACCCAACCTAGCGCCCAATCCCCCCGGCCGACACAGACCCAACCTAGCGCCCAATCCCCCCGGCCGACACAGACCCAACCTAGCGCCCAATCCCCCCGGCCGACACAGACCCAACCTAGCGCCCAATCCCCCCGGCCGACACAGACCCAACCTAGCGCCCAATCCCCCGGCCGACACAGACCCAACCTAGCGCCCAATCCCCCCGGCCGACACAGACCCAACCTAGCGCCCAATCCCCCCGGCCGACACAGACCCAACCTAGCGCCCAATCCCCCCGGCCGACACAGACCCAACCTAGTGCACACCCCCTGGCCGACACAGACCCAACCTAGCGCCCAATCCCCCGGCCGACACAGACCCAACCTAGCGCCCAATCCCCCCGGCCGACACAGACCCAACCTAGCGCCCAATCCCCCCGGCGACACAGACCCAACCTAGCGCCCAATCCCCCCGGCCGACACAGACCCAACCTAGCGCCCAATCCCCCCGGCCGACACAGACCCAACCTAGCGCCCAATCCCCCCGGCCGACACAGACCCACCTAGCGCCCAATCCCCCCGGCCGACACAGACCCAACCTAGCGCCCAATCCCCCCGGCCGACACAGACCCAACCTAGTGCACACCCCCTGCCGACACAGACCCAACCTAGCGCCCAATCCCCCCGGCCGACACAGACCCAACCTAGCGCCCAATCCCCCCGGCCGACACAGACCCAACCTAGCGCCCAATCCCCCCGGCCGACACAGACCCAACCTAGCGCCCAATCCCCCCGGCCGACACAGACCCAACCTAGCGCCCAATCCCCCCGGCCGACACAGACCCAACCTAGTGCACACCCCCTGGCCGACACAAACCCAACCTAGCGCCCAATTCCCCCGGCCGACACAGACCCAACCTAGCGCCCAATCCCCCCGGCCGACACAGACCCAACCTGGCGCCCAATCCCCCCGGCCGACACAGACCCAACCTGGCGCCCAATCCCCCCGGCCGACACAGACCCAACCTAGCGCCCAATCCCCCCGGCCGACACAGACCCAACCTAGCGCCAATCCCCCCGGCCGACACAGACCCAACCTAGCGCCCAATCCCCCCGGCCGACACAGACCCAACCTAGTGCACACCCCCTGGCCGACACAAACCCAACCTAGCGCCCAATTCCCCCGGCCGACACAGACCCAACCTAGCGCCCAATCCCCCCGGCCGACACAAACCCAACCTAGCGCCCAATCCCCCCGGCCGACACAGACCCAACCTAGCGCCCAATCCCCCCGGCCGACACAGACCCAACCTAGCGCCCAATCCCCCCGGCCGACACAGACCCAACCTAGCGCCCAATTCCCCCGGCCGACACAGACCCAACCTAGCGCCCAATCCCCCCGGCCGACACAGACCCAACCTAGCGCCCAATCCCCCCGGCCGACACAGACCCAACCTGGCGCCCAATCCCCCCGGCCGACACAGACCCAACCTGGCGCCCAATCCCCCCGGCCGACACAGACCCAACCTAGTGCACACCCCCTGGCCGACACAAACCCAACCTAGCACCCAATCCCCCCGGCCGACACAGACCCAACCTAGCGCCCAATCCCCCCGGCCGACACAGACCCAACCTAGTGCACACCCCCTGGCCGACACAAACCCAACCTAGCGCCCAATCCCCCCGGCCGACACAGACCCAACCTAGTGCACACCCCCTGGCCGACACAAACCCAACCTAGCGCCCAATCCCCCCAGCCGACACAGACCCAACCTAGCGCCCAATCCCCCCGCCGACACAGACCCAACCTAGCGCCCAATCCCCCCGGCCGACACAGACCCAACCTAGCGCCCAATCCCCCCGGCCGACACAGACCCAACCTAGAGCCCAATCCCCCCGGCCGACACAGACCCAACCTAGCGCCCAATCCCCCCGGCCGACACAGACCCAACCTAGTGCACACCCCCTGGCCGACACAGACCCAACCTAGCGCCCAATCCCCCCGGCCGACACAGACCCAACCTAGTGCACACCCCCTGGCCGACACAAACCCAACCTAGCGCCCAATCCCCCGGCCGACACAGACCCAACCTAGCGCCCAATCCCCCCGGCCGACACAGACCCAACCTAGCGCCCAATCCCCCCGGCCGACACAGACCCAACCTAGCGCCCAATCCCCCCGGCCGACACAGACCCAACCTAGCGCCAATCCCCCGGCCGACACAGACCCAACCTAGTGCCCAATCCCCCCGGCCGACACAGGACCCAACCTAGCGCCCAATCCCCCGGCCGACACAGACCCAACCTAGTGCACACCCCCTGGCCGACACAGCCTGCATCCCCTACGTACCCCTGTTCCTCCATCATCTCCTCCAGCTCCAAACATTTTAGCTCCACCTTCCTCTTCCTTTCATGATCCAGAATCTCCTGGTTGGGTTTTTTCATCAGGAGACTTTCCAGCTTCTTCAGTTCTTCCTCGGACTTGTAGTCGATGCGGTCCTTCTTATGTCGGACTGATGACAGGTTCCTCTGGACGTATCCATTGGTGCCGCTGCCCTTGGAGTAGGTAAGCCGATTCCATTATACATTGTGCTTCAGACAGTCAAAACCTGCAAAGAAAAGCCGATATAAAAACTGACGTCCCATAAAAACGCTCCTCCAATTTACATCACGTCTTCCACACGTGTCCAATACAATCTAGACAACTACTACCCCTCCTCCTCCTCCTCCGAGACACCGTATACCACATGTACTTCCTGCGTCACGATACATCCATGACGACTCTACCAACCCACAAAGAGACCAATCCCTGGTCATAACCAACCGTGTGGGGTGTCCCGTATCCCTGTACATTGTGTTCACAAAGATGCACATCTAAGAGTTTTAAAGCCTTTAATACTCCCCACTGACACCACCAATTGTGGAAGAGAGATCCACATCCTCATCTCCCCGACAGAGAATAGTCCCCTACACAGTCTAAGGTTACACTTCTTCTCCAATCTCATGGAGTGGCCCCATGTCCTCCTACACCCCCTGGGACAGAAAAGTTTTCTCCCTATTGTGGGGTCACCAGTACGGTATTTGTACATTGAAATCATCTTCCCTCTCAAGTGTCTCTTCTCCACCCTAGACCCCCCCCAGAGGTTCTCCCTCCCCCATACCTGAGCCTATCATCTACTAGGACTCCCAGGTTCTTCTCCACCCTAGACCCCCCCAAAGGGTTCTCCCTCCCTCATACCTGAGCCTATCATCTACTAGGACCCCCAGGTCCTTCTCCACCCTAGACCCCCCCCAGAGGTTCTCCCTCCCCCATACCTGAGCCTATCATCTACTAGGTCTCCCAGGTTCTTCTCCACCCTAGACCCCCCCCAGAGGTTCTCCCTCCCCCCATACCTGAGCCTATCATCTACTAGGACTCCCAGGTTCTTCTCCACCCTAGACCCCCCCCAGAGGTTCTCCCTCCCCCCATACCTGAGCCTATCATCTACTAGGACTCCCAGGTTCTTCTCCACCCTAGACCCCCCCCAGAGGTTCTCCCTCCCCCCATACCTGAGCCTATCATCTACTAGGACTCCCAGGTTCTTCTCCACCCTAGATCCCCCCTGAGCCTATCATCTACTAGGACCCCCAGGTCCTTCTCCACCCTAGACCCCCCCCAGAGGTTCTCCCTCCCCCATACCTGAGCCTATCATCTACTAGGTCTCCCAGGTTCTTCTCCACCCTAGACCCCCCCCAGAGGTTCTCCCTCCCCCCATACCTGAGCCTATCATCTACTAGGACTCCCAGGTTCTTCTCCACCCTAGACCCCCCCCAGAGGTTCTCCCTCCCCCCATACCTGAGCCTATCATCTACTAGGACTCCCAGGTTCTTCTCCACCCTACACCCCCCCAAAGGGTTCTCCCTCCCTCATACCTGAGCCTATCATCTACTAGGACCCCCAGGTTCTTCTCCACCCTAGACCCCCCCCAGAGGTTCTCCCTCCCCCATACCTGAGCCTATCATCTACTAGGTCTCCCAGGTTCTTCTCCACCCTAGACCCCCCCCAGAGGTTCTCCCTCCCCCATACCTGAGCCTATCATCTACTAGGACTCCCAGGTTCTTCTCCACCCTAGACCCCCCCAAAGGGTTCTCCCTCCCTCATACCTGAGCCTATCATCTACTAGGACCCCCAGGTCCTTCTCCACCCTAGACCCCCCCCAGAGGTTCTCCCTCCCCCATACCTGAGCCTATCATCTACTAGGTCTCCCAGGTTCTTCTCCACCCTAGACCCCCCCCAGAGGTTCTCCCTCCCCCCATACCTGAGCCTATCATCTACTAGGACTCCCAGGTTCTTCTCCACCCTAGACCCCCCCCAGAGGTTCTCCCTCCCCCCATACCTGAGCCTATCATCTACTAGGACTCCCAGGTTCTTCTCCACCCTACACCCCCCCAAAGGGTTCTCCCTCCATCATACATGAGCCTATCATCTACTAGGACCCCCAGGTTCTTCTCCACCCTAGACCCCCCCCAGAGGTTCTCCCTCCCCCATACCTGAGCCTATCATCTACTAGGTCTCCCAGGTTCTTCTCCACCCTAGACCCCCCCCAGAGGTTCTCCCTCCCCCCATACCTGAGCCTATCATCTACTAGGACCCCCAGGTCCTTCTCCACCCTAGACCCCCCCAGAGGTTCTCCCTCCCCCATACCTGAGCCTATCATCTTCTAGGACCCCCAGGTCCTTCTCCACCCTAGATCCCCCCTGAGCTCCTCCCTCCCCCATACCTGAGCCTATCATCTACTAGGACTCCCAGGTTCTTCTCCACCCTAGACCCCCCCAAAGGGTTCTCCCTCCCCCATACCTGAGCCTATCATCTTCTAGGACCCCCAGGTCCTTCTCCACCCTAGATCCCCCCTGAGCTCCTCCCTCCCCCATACCTGAGCCTATCATCTACTAGGACCCCCAGGTCCTTCTCCACCCTAGATCCCCCCTGAGCTCCTCCCTCCCCCATACCCGAGCCTATCATCTACTAGGACCCCCAGGTCCTTCTCCACCCTAGATCCCCCCTGAGCCTATCATCTACTAGGACCCCCAGGTCCTTCTCCACCCTAGATCCCCCCTGAGCTCCTCCCTCCCCCATACCTGAGCCTATCATCTACTAGGACTCCCAGGTTCTTCTCCACCCTAGACCCCCCCAAAGGGTTCTCCCTCCCCCATACCTGAGCCTATCATCTACTAGGACTCCCAGGTTCTTCTCCACCCTAGACCCCCCCAAAGGGTTCTCCCTCCCCCCATACCTGAGCCGATCATCTACCAGGACCCCCAGGTCCTTCTCCACCCTAGATCCCCCCAGAGCTCCTCCCTCCCCCATACCCGAGCCTATCATCTACTAGGACCCCCAGGTCCTTCTCCACCCTAGATCCCCCCTGAGCTCCTCCCTCCCCCATACCTGAGCCTATCATCTACTAGGACCCCCAGGTCCTTCTCCACCCTAGATCCCCCCTGAGCTCCTCCCTCCCCCATACCTGAGCCTATCATCTACTAGGACTCCCAGGTTCTTCTCCACCCTAGACCCCCCCAAAGGGTTCTCCCTCCCCCATACCTGAGCCGATCATCTACTAGGTCTCCCAGGTTCTTCTCCACCCTAGACCCCCCCAAAGGGTTCTCCCTCCCCCATACCTGAGCCTATCATCTACTAGGACCCCCAGGTCCTTCTCCACCCTAGACCCCCCCCCAGAGGTTCTCCCTCCCCCATACCTGAGCCTATCATCTACTAGGACTCCCAGGTTCTTCTCCACCCTAGACCCCCCCAAAGGGTTCTCCCTCCCCCATACCTGAGCCTATCATCTACTAGGACCCCCAGGTCCTTCTCCACCCTAGACCCCCCCAGAGGTTCTCCCTCCCCCATACCTGAGCCTATCATCTACTAGGACTCCCAGGTTCTTCTCCACCCTAGATCCCCCCAGGAGGTTCTCCCTCCCCCCATACCTGAGCCTATCATCTACTAGGACTCCCAGGTTCTTCTCCACCCTAGACCCCCCCAAAGGGTTCTCCCTCCCCCCATACCTGAGCCGATCATCTACTAGGACCCCCAGGTCCTTCTCCACCCTAGATCCCCCCAGAGGTTCTCCCTCCCCCATACCTGAGCCTATCATCTACTAGGACCCCCAGGTCCTTCTCCACCCTAGATCCCCCAGGAGGTTCTCCCTCCCCCCATACCTGAGCCTATCATCTACTAGGACCCCCAGGTTCTTCTCCACCCTAGACCCCCCCAGAGGTTCTCCCTCCCCCATACCTGAGCCTATCATCTACTAGGACCCCCAGGTCCTTCTCCACCCTAGACCCCCCCAGAGGTTCTCCCATACCTGAGCCTATCATCTACTAGGACCCCCAGGTCCTTCTCCACCCTAGACCCCCCCAGAGGTTCTCCCATACCTGAGCCTATCATCTACTAGGACCCCCAGGTCCTTCTCCACCCTAGATCCCCCCTGAGCTCCTCCCTCCCTCATACCTGAGCCTATCATCTACTAGGACCCCCAGGTCCTTCACCCTAGATCCCCCCAGGAGGTTCTCCCTCCCCCCATACCTGAGCCTATCATCTACTAGGACCCCCAGGTCCTTCTCCACCCTAGACCCCCCCAGAGGTTCTCCCTCCCCCCATACCTGAGCCTATCATCTACTAGGACCCCCAGGTTCTTCTCCACCCTAGATCCCACCAGGAGGTTCTCCCTCCCCCATACCTGAGCCTATCATCTACTAGGACCCCCAGGTCCTTCTCCACCCTAGATCCCCCTGAGCTCCTCCCTCCCCCATACCTGAGCCTATCATCTACTAGGACCCCCAGGTTCTTCTCCACCCTAGACCCCCCCAGAGGTTCTCCCTCCCCCCATACCTGAGCCTATCATCTAGGACCCCCAGGTCCTTCTTCACCCTAGACCCCCCCCAGAGGTTCTCCCTCCCCCCATACCTGAGCCTATCATCTACTAGGAACCCCCAGATCCTTCACCCTAGATCCCCCCAGAGGTTCTCCCTCCCCCCATACCTGAGCCTATCGTCTACTAGGACCCCCAGGTTCTTCTCCACCCTAGATCCCACCAGGAGGTTCTCCCTCCCCCATACCTGAGCCTATCATCTACTAGGACCCCCAGGTTCTTCTCCACCCTAGATCCCACCAGGAGGTTCTCCCTCCCCCCATACCTGAGCCTATCATCTACTAGGACCCCCAGGTTCTTCTCCACCCTAGACCCCCCCAGAGGTTCTCCCTCCCCCATACCTGAGCCTATCATCTACTAGGACCCCCAGGTCCTTCTCCACCCTAGACCCCCCCAGAGGTTCTCCCATACCTGAGCCTATCATCTACTAGGACCCCCAGGTCCTTCTCCACCCTAGACCCCCCCAGAGGTTCTCCCATACCTGAGCCTATCATCTACTAGGACCCCCAGGTCCTTCACCCTAGATCCCCCCAGGAGGTTCTCCCTCCCCCATACCTGAGCCTATCATCTACTAGGACCCCAGGTTCTTCTCCACCCTAGATCCCCCCAGAGGTTCTCCCTCCCCCATACCTGAGCCTATCATCTACTAGGACTCCCAGGTTCTTCTCCACCCTAGACCCCCCCAGAGGTTCTCCCTCCCCCATACCTGAGCCTATCTACTAGGACCCCCAGGTCCTTCTCCACCCTAGATCCCCCCAGAGGTTCTCCCTCCCCCCATACCTGAGCCTATCATCTACTAGGACCCCCAGGTCCTTCTCCACCCTAGATCCCCCCAGAGGTTCTCCCTCCCCCCATACCTGAGCCTATCATCTACTAGGAACCCCCAGGTCCTTCACCCTAGATCCCCCTGAGCTCCTCCCTCCCCCATACCTGAGCCTATCATCTACTAGGACCCCCAGGTTCTTCTCCACCCTAGATCCCCCCAGAGGTTCTCCCTCCCCCCATACCTGAGCCTATCATCTAGGACCCCCAGGTCCTTCTCCACCCTAGACCCCCCCAGAGGTTCTCCCTCCCCCATACCTGAGCCTATCATCTACTAGGACCCCCAGGTCCTTCTCCACCCTAGACCCCCCCAGAGGTTCTCCCTCCCCCCATACCTGAGCCTACCATCTACTAGGACCCCCAGGTTCTTCTCCACCCTAGATCCCACCAGGAGGTTCTCCCTCCCCCATACCTGAGCCTATCATCTACTAGGACCCCCAGGTCCTTCACCCTAGATCCCCCTGAGCTCCTCCCTCCCCCATACCTGAGCCTATCATCTACTAGGACCCCCAGGTTCTTCTCCACCCTAGACCCCCCCAGAGGTTCTCCCCCCCTCATACCTGAGCCTATCATCTAGGACCCCCAGGTCCTTCTCCACCCTAGACCCCCCAGAGGTTCTCCCCCCCCCCATACCTGAGCCTATCATCTAGGACCCCCAGGTCCTTCTCCACCCTAGACCCCCCCAGAGGTTCTCCCTCCCCCCATACCTGAGCCTATCATCTAGGACCCCCAGGTCCTTCTCCACCCTAGACCCCCCCAGAGGTTCTCCCTCCCCCCATACCTGAGCCTATCATCTACTAGGACCCCCAGATCCTTCACCCTAGATCCCCCCAGAGGTTCTCCCTCCCCCCATACCTGAGCCTATCATCTACTAGGACCCCCAGGTTCTTCTCCACCCTAGATCCCACCAGAGGTTCTCCCTCCCGCCATACCTGAGCCTATCATCTACTAGGACCCCCAGGTCCTTCTCCACCCTAGATCCCCCCAGATGGTAACTTGGGTTTATATTTTAAGGGGGGGGGGGGAGGGGGTATTTCAGGGTTCAGTGGGGAGAGGAGATATCACTTGGGGTTCAGTGAGGGGGGGATATTTTAGGGTGACACGAGGAGCTATGTGGTGGAAGAGGAATATTCTGAGGTACAGTGGGGGGAATTGTGGGGCGATGTGTGTGTGGGGGGGGGGATATTTTAGGGTAACACATGGGAGGGAATATTTTGGGTGATGTACAGGAGGGGGATATTTCTGGGTGACACGTGTGGGAAGGTTGATTTTTTGGGGTGACACATGGGGGAGGATATTTTAGGGTAACATGGGGGAAAAGGAATATTTTTGGGGTGACATATGGGGGAATATTTTGGGGTGACACGTGTGGAGGGGGGATATTTTGGGGTCACATATGGGGGAGGGGATTGTTTTGGGGTGACGTGGAGGGGGTATTTTGGGGTCACATTTGGAGGGGGGTATTTTCGGGTCACATATGGGGGAAGGGGATATTTTGGGGTGACATGTGGAGGGGGGATATTTTGGGGTCACATATGGGGGAGGGGATTGTTTTGGGGTGACACGTGTGGAGGAGGGGGTATTTTGGGGTCACATTTGGAGGGGGGTATTTTCGGGTCACATATGGGGGAAGGGGATATTTTGGGGTGACACGTGTGGAGGAGGGGAATGTTTTGGGGTGACACGTGGGGTGTCTCTCGGCCGGTACAGGCCCCTCCCCCCGGTCTCTCTCTCCGGCGGGAGGACGGGGGTGATATCTGTCCGGTAGGAGGGGGGAAGGGATATTATTAGGCGGGACGGTCGGTGTTCCCGGGGGGTCATGTGATCGGTGTGGCCCCTTACCTGTGTCTCCCGGGGCCCCGGGCAGGCTCGGCTCGGTGTCGGTTCCGGTTTGGCCTCCGCTGGTGTCGCACCACACTCTGGGACGGCGCGTGAGAGACGTGACGTGCGTACGCTGATCACGTGTCCCTCTGCGCGCCCCGCCCACCAATCACAGTCCGCCCCGATTTGACGTCATTACCCGGCGACGCTAACTTCCCGCCCACCGCCGATCGCACACCGAAGGATCACGTGACGTCATGTTACCGGCAGAGGTAAGAGATGTGATGTGACGTCAAACAAACGCCGAAACCGAAGAGGGAGGGACATGGAGGAGGGGAGAGAAACCCCTCTAGGGGGGTGGACGTAGCGGGGGAGATCTCCTCTGGGAGGGGGGTGAACGTAGCGGGGGAGATCTCCTCTGGGAGGGGGGTGAACGTAGCGGGGGAGATCTCCTCTAGGGGGGGGGGGTGAACGTAGCGGGGGAGATCTCCTCTAGGGGGGGGGGGTGAACGTAGCGGGGGAGATCTCCTCTAGGGGGGGGTGAACGTAGCGGGGGAGATCTCCTCTGGGGGGGTTGGACGTAGCGGGGGAGATCTCCTCTAGGGGGGGGTGAACGTAGCGGGGGAGATCTCCTCTGGGGGGGTTGGACGTAGCGGGGGAGATCTCCTCTAGGGGGGGTTGGACGTAGCGGGGGAGATCTCCTCTAGGGGGGGTTGGACGTAGCGGGGGAGATCTCCTCTAGGGGGGGGTGAACGTAGCGGGGGAGATCTCCTCTAGGGGGGTGGACGTAGCGAGGGAGGTCTCCTCTGGGGGGGTGGACGTAGCGAGGGAGGTCTCCTCTGGGGGGGTTGGACGTAGCGGGGGAGATCTCCTCTAGGGGGGGTGGACGTAGCGAGGGAGGTCTCCTCTAGGGGGGGTGGACGTAGCGAGGGAGGTCTCCTCTAGGGGGGTGGACGTAGCGAGGGAGGTCTCCTCTAGGGGGGTGGACGTAGCGAGGGAGGTCTCCTCTAGGGGGGTGGACGTAGCGGGGGAGATCTCCTCTAGGGGGGGTGGACGTAGCGAGGGAGGTCTCCTCTAGGGGGGTGGACGTAGCGAGGGAGGTCTCCTCTAGGGGGGTGGACGTAGCGAGGGAGGTCTCCTCTAGGGGGGGTTGGACGTAGCGGGGGAGATCTCCTCTGGGAGGGGGGTGAACGTAGCGGGGGAGATCTCCTCTGGGAGGGGGGGTGAACGTAGCGGGGGAGATCTCCTCTAGGGGGGGGGGGGTGAACGTAGCGGGGGAGATCTCCTCTAGGGGGGGGGGTGAACGTAGCGGGGGAGATCTCCTCTAGGGGGGGGTGAACGTAGCGGGGGAGATCTCCTCTGGGGGGGTTGGACGTAGCGGGGGAGATCTCCTCTAGGGGGGGGTGAACGTAGCGGGGGAGATCTCCTCTGGGGGGGTTGGACGTAGCGGGGGAGATCTCCTCTAGGGGGGGTTGGACGTAGCGGGGGAGATCTCCTCTAGGGGGGGTTGGACGTAGCGGGGGAGATCTCCTCTAGGGGGGGGTGAACGTAGCGGGGGAGATCTCCTCTAGGGGGGTGGACGTAGCGAGGGAGGTCTCCTCTGGGGGGGTGGACGTAGCGAGGGAGGTCTCCTCTGGGGGGGTTGGACGTAGCGGGGGAGATCTCCTCTAGGGGGGGTGGACGTAGCGAGGGAGGTCTCCTCTAGGGGGGGTGGACGTAGCGAGGGAGGTCTCCTCTAGGGGGGTGGACGTAGCGAGGGAGGTCTCCTCTAGGGGGGTGGACGTAGCGAGGGAGGTCTCCTCTAGGGGGGTGGACGTAGCGGGGGAGATCTCCTCTAGGGGGGGTGGACGTAGCGAGGGAGGTCTCCTCTAGGGGGGTGGACGTAGCGAGGGAGGTCTCCTCTAGGGGGGTGGACGTAGCGAGGGAGGTCTCCTCTAGGGGGGTGGACGTAGCGAGGGAGGTCTCCTCTAGGGGGGGTGGACGTAGCGAGGGAGGTCTCCTCTAGGGGGGGTGGACGTAGCGAGGGAGGTCTCCTCTAGGGGGGGTGGACGTAGCGAGGGAGGTCTCCTCTAGGGGGGGTGGACGTAGCGAGGGAGGTCTCCTCTAGGGGGGGTGGACGTAGCGAGGGAGGTCTCCTCTAGGGGGGTGGACGTAGCGGGGGAGGTCTCCTCTAGGGGGGGTGGACGTAGCGGGGGAGGTCTCCTCTAGGGGGGGTGGACGTAGCGAGGGAGGTCTCCTCTAGGGGGGGTGGACGTAGCGGGGGAGGTCTCCTCTAGGGGGGGTGGACGTAGCGGGGGAGATCTCCTCTAGGGGGGGTGGACGTAGCGGGGGAGATCTCCTCTGGGGGGGGTGGACGTAGCGGGGGAGATCTCCTCTAGGGGGGGGGGTGGACGTAGCGGGGGAGATCTCCCTTGGAGGTGTATTTATGGTTCAGGGGGTGAATTCTCTTCTCTGGTGACTCCTCTGTAGATGGATTTCGGTCGCTCTCTGGAGCTCCTCCATATGACGGTGTTCAGTCAATGCTTCTCTCCATGTGGAAAGTATTTAGCCGTTGGGAACAATCTGGGTCAAATCGGGGTGTTCAGGTGAGTCCAAAGGGGTGTTGACGTGAGCCCACTGGGGTGTGTGGATTTCTTAGGTAAGCGTGGTGGAGTGTGTTTAGTAAACCCGGTGGTGGGGTGTGTAGGTGAGTGTGGTGGGGTGTTCGGTGAGCCCTGTGGTGGGGTGTGTACTGTAGGTGAGCCCGGTGGGGTGTGTAAGTGAGCCCGGTGGTGTGGTGGGGTGTGTAAGTGAGCCGTGTGGTGTGGTGGGTAGGTGAGCCCGGTGGTGTGGTGGGGTGTGTAGGTGAGCCTGGTGTTGGGTGAGCCCGGTGGTGTGGTGGGGTGTGTAGGTGAGCCCGGTGGTGTGGTGGGGTGTGTAGGTGAGCCCGGTGTTGGGTGAGCCCGGTGGGGTGGGGGGTTGGGTGAGCCCGGTGGGGTGGGGTGTTCGGTGAGCCCGGTGGTGTGGTGGGGTGGGTAGGTGAGCCCGGTGGTGTGGTGCGGTGTGTAAGTGAGCCCGGTGGTGTGCTGGGGTGTGTAAGTGAGCCCGGTGGGGTGTGTAGGTGAGCCCGGTGGTGTGGTGGGTAGGGTAGGTAAGCCCCGTGGTGTGGTGGGGTGTGTAGGTGAGCCCGGTGGTGGGGTGTGTAGGTGAGCCCAGTGGTGTGGTGGGGTGTGTAGGTGAGCCCAGTGGGGTGTGTAGGTGAGCCTGGTGGTGTGGTGGGGTTTGTAGGTGAGCCCGGTGGTGTGGTGGGGTGTGTAGGTGAGCCCGGTGGTGTGGGTAGGTGAGCCCGGTGGTGTGGTGGGGTGGGTAGGTGAGCCCGGTGGTGTGGTTGGGGTCTGTAGGTGAGCCCTGTGGTGTGGTGGGGTGTGTAGATGAGCCCTGTGGTGTGGTGGGGTGGGTAGGTGAGCCCTGTGGTGTGGTGGGGTGGGTAGGTGAGCCCGGTGGTGTGGGTAGGTGAGCCCTGTGGTGTGGTGGGGTGGGTAGGTGAGCCCGGTGGTGGGGTGGGTAGGTGAGCCCGGTGGTGTGGTGGGGTGTGTAGGTGAGCCGTGTGGTGCGGTGAGGGTGTGGTGTGGTGTTAGGTGAGTCTGGTGAGGTGGTGCGGTGGGGTGTTAGGTGAGTCCGGTGGTGTGCTGGGGTGGGTAGGTGAGCCGTGTGGTGGGGTGGGTAGGTGAGCCGTGTGGTGGGGTGGGTAGGTGAGCCCGGTGGTGTGGGTAGGTGAGCCCGGTGGTGTGGTGGGGTGGGTAGGTGAGCCCTGTGGTGTGGTGGGGTGGGTAGGTGAGCCCGGTGGTGGGGTGGGGTGGGTAGGTGAGCCCGGTGGGGTGTGTAGGTGAGCCGTGTGGTGCGGTGAGGGTGTGGTGTGGTGTTAGGTGAGCCCGGTTGTGGTCTGGTGGGGTGTGTAGGTGAGCCCGGTGGTGGTGCGGTGGGGTGTGTAGGTGAGCCCGGTGGTGGGTAGGTGAGCCCGGTGGTGTGGTGGGGTGTGTAGGTGAGGGTGTGGTGTTAGATGAGTCCGGTGAGGTGGTGTGGTGCGGTGGGGTGTTAGTTGAGTCCGGTGGTGTGGTGGGGTGTGTAGGTGAGCCCGGTGGTGTGGTGGGGTGGGTAGGTGAGCCCTGTGGTGGGGTGGGTAGGTGAGCCCGGTGGTGTGGTGGGGTGGGGTGGGGTGGGTAGGTGAGCCCGGTGGTGGGGTGTTGGGTGAGCCCGGTGGGGTGGTGGGGTGTGTAGGTGAGCCGTGTGGTGGGGTGGGTAGGTGAGCCGTGTGGTGGGGTGGGTAGGTGAGCCCTGTGGTGGGGTGGGTAGGTGAGCCCGGTGGTGTGGTGGGGTGGGGTGGGGTGGGTAGGTGAGCCCGGTGGTGGGGTGGGGTGGGGTGTTGGGTGAGCCCGGTGGTGGTGCGGTGAGGGTCCGGTGGGGTGGTGGGGTGTGTAGGTGAGCCCGGTGGTGTGGTGGGGTGGGGTGGGTAGGTGGGTGGGGTGTTGGGTGAGCCCGGTGGTGGTGCGGTGAGGGTCCGGTGGTGGGTAGGTGAGCCCGGTGGTGTGGTGGGGTGTGTAGGTGAGGGTGTGGTGTTAGATGAGTCCGGTGAGGTGGTGTGGTGCGGTGGGTTGTTAGGTGAGCCCGGTGGTGTGGTGGGGTGGGTAGGTGAGCCCTGTGGTGGGGTGGGTAGGTGAGCCCGGTGGTGTGGTGGGGTGGGGTGGGTAGGTGAGCCCGGTGGTGTGGGTAGGTGAGCCCGGTGGTGTGGTGGGGTGGGTAGGTGAGCCCTGTGGTGTGGTGGGGTGGGTAGGTGAGCCTGGTGGTGGGGTGGGGTGGGTAGGTGAGCCCGGTGGGGTGTGTAGGTGAGCCGTGTGGTGCGGTGAGGGTGTGGTGTGGTGTTAGGTGAGCCCGGTTGTGGTCTGGTGGGGTGTGTAGGTGAGCCCGGTGGTGGTGCGGTGGGGTGT
The DNA here is from genome assembly GCA_029206835.1 of Rana muscosa. Classification (NCBI taxonomy): domain Eukaryota; kingdom Metazoa; phylum Chordata; class Amphibia; order Anura; family Ranidae; genus Rana; species Rana muscosa. The sequence continues at coordinate 194,662,228 of CM055127.1, forward strand.
GTAGGTGAGCCCGGTGGTGGGTAGGTGAGCCCGGTGGTGGGTAGGTGAGCCCGGTGGTGTGGTGGGGTGTGTAGGTGAGGGTGTGGTGTTAGATGAGTCCGGTGAGGTGGTGTGGTGCGGTGGGGTGTTAGTTGAGTCCGGTGGTGTGGTGGGGTGTGTAGGTGAGCCCGGTGGTGTGGTGGGGTGGGTAGGTGAGCCCTGTGGTGGGGTGGGTAGGTGAGCCCGGTGGTGTGGTGGGGTGGGTAGGTGAGCCCGGTGGTGGGGTGTTGGGTGAGCCCGGTGGGGTGGTGGGGTGGGTAGGTGAGCCGTGTGGTGGGGTGGGTAGGTGAGCCCGGTGGTGTGGTGGGGTGGGGTGGGTAGGTGAGCCCGGTGGTGGGGTGGGGTGTTGGGTGAGCCCGGTGGTGGTGCGGTGAGGGTCCGGTGGGGTGGTGGGGTGTGTAGGTGAGCCCGGTGGTGTGGTGGGGTGGGGTGGGTAGGTGGGTGGGGTGTTGGGTGAGCCCGGTGGTGGTGCGGTGAGGGTCCGGTGGGGTGTTAGGTGAGCCCGGTGGGGTGGAATTATGGTATCAGGCGGTTCTCCATCTCCACAGCCTCTCCTCCGCTCTCGGCTCCGAGGCCACGGAACAGAACAAGGAGCCCGCAGCTTTATTCCAAGGTGAGTAGCCGGGAGGGGAGGGGGGAGGAGTTGGGGATTCTTCCATCCCATGTAGTACCCGCTCCCCATGTAATTGAACATTCCAGTAATGGTGTCACCTCTGTCCTCAGCACACACAGGTCCCATCTACTGTCTGAGTTCTACAGAACGTCACCTGATCAGCGCCGGGGACAATGAAGTGAAGGGCTGGCTGTGGACTGACCTGTGTAAGAAGGTGAATGCCCCTCCTCTGCGCTCTAGCCCCTCCTCCACGTTCTAGCGATGGCCCCTCCTCCGCGTTCTAGCGATGGCCCCTCCTCCGCGCTCTGGCCCCTCCTCCGCGCTCTGGCCCCTCCTCCGCGCTCTGGCCCCTCCTCTGCGCTCTGGCCCCTCCTCTGCGCTCTGGCCCCTCCTCTGCGCTCTGGCCCCTCCTCTGCGTTCTAGCGACGGCCCCTCCTCTGCGCTCTGGCCCCTCCTCTGCGCTCTAGCCCCTCCTCCACGTTCTAGCGATGGCCCCTCCTCTGCGTTCTAGCGACGGCCCCTCCTCTGCGTTCTAGCGACGGCCCCTCCTCTGCGTTCTAGTGACGGCCCCTCCTCTGCGTTCTAGCCCCTCCTCTGCGTTCTAGCGACGGCCCCTCCTCTGCGCTCTAGCCCCTCCTCCGCGTTCTAGCGACGGCCCCTCCTCCGCGTTCTAGCGACGGCCCCTCCTCTGCGCTCTAGCCCCTCCTCCGCGTTCTAGCGACGGCCCCTCCTCCGCGTTCTAGCGACGGCCCCTCCTCTGCGCTCTGGCCCCTCCTCTGCGCTCTAGCCCCTCCTCTGCGTTCTAGCGACGGCCCCTCCTCTGCGTTCTAGCGACGGCCCCTCCTCTGCGCTCTAGCCCCTCCTCCGCGTTCTAGCGACGGCCCCTCCTCCGCGTTCTAGCGACGGCCCCTCCTCCGCGTTCTAGCGACGGCCCCTCCTCCGCGTTCGGGCTCTGGCCCCTCCTCTGCGCTCTGGCCCCTCCTCTGCGCTCTGGCCCCTCCTCTGCGCTCTGGCCCCTCCTCTGCGCGACGGCCCCTCCTCTGCGCTCTGGCCCCTCCTCTGCGTTTTAGCGACGGCCCCTCCTCTGCGCTCTGGCCCCTCCTCTGCGCTCTGGCCCCTCCTCTGCGTTTTAGCGACGGCCCCTCCTCTGCACTCTGGCCCCTCCTCTGCGCTCTGGCCCCTCCTCTGCGTTCGTGCGATGGCCCCTCCTCTGTGCGATGGCCCCTCCTCTGTGCGATGGCCCCTCCTCCGTGTCTCGTGATTTGTCAGTTGTGTGTCTCACATCCCCCTCTCGTGTCTTGTAGGGCTGTGTGCCGTCGTGGAGCCGCGTGGCCCCCAACAGGTGAGGCCTGAGCATTGCAGTAGTTTCTGGTGATGGTGTCTGGGGGGGGGGGGGGGGGGGGGAGGGGGTGATGGTGTCGGGGGAGGGGATGACCGTCTCTCATCATCTCTCTGTGTTTTTTATTCCTCCAGAACCCATCTAGAAACTCCGGAAATCAACAGCCTGGTCCGGAACCCAGCGGTGAGAACCCCAAATACTTCCTGACCTCTGACCTCTGCGCTTCCAATCTAATGTCCGGGGTGAGAGGCAGACATGCCGGGACTCTCCTCCAGGATGGGAGTTCTCCTGGGAATTTGGGGGAGGGGAGGGGGAGGTTTTATAAACACTTTAATGTTACTGTGGCTCAGGTGTCCTTTGAGTCCTCCGCTCATCGATCCCTTCATCCGGAGATTAAAGGGGGGGCCGCTGTGTGTGTGGGGGGGGGCCTTTGGGCATTCCTGGTGAAGCCCCCTTTGAAGGTTGTGACCTATGACGTGTCTGTTCTCATCTCTGGGCAGGGGAGGAGGAGGTGTTGACCTCCTGGGCGGGGGGGGGGGTGATCTCAGAGGAGGGGGTGACCTCTGGGCGGGGGAGGGGGTGATCTCTGGGCGGGGGAGGGGGTGATCTCAGAGGAGGAGGTGACCTCTGGGCAGGGGAGGGGGTGATCTCAGAGGAGGAGGTGACCTCTGGGCGGGGGAGGGGGTGATCTCAGAGGAGGAGGTGACCTCTGGGCGGGGGAGGGGGTGATCTCAGAGGAGGAGGTGACCTCTGGGCGGGGTAGGGGGTGATCTCAGAGGAGGAGGTGACCTCTGGGCGGGGTAGGGGGTGGTCTCAGAGGAGGAGGTGACCTCTGGGCGGGGGAGGGGGTGATCTCAGAGGAGGAGGTGACCTCTGGGCGGGGTAGGGGGTGGTCTCAGAGGAGGAGGTGACCTCTGGGCGGGGTAGGGGGTGGTCTCAGAGGAGGAGGTGACCTCTGGGCGGGGGAGGGGGTGATCTCAGAGGAGGAGGTGACCTCTGGGCGGGGGAGGGGGTGATCTCAGAGGAGGAGGTGACCTCTGGGAGGGGTGATCTCAGAGGAAGAGGTGACCTCTGGGCGGGGGAGGGGTGATCTCAGAGGAAGAGGTGACCTCTGGGCGGGGGAGGGGTGATCTCAGAGGAGGAGGTGACCTCTGGGCGGGGGAGGGGTGATCTCAGAGGAAGAGGTGACCTCTGGGCGGGGGAGGGGTGATCTCAGAGGAGGAGGTGACCTCTGGGCGGGGGAGGGGTGATCTCAGAGGAGGGGGTGACCTCTGGGCGGGGGAGGGGGTGATCTCTGGGCGGGGGAGGGGGTGATCTCAGAGGAGGAGGTGACCTCTGGGCGGGGGAGGGGGTGATCTCAGAGGAGGAGGTGACCTCTGGGCGGGGGAGGGGGTGATCTCAGAGGAGGAGGTGACCTCTGGGCGGGGGAGGGGGTGATCTCAGAGGAGGAGGTGACCTCTGGGCGGGGTAGGGGGTGATCTCAGAGGAGGAGGTGACCTCTGGGCGGGGTAGGGGGTGGTCTCAGAGGAGGAGGTGACCTCTGGGCGGGGGAGGGGGTGATCTCAGAGGAGGAGGTGACCTCTGGGCGGGGTAGGGGGTGGTCTCAGAGGAGGAGGTGACCTCTGGGCGGGGGAGGGGGTGATCTCAGAGGAGGAGGTGACCTCTGGGCGGGGGAGGGGGTGATCTCAGAGGAGGAGGTGACCTCTGGGAGGGGTGATCTCAGAGGAAGAGGTGACCTCTGGGCGGGGGAGGGGTGATCTCAGAGGAAGAGGTGACCTCTGGGCGGGGGAGGGGTGATCTCAGAGGAGGAGGTGACCTCTGGGCGGGGGAGGGGTGATCTCAGAGGAGGAGGTGACCTCTGGGCGGGGGAGGGGTGATCTCAGAGGAGGAGGTGACCTCTGGGCGGGGGAGGGGTGATCTCAGAGGAAGAGGTGACCTCTGGGCGGGGGAGGGGTGATCTCAGAGGAAGAGGTGACCTCTGGGCGGGGGAGGGGGGTGGTCTCAGAGGAGGAGGGCGATGGCTTGGAGCTTCCAAACACCTTCCTAAAGGATGCGTAACGTTTTGGGCCTCACATTTGCTCCCGGCGGATTACAGCCTCACAAATTGGGAAAGAGGCTGCAAGATGCCGATGCCAAAGGGGCCCCCAGCTGGAAGGACTGACCCGACTTTCCTGATCCCCGCATGTCGGCCTGTCTGTGTCTCCCGGTGTCTCTATGGGAAGATCTACAGATGTTTCTTCCAAGACTGAACCTCCATTAAGAGGTCCGTAACCCACCTTCCCAGGGGGGGGGGGGGGGGGGGATGGGAGGCCTGGAGATAAATCTAATAATAAAGAAATCTGTTTTTATTAAGACAATAGAAACTTCTAGGATTTGTAATAAATAAACTGAACATAATTCTGACCTAAGAGTGCTGTACAGAGAATGAGCCAATACCCCCCTCTCTACCAGTGTCCTCCACCGGCCTCCATTCCGTGTCCTCCACCCCTCTCTACCAGTGTCCTCCACCGGCCTCCATTCCGTGTCCTCCACCCCTCTCTACCAGTGTCCTCCACCGGCCTCCATTCCGTGTCCTCCACCCCTCTCTACCAGTGTCCTCCACCGGCCTCCATTCCGTGTCCTCCACCCCTCTCTACCAATCCCTCCACTGACCTCCATTCAGTGTCCTCCACCCCTCTCTACCAATCCCTCCACTGACCTCCATTCAGTGTCCTCCACCCCTCTCTACCAATCCCTCCACTGACCTCCATTCAGTGTCCTCCACCCCTCTCTACCAATCCCTCCACTGGCCTCCATTCAGTGTCCTCCACCCCTCTCTACCAATCCCTCCACTGGCCTCCATTCAGTGTCCTCCACCCCTCTCTACCAATCCCTCCACTGACCTCCATTCAGTGTCCTCCACCCCTCTCTACCAATCCCTCCACTGACCTCCATTCAGTGTCCTCCACCCCTCTCTACCAATCCCTCCACTGGCCTCCATTCCGTGTCCTCCACCCCTCTCTACCAATCCCTCCACTGGCCTCCATTCAGTGTCCTCCACCCCTCTCTACCAGTGTCCTCCACTGGCCTCCATTCCGTGTCCTCCACCCCTCTCTACCAATCCCTCCACTGACCTCCATTCCGTGTCCTCCACCCCTCTCTGCCAATCCCTCCACTGGCCTCCATTCAGTGTCCTCCACCCCTCTCTACCAATCCCTCCACTGGCCTCCATTCCGTGTCCTCCACCCCTCTCTACCAATCCCTCCACTGGCCTCCATTCAGTGTCCTCCACCCCTCTCTACCAGTGTCCTCCACCGGCCTCCATTCCGTGTCCTCCACCCCTCTCTACCAATCCCTCCACTGACCTCCATTCCGTGTCCTCCACCCCTCTCTACCAATCCCTCCACTGGCCTCCATTCAGTGTCCTCCACCCCTCTCTACCAGTGTCCTCCACCGGCCTCCATTCCGTGTCCTCCACCCCTCTCTACCAATCCCTCCACTGACCTCCATTCCGTGTCCTCCACCCCTCTCTACCAATCCCTCCACTGGCCTCCATTCAGTGTCCTCCACCCCTCTCTACCAGTGTCCTCCACCGGCCTCCATTCCGTGTCCTCCACCCCTCTCTACCAATCCCTCCACTGGTCTCCATTCAGTGTCCTCCACCCCTCTCTACCAATCCCTTCACTGACCTCCATTCAGTGTCCTCCACCCCTCTCTACCAATCCCTCCACTGGTCTCCATTCAGTGTCCTCCACCCCTTTCTACCAATCCCTCCACTGGTCTCCATTCAGTGTCCTCCACCCCTCTCTACCAGTGTCCTCCACCGGCCTCCATTCAGTGTCCTCCACCCCTCTCTACCAATCCCTCCACTGACCTCCATTCAGTGTCCTCCACCCCTCTCTACCAATCCCTCCACTGGCCTCCATTCAGTGTCCTCCACCCCTCCCTACCAATCCCTCCACTGACCTCCATTCAGTGTCCTCCACCCCTCTCTACCAATCCCTCCACTGGTCTCCATTCAGTGTCCTCCACCCCTCTCTACCAATCCCTCCACTGGTCTCCATTCAGTGTCCTCCACCCCTCTCTGCCAATCCCTCCACTGACCTCCATTCAGTGTCCTCCACCCCTCTCTACCAATCCCTCCACTGACCTCCATTCAGTGTCCTCCACTCCTCTCTACCAATCCCTCCACTGACCTCCATTCAGTGTCCTCCACCCCTCTCTGCCAATCCCTCCACTGGCCTCCATTCAGTGTCCTCCACCCCTCTCTACCAATCCTTCCACTGGTCTCCATTCAGTGTCCTCCACCCCTCTCTACCAATCCCTCCACTGATCTCCATTCAGTGTCCTCCACCCCTCTCTACCAATCCCTCCACTGACCTCCATTCAGTGTCCTCCACCCCTCTCTACCAATCCCTCCCACTGACCTCCATTCAGTGTCCTCCACCCCTCTCTACCAATCCCTCCACTGGCCTCCATTCAGTGTCCTCCACCCCTCTCTACCAATCCCTCCACTAGTCTCCATTCAGTGTCCTCCACCCCTCTCTACCAATCCCTCCACTGATCTCCATTCAGTGTCCTCCACCCCTCTCTACCAATCCCTCCACTGGTCTCCATTCAGTGTCCTCCACCCCTCTCTACCAATCCCTCCACTGGTCTCCATTCAGTGTCCTCCACCCCTCTCTACCAATCCCTCCACTGGTCTCCATTCAGTGTCCTCCACCCCTCTCTACCAATCCCTCCACTGGTCTCCATTCAGTGTCCTCCACCCCTCTCCACCAATCCCTCCACTGGTCTCCATTCAGTGTCCTCCACCCCTCTCTACCAATCCCTCCACTGACCTCCATTCAGTGTCCTCCTCCCCTCTCTGCCAATCCCTCCACTGACCTCCATTCAGTGTCCTCCACCCCTCTCTACCAATCCCTCCACTGGTCTCCATTCCGTGGCCTCCATTCCGTGTCCTCCACCCCTCTCTACCAATCCCTCCACTAGTCTCCATTCAGTGTCCTCCACTCCTCTCTACCAATCCCTCCACTGGTCTCCATTCAGTGTCCTCCACCCCTCTCTACCAATCCCTCCACTGGTCTCCATTCAGTGTCCTCCACCCCTCTCTGCCAATCCCTCCACTGACCTCCATTCCGTGTCCTCCACCCCTCTCTACCAATCCCTCCACTGGTCTCCATTCCGTGGCCTCCATTCCGTGTCCTCCACCCCTCTCTACCAATCCCTCCACTAGTCTCCATTCAGTGTCCTCCACTCCTCTCTACCAATCCCTCCACTGGTCTCCATTCAGTGTCCTCCACCCCTCTCTGCCAATCCCTCCACTGACCTCCATTCCGTGTCCTCCACCCCTCTCTACCAATCCCTCCACTGGTCTCCATTCAGTGTCCTCCACCCCTCTCTACCAATCCCTCCACTGACCTCCATTCCGTGTCCTCCACCCCTCTCTACCAATCCCTCCACTGACCTCCATTCAGTGTCCTCCACCCCTCTCTACCAATCCCTCCACTGACCTCCATTCAGTGTCCTCCACCCCTCTCTACCAATCCCTCCACTGGTCTCCATTCAGTGTCCTCCACCCCTCTCTACCAATCCCTCCACTGGTCTCCATTCAGTGTCCTCCACCCCTCTCTACCAGTGTCCTCCACCGGCCTCCATTCCGTGTCCTCCACCCCTCTCTACCAATCCCTCCACTGGTCTCCATTCAGTGTCCTCCACCCCTCTCTACCAATCCCTCCACTGGTCTCCATTCAGTGTCCTCCACCCCTCTCTACCAATCCCTCCACTGGCCTCCATTCAGTGTCCTCCACCCCTCTCTACCAATCCCTCCACTGGTCTCCATTCAGTGTCCTCCACCCCTCTCTACCAATCCCTCCACTGGTCTCCATTCAGTGTCCTCCACCCCTCTCTGCCAATCCCTCCACTGACCTCCATTCCGTGTCCTCCACCCCTCTCTACCAATCCCTCCACTGGCCTCCATTCCGTGGCCTCCATTCAGTGTCCTCCACCCCTCTCTGCCAATCCCTCCACTGACCTCCATTCCGTGTCCTCCACCCCTCTCTACCAATCCCTCCACTGGTCTCCATTCAGTGTCCTCCACCCCTCTCTACCAATCCCTCCACTGGTCTCCATTCAGTGTCCTCCACCCCTCTCTGCCAATCCCTCCACTGACCTCCATTCAGTGTCCTCCACCCCTCTCTACCAATCCCTCCACTGGTCTCCATTCAGTGTCCTCCACCCCTGTCTACCAATCCCTCCACTGGTCTCCATTCAGTGTCCTCCACCCCTCTCTACCAATCCCTCCACTGACCTCCATTCAGTGTCCTCCACCCCTCTCTGCCAATCCCTCCACTGACCTCCATTCAGTGTCCTCCACCCCTCTCTGCCAATCCCTCCACTGACCTCCATTCCGTGTCCTCCACCCCTCTCTACCAATCCCTCCACTGGCCTCCATTCCGTGGCCTCCATTCCCTGTCCTCCACCCCTCTCTACCAATCCCTCCACTGGTCTCCATTCAGTGTCCTCCACCCCTCTCTACCAATCCCTCCACTGGCCTCCATTCCGTGGCCTCCACCCCTCTCTACCAATCCCTCCACTGGTCTCCATTCAGTGTCCCCCACCCCTCTCTACCAATCCCTCCACTGACCTCCATTCAGTGTCCTCCACCCCTCTCTACCAATCCTTCCACTGGTCTCCATTCAGTGTCCTCCACCCCTCTCTACCAATCCCTCCACTGGTCTCCATTCAGTGTCCTCCACCCCTCTCTACCAATCCCTCCACTGGCCTCCATTCCGTGGCCTCCACCCCTCTCTACCAATCCCTCCACTGACCTCCATTCAGTGTCCTCCACCCCTCTCTACCAATCCCTCCACTGACCTCCATTCAGTGTCCTCCACCCCTCTCTACCAATCCCTCCACTGACCTCCATTCAGTGTCCTCCACCCCTCTCTACCAATCCCTCCACTGGTCTCCATTCAGTGTCCTCCACCCCTCTCTACCAATCCCTCCACTGACCTCCATTCAGTGTCCTCCACCCCTCTCTACCAATCCCTCCACTGACCTCCATTCAGTGTCCTCCACCCCTCTCTACCAATCCCTCCACTGGTCTCCATTCAGTGTCCTCCACCCCTCTCTACCAATCCCTCCACTGGCCTCCACCCCTCTCTACCAATCCCTCCACTGACCTCCATTCAGTGTCCTCCACCCCTCTCTACCAATCCCTCCACTGACCTCCATTCAGTGTCCTCCACCCCTCTCTACCAATCCCTCCACTGGTCTCCATTCAGTGTCCTCCACCCCTCTCTACCAATCCCTCCACTGGTCTCCATTCAGTGTCCTCCACCCCTCTCTACCAATCCCTCCACTGGTCTCCATTCAGTGTCCTCTACCAATCCCTCCACTGGTCTCCATTCAGTGTCCTCCACCCCTCTCTACCAATCCCTCCACTGGTCTCCATTCAGTGTCCTCCACCCCTCTCTACCAATCCCTCCACTGACCTCCATTCCGTGTCCTCCACCCCTCTCTACCAATCCCTCCACTGGCCTCCATTCCGTGTCCTCCACCCCTCTCTACCAATCCCTCCACTGGTCTCCATTCAGTGTCCTCCACCCCCCTCTACCAATCCCTCCACTGGCCTCCATTCCGTGGCCTCCACCCCTCTCTACCAATCCCTCCACTGGTCTCCATTCAGTGTCCCCCACCCCTCTCTACCAATCCCTCCACTGACCTCCATTCAGTGTCCTCCACCCCTCTCTACCAATCCTTCCACTGGTCTCCATTCAGTGTCCTCCACCACTCTCTACCAATCCCTCCACTGACCTCCATTCCGTGGCCTCCATTCCGTGTCCTCCACCCCTCTCTACCAATCCCTCCACTGGCCTCCATTCCGTGTCCTCCACCCCTCTCTACCAATCCCTCCACTGGTCTCCATTCAGTGTCCTCCACCCCTCTCTACCAATCCCTCCACTGGCCTCCATTCCGTGGCCTCCACTGGCCTCCATTCCGTGGCCTCCACCCCTCTCTACCAATCCCTCCACTGACCTCCATTCAGTGTCCTCCACCCCTCTCTACCAATCCCTTCACTGACCTCCATTCAGTGTCCTCCACCCCTCTCTACCAATCCCTCCACTGTCTCCATTCAGTGTCCTCCACCCCTCTCTACCAATCCCTCCACTGACCTCCATTCAGTGTCCTCCCCCCCTGTCTACCAATCCCTCCACTGACTTCCATTCAGTGTCCTCCACCCCTCTCTACCAATCCCTCCACTGACCTCCATTCAGTGTCCTCCACCCCTCTCTACCAATCCCTCCACTGGTCTCCATTCAGTGTCCTCCACCCCTCTCTACCAATCCCTCCACTGATCTCCATTCAGTGTCCTCCACCCCTCTCTACCAATCCCTCCACTGGTCTCCATTCAGTGTCCTCCACCCCTCTCTACCAATCCCTCCACTGACCTCCATTCAGTGTCCTCCACTCCTCTCTACCAATCCCTCCACTGACCTCCATTCAGTGTCCTCCACCCCTCTCTACCAATCCCTCCCACTGACCTCCATTCAGTGTCCTCCACCCCTCTCTACCAATCCCTCCCACTGACCTCCATTCAGTGTCCTCCACCCCTCTCTACCAATCCCTCCACTGACCTCCATTCAGTGTCCTCCACCCCTCTCTACCAATCCCTCCACTGGCCTCCATTCCGTGGCCTCCACCCCTCTCTACCAATCCCTCCACTGGTCTCCATTCAGTGTCCCCCACCCCTCTCTACCAATCCCTCCACTGACCTCCATTCAGTGTCCTCCACCCCTCTCTACCAATCCCTCCACTGGTCTCCATTCAGTGTCCTCCACCCCTCTCTGCCAATCCCTCCACTGACCTCCATTCAGTGTCCTCCACCCCTCTCTACCAATCCCTCCACTGACCTCCATTCCGTGGCCTCCATTCCGTGTCCTCCACCCCTCTCTACCAATCCCTCCACTGGCCTCCATTCCGTGTCCTCCACCCCTCTCTACCAATCCCTCCACTGGTCTCCATTCAGTGTCCTCCACCCCTCTCTACCAATCCCTCCACTGGCCTCCATTCCGTGGCCTCCACCCCTCTCTACCAATCCCTCCACTGACCTCCATTCAGTGTCCTCCCCCCCTCTCTACCAATCCCTCCACTGACTTCCATTCAGTGTCCTCCACCCCTCTCTACCAATCCCTCCACTGGTCTCCATTCAGTGTCCTCCACCCCTCTCTACCAATCCCTCCACTGATCTCCATTCAGTGTCCTCCACCCCTCTCTACCAATCCCTCCACTGGTCTCCATTCAGTGTCCTCCACCCCTCTCTACCAATCCCTCCACTGACCTCCATTCAGTGTCCTCCACTCCTCTCTACCAATCCCTCCACTGACCTCCATTCAGTGTCCTCCACCCCTCTCTACCAATCCCTCCCACTGACCTCCATTCAGTGTCCTCCACCCCTCTCTACCAATCCCTCCACTGGCCTCCATTCAGTGTCCTCCACCCCTCTCTACCAATCCCTCCACTGACCTCCATTCAGTGTCCTCCACCCCTCTCTACCAATCCCTCCACTGACCTCCATTCAGTGTCCTCCACCCCTCTCTACCAATCCCTCCACTGGCCTCCATTCAGTGTCCTCCACCCCTCTCTACCAATCCCTCCACTGACCTCCATTCAGTGTCCTCCACCCCTCTCTACCAATCCCTCCACTGGCCTCCATTCAGTGTCCTCCACCCCTCTCTACCAATCCCTCCACTGACCTCCATTCAGTGTCCTCCACCCCTCTCTACCAATCCCTCCACTGACCTCCATTCAGTGTCCTCCACCCCTCTCTACCAATCCCTCCACTGGCCTCCATTCAGTGTCCTCCACCCCTCTCTACCAATCCCTCCACTGGCCTCCATTCAGTGTCCTCCACCCCTCTCTACCAATCCCTCCACTGGCCTCCATTCAGTGTCCTCCACCCCTCTCTACCAATCCCTCCACTGACCTCCATTCAGTGTCCTCCACCCCTCTCTACCAATCCCTCCACTGACCTCCATTCAGTGTCCTCCACCCCTCTCTACCAATCCCTCCACTGACCTCCATTCAGTGTCCTCCACCCCTCTCTACCAATCCCTCCACTGACCTCCATTCAGTGTCCTCCACCCCTCTCTACCAATCCCTCCACTGGTCTCCATTCAGTGTCCTCCACCCCTCTCTACCAATCCCTCCACTGACCTCCATTCAGTGTCCTCCACCCCTCTCTACCAATCCCTCCACTGACCTCCATTCAGTGTCCTCCACCCCTCTCTACCAATCCCTCCACTGGCCTCCATTCAGTGTCCTCCACCCCTCTCTACCAATCCCTCCACTGACCTCCATTCAGTGTCCTCCACCCCTCTCTACCAATCCCTCCACTGGCCTCCATTCAGTGTCCTCCACCCCTCTCTACCAATCCCTCCACTGGCCTCCATTCAGTGTCCTCCACCCCTCTCTACCAATCCCTCCACTGACCTCCATTCAGTGTCCTCCACCCCTCTCTACCAATCCCTCCACTGACCTCCATTCAGTGTCCTCCTTTATTATTCAGCATCGCACAGTGATATATAAATCCTGTATGATATGTGACTTTATATGGGGTGTTCTGTCCTGGGGGGTAACTTTCTTCTTTCTCTCCTCCCCCCCCCCCCATACAGGACAATTCTCTTCTCCTGGGAGGAGGCAGCTGTCAAATTCATGTTATGGATCTGGAGACCGGAGCATTCACCGTGAGTCCTCCTGAGGTGTCAGTCCATGCTGTGGCCGGGATGGATCAGTATAACATTGGTTGTCCCTGTGTAATCTGATGTTCTGCCTCTAGATGGCGCTCTATGGATTAATAGATATTGTATTGATCGGTATAACACTGTTTGTCATCTGATGTTCCACCTCTAGATGGCGCTCCAGGGACACGAGGACTACATTCATTGTCTGGCATTGCGGGAGCAGCTGAGAGAATGCGTGTCGGGGAGTGAGGACGGCTCCGTCCGGCTCTGGGGTGAGTGAGGGGGATGGGGATTTGGGGGGGGGGGGTGTCTCCCTCTCAGACATTATTACTGATCATTGTATTCTCTTATCAGATCTCCGGACCGGATCACAGACCCACAAGATCGAGGTGTATAAATACGAGGTACACACCGCTTCCTCATCTCTATCGCCCCCCCCCACCTTCCTTCCTCATCTCTATGCCTCTCCCCTTCCTCATCTCTATGCCCCTCCCCCCTCGCCTTCCTCATCTGTATCGCCCCCCCACCTTCCTTCCTCATCTCTATGCCCCTCCCCCCTCACCTTCCTCATCTCTATGCCCCCCCCCCCCCTCGCCTTCCTCATCTCTATCGCCCCCCCCACCTTCCTTCCTCATCTCTATGCCCCTCCCCTTCCTCATCTCTATGCCCCTCCCCCCTCGCCTTCCTCATCTGTATCGCCCCCCCACCTTCCTTCCTCATCTCTATGCCCCTCCCCCCTCACCTTCCTCATCTCTATGCCCCCCCTCGCCTTCCTCATCTCTATGCCCCTCCCCTTCCTCATCTCTATGCCCCTCCCCCCTCACCTTCCTCATCTCTATGCCCCTCCCCCCTCGCCTTCCTCATCTGTATCGCCCCCCCACCTTCCTTCCTCATCTCTATGCCCCTCGCCTTCCTCATCTCTATGCCCCTCCCCCCCTCGCCTTCCTCATCTCTATGCCCCTCCCCCCTCGCCTTCCTCATCTCTATCGTCCCTCCCCCCTCGCCTTCCTCATCTCTATCGCCCCTCCCCCCTCGCCTTCCTCATCTCTATGCCCCTCCCCCCTCGCCTTCCTCATCTCTATGCCCCTCCCCCCTCGCCTTCCTCATCTCTATGCCCCTCCCCCCTCGCCTTCCTCATCTCTATGCCCCTCCCCCCTCGCCTTCCTCATCTCTATCGCCCCCCCCCCCCACCTTCCTTCCTCATCTCTATGCCCCTCCCCCCTTGCCTTCCTCATCTCTATGCCCCTCCCCCCTTGCCTTCCTCATCTCTATCGCCCCCCCACCTTCCTTCCTCATCTCTATCGCCCCCCCACCTTCCTTCCTCATCTCTATGCCCCTCCCCCCTCGCCTTCCTCATCTCTATGCCCCTCCCCCCTCGCCTTCCTCATCTCTATGCCCCTCCCCCCTCGCCTTCCTCATCTCTATGCCCCTCCCCCCTCGCCTTCCTCATCTCTATGCCCCTCCCCCCTCGCCTTCCTCATCTCTATGCCCCTCCCCCTCACCTTCCTCATCTCTATCGCCCCCCCACCTTCCTTCCTCATCTCTATCGCCCCCCCACCTTCCTTCCTCATCTCTATCGCCCCCCCACCTTCCTTCCTCATCTCTATCGCCCCCCCACCTTCGCCTTCCTCATCTCTATGCCCCTCCCCCCTCGCCTTCCTCATCTCTATGCCCCTCCCCCCTCGCCTTCCTCATCTCTATGCCCCTCCCCCCTCGCCTTCCTCATCTCTATGCCCCTCCCCCCTCGCCTTCCTCATCTCTATGCCCCTCCCCCCTCGCCTTCCTCATCTCTATGCCCCCCCCTCGCCTTCCTCATCTCTATGCCCCTCCCCTTCCTCATCTCTATCGCCCCCCCACCTTCCTTCCTCATCTCTATGCCCCTCCCCCCTCACCTTCCTCATCTCTATGCCCCTCCCCCCTCACCTTCCTCATCTCTATGCCCCTCCCCCCTCACCTTCCTCATCTCTATGCCCCTCCCCCCTCACCTTCCTCATCTCTATGCCCCTCCTCCCTCACCTTCCTCATCTCTATGCCCCTCCCCCCTCACCTTCCTCATCTCTATGCCCCCCCCCTCGCCTTCCTCATCTCTATGCCCCTCCCCCCTCGCCTTCCTCATCTCTGCCCCTCCCCCCTCGCCTTCCTCATCTCTGCCCCTCCCCCCTCGCCTTCCTCATCTCTATCGCCCCTCCCCCTCGCCTTCCTCATCTCTATGCCCCTCCCCCTCGCCTTCCTCATCTCTATGCCCCTCCCCCTCGCCTTCCTCATCTCTATGCCCCTCCCCCCTCACCTTCCTCATCTCTATCGCCCCCCCCCCCCCACCTTCCTTCCTCATCTCTATGCCCCTCCCCCCTTGCCTTCCTCATCTCTATGCCCCTCCCCCCTTGCCTTCCTCATCTCTATGCCCCTCCCCCCTCGCCTTCCTCATCTCTATGCCCCTCCCCCCTCGCCTTCCTCATCTCTATGCCCCTCCCCCCTCGCCTTCCTCATCTCTATGCCCCTCCCCCCTCACCTTCCTCATCTCTATCGCCCCCCCCACCTTCCTTCCTCATCTCTATCGCCCCCCCACCTTCCTTCCTCATCTCTATGCCCCTCCCCCCTCGCCTTCCTCATCTCTATGCCCCTCCCCCCTCGCCTTCCTCATCTCTATGCCCCTCCCCTTCCTCATCTCTATGCCCCTCCCCCCTTGCCTTCCTCATCTCTATCGCCCCCCCACCTTCCTTCCTCATCTCTATGCCCCTCCCCCCTCGCCTTCCTCATCTCTATGCCCCTCCCCCCTCGCCTTCCTCATCTCTATGCCCCTCCCCCCTCGCCTTCCTCATCTCTATGCCCCTCCCCCCTCGCCTTCCTCATCTCTATGCCCCTCCCCCCTCGCCTTCCTCATCTCTATGCCCCTCCCCCCTCGCCTTCCTCATCTCTATGCCCCCCCCCCCCTCGCCTTCCTCATCTCTATGCCCCCCCCCTCGCCTTCCTCATCTCTATGCCCCCCCCCCTCGCCTTCCTCATCTCTATGCCCCCCCCCCCCCTCGCCTTCCTCATCTCTATCGCCCCCCCCACCTTCCTTCCTCATCTCTATGCCCCTCCCCTTCCTCATCTCTATGCCCCTCCCCTTCCTCATCTCTATGCCCCTCCCCCCTCGCCTTCCTCATCTCTATCGCCCCCCCACCTTCCTTCCTCATCTCTATCGCCCCTCCCCCCTCGCCTTCCTCATCTCTATGCCCCCCCCCTCGCCTTCCTCATCTCTATGCCCCCCCCCTCGCCTTCCTCATCTCTATGCCCCCCCTCGCCTTCCTCATCTCTATGCCCCCCCCTCGCCTTCCTCATCTCTATGCCCCCCCCTCGCCTTCCTCATCTCTATGCCCCCCCCCTCGCCTTCCTCATCTCTATGCCCCCCCCCACGCCTTCCTCATCTCTATGCCCCCTCCTCATCTCTATTGTCCCACCCTATAGCTCCGCCCACCTCCTGTGTCTCACCCTCTCTGTATTTCCTAGGAGTGCGCCCGGCCGCAGTACGGGAAGTGGATCAGCTGCCTGGCCACGGACTCTGATTGGATGGTGAGGGCGGGGCTTATTTTTTATCTGGGAGAGTGTGTGGGAGGAGTTTTGGGGGGGGGCTGTAGTGGATCAATAGATGGTCTGTGGGTTTATTGTTTTCTATGGGGGAGAGGGGAGGGGTTCTGGGAAAAACTAGTTATGTTGTCTGATTGGGGGAGAGGGTGGAGGGAGGAGTTCCAGGGAGGACTGTGGTTATATTATGTTCTCTGATTGGGATTGGGGGAGAGGGTGGAGGGAGGAGTTCCAGGGAGGACTGTGGTTATATTATGTTCTCTGTTTGGGATTGGGGGAGAGGGTGGAGGGAGGAGTTCCAGGGAGGTCTGTGGTTATATTATGTTCTCTGATTGGGATTGGGGGAGAGGGTGGAGGGAGGAGTTCCAGGGAGGACTGTGGTTATATTATGTTCTCTGATTGGGATTGGGGGAGAGGGTGGAGGGAGGAGTTCCAGGGAGGACTGTGGTTATATTATGTTCTCTGATTGGGGGAGAGGGTGGAGGGAGGAGTTCCAGGGAGGACTGTGGTTATATTATGTTCTCTGATTGGGATTGGGGGAGAGGGTGGAGGGAGGAGTTCCAGGGAGGACTGTGGTTATATTATGTTCTCTGATTGGGATTGGGGGAGAGGGTGGAGGGAGGAGTTCCAGGGAGGACTGTGGTTATATTATGTTCTCTGTTTGGGATTGGGGGAGAGGGTGGAGGGAGGAGTTCCAGGGAGGACTGTGGTTATATTATGTTCTCTGATTGGGATTGGGGGAGAGGGTGGAGGGAGGAGTTCCAGGGAGGACTGTGGTTATATTATGTTCTCTGTTTGGGATTGGGGGAGAGGGTGGAGGGAGGAGTTCCAGGGAGGACTGTGGTTATATTATGTTCTCTGTTTGGGATTGGGGGAGAGGGTGGAGGGAGGAGTTCCAGGGAGGACTGTGGTTATATTATGTTCTCGGATTGGGGGAGAGGGTGGAGGGAGGAGTTCCAGGGAGGACTGTGGTTATATTATGTTCTCTGTTTGGGATTGGGGGAGAGGGTGGAGGGAGGAGTTCCAGGGAGGACTGTGGTTATATTATGTTCTCTGTTTGGGATTGGGGGAGAGGGTGGAGGGAGAAGTTCCAGGGAGGACTGTGGTTATATTATGTTCTCTGTTTGGGATTGGGGGAGAGGGTGGAGGGAGGAGTTCCAGGGAGGACTGTGGTTATATTATGTTCTCTGATTGGGATTGGGGGAGAGGGTGGAGGGAGGAGTTCCAGGGAGGACTGTGGTTATATTATGTTCTCTGATTGGGGGAGAGGGTGGAGGGAGGAGTTCCAGGGAGGACTGTGGTTATATTATGTTCTCTGATTGGGATTGGGGGAGAGGGTGGAGGGAGGAGTTCCAGGGAGGACTGTGGTTATATTATGTTCTCTGTTTGGGATTGGGGGAGAGGGTGGAGGGAGGAGTTCCAGGGAGGACTGTGGTTATATTATGTTCTCTGATTGGGATTGGGGGAGAGGGTGGAGGGAGGAGTTCCAGGGAGGACTGTGGTTATATTATGTTCTCTGTTTGGGATTGGGGGAGAGGGTGGAGGGAGGAGTTCCAGGGAGGACTGTGGTTATATTATGTTCTCTGATTGGGATTGGGGGAGAGGGTGGAGGGAGGAGTTCCAGGGAGGACTGTGGTTATATTATGTTCTCGGATTGGGGGAGAGGGTGGAGGGAGGAGTTCCAGGGAGGACTGTGGTTATATTATGTTCTCTGTTTGGGATTGGGGGAGAGGGTGGAGGGAGGAGTTCCAGGGAGGACTGTGGTTATATTATGTTCTCGGATTGGGGGAGAGGGTGGAGGGAGGAGTTCCAGGGAGGACTGTGGTTATATTATGTTCTCTGATTGGGATTGGGGGAGAGGGTGGAGGGAGGAGTTCCAGGGAGGACTGTGGTTATATTATGTTCTCTGTTTGGGATTGGGGGAGAGGGTGGAGGGAGGAGTTCCAGGGAGGACTGTGGTTATATTATGTTCTCTGATTGGGATTGGGGGAGAGGGTGGAGGGAGGAGTTCCAGGGAGGACTGTGGTTATATTATGTTCTCTGTTTGGGATTGGGGGAGAGGGTGGAGGGAGGAGTTCCAGGGAGGACTGTGGTTATATTATGTTCTCTGATTGGGATTGGGGGAGAGGGTGGAGGGAGGAGTTCCAGGGAGGACTGTGGTTATATTATGTTCTCTGATTGGGGGAGAGGGTGGAGGGAGGAGTTCCAGGGAGGACTGTGGTTATATTATGTTCTCTGATTGGGATTGGGGGAGAGGGTGGAGGGAGGACTGTGGTTATATTATGTTCTCTGTTTGGGATTGGGGGAGAGGGTGGAGGGAGGAGTTCCAGGGAGGACTGTGGTTATATTATGTTCTCTGTTTGGGATTGGGGGAGAGGGTGGAGGGAGGAGTTCCAGGGAGGACTGTGGTTATATTATGTTCTCTGATTGGGATTGGGGGAGAGGGTGGAGGGAGGAGTTCCAGGGAGGACTGTGGTTATATTATGTTCTCTGATTGGGATTGGGGGAGAGGGTGGAGGGAGGAGTTCCAGGGAGGACTGTGGTTATATTATGTTCTCTGATTGGGATTGGGGGAGAGGGTGGAGGGAGGAGTTCCACGGAGGACTGTGGTTATATTATGTTCTCTGTTTGGGATTGGGGGAGAGGGTGGAGGGAGGAGTTCCAGGGAGGACTGTGGTTATATTATGTTCTCTGTTTGGGATTGGGGGAGAGGGTGGAGGGAGGAGTTCCAGGGAGGACTGTGGTTATATTATGTTCTCTGTTTGGGATTGGGGGAGAGGGTGGAGGGAGGAGTTCCAGGGAGGACTGTGGTTATATTATGTTCTCGGATTGGGGGAGAGGGTGGAGGGAGGAGTTCCAGGGAGGACTGTGGTTATATTATGTTCTCTGATTGGGATTGGGGGAGAGGGTGGAGGGAGGAGTTCCAGGGAGGACTGTGGTTATATTATGTTCTCTGTTTGGGATTGGGGGAGAGGGTGGAGGGAGGAGTTCCAGGGAGGACTGTGGTTATATTATGTTCTCTGTTTGGGATTGGGGGAGAGGGTGGAGGGAGGAGTTCCAGGGAGGACTGTGGTTATATTATGTTCTCTGTTTGGGATTGGGGGAGAGGGTGGTGGGGAGGAGTTCCAGGGAGGACTGTGGTTATATTATGTTCTCTGTTTGGGATTGGGGGAGAGGGTGGAGGGAGGAGTTCCAGGGAGGACTGTGGTTATATTATGTTCTCGGATTGGGGGAGAGGGTGGAGGGAGGAGTTCCAGGGAGGACTGTGGTTATATTATGTTCTCTGATTGGGATTGGGGGAGAGGGTGGAGGGAGGAGTTCCAGGGAGGACTGTGGTTATATTATGTTCTCGGATTGGGGGAGAGGGTGGAGGGAGGAGTTCCAGGGAGGACTGTGGTTATATTATGTTCTCTGTTTGGGATTGGGGGAGAGGGTGGAGGGAGGAGTTCCAGGGAGGACTGTGGTTATATTATGTTCTCTGATTGGGATTGGGGGAGAGGGTGGAGGGAGGAGTTCCAGGGAGGACTGTGGTTATATTATGTTCTCTGATTGGGATTGGGGGAGAGGGTGGAGGGAGGAGTTCCAGGGAGGACTGTGGTTATATTATGTTCTCTGTTTGGGATTGGGGGAGAGGGTGGAGGGAGGAGTTCCAGGGAGGACTGTGGTTATATTATGTTCTCTGTTTGGGATTGGGGGAGAGGGTGGTGGGGAGGAGTTCCAGGGAGGACTGTGGTTATATTATGTTCTCTGTTTGGGATTGGGGGAGAGGGTGGAGGGAGGAGTTCCAGGGAGGACTGTGGTTATATTATGTTCTCTGTTTGGGATTGGGGGAGAGGGTGGAGGGAGGAGTTCCAGGGAGGACTGTGGTTATATTATGTTCTCGGATTGGGGGAGAGGGTGGAGGGAGGAGTTCCAGGGAGGACTGTGGTTATATTATGTTCTCTGTTTGGGATTGGGGGAGAGGGTGGAGGGAGGAGTTCCAGGGAGGACTGTGGTTATATTATGTTCTCTGATTGGGATTGGGGGAGAGGGTGGAGGGAGGAGTTCCAGGGAGGACTGTGGTTATATTATGTTCTCTGATTGGGATTGGGGGAGAGGGTGGAGGGAGGACTGTGGTTATATTATGTTCTCTGTTTGGGATTGGGGGAGAGGGTGGAGGGAGGAGTTCCAGGGAGGACTGTGGTTATATTATGTTCTCTGTTTGGGATTGGGGGAGAGGGTGGAGGGAGGAGTTCCAGGGAGGACTGTGGTTATATTATGTTCTCTAATTGGGATTGGGGGAGAGGGTGGAGGGAGGAGTTCCAGGGAGGTCTGTGGTTATATTATGTTCTCTGTTTGGGATTGGGGGAGAGGGTGGAGGGAGGAGTTCCAGGGAGGACTGTGGTTATATTATGTTCTCTGTTTGGGATTGGGGGAGAGGGTGGAGGGAGGAGTTCCAGGGAGGACTGTGGTTATATTATGTTCTCTGTTTGGGATTGGGGGAGAGGGTGGAGGGAGGAGTTCCAGGGAGGACTGTGGTTATATTATGTTCTCTGTTTGGGATTGGGGGAGAGGGTGGAGGGAGGAGTTCCAGGGAGGACTGTGGTTATATTATGTTCTCTGATTGGGATTGGGGGAGAGGGTGGAGGGAGGAGTTCCAGGGAGGACTGTGGTTATATTATGTTCTCTGTTTGGGATTGGGGGAGAGGGTGGAGGGAGGAGTTCCAGGGAGGACTGTGGTTATATTATGTTCTCTGTTTGGGATTGGGGGAGGGGCTCTGGGATGGACTCGGGGATGGTGGTTTATTGAGATAAACTACAAATACCAGAAGAACAGTAATATTTAAATGACAACCATTAAAAGGAGAGCAATTTATTATGTAGGTAGAAAGTTCCAAAGAATGTAAGAACAACGCACAGAAGTCCTAAAACCTCCTTCATAAGAGGTGAGGGCGGCACTGTGTCCGATCCTGACGTCTTTCCATAGTATTGTGTTTCGAGGTGCAGCCTCTTTGTCCAGGTGAAAGCTTTAGTTTGACAAAGAGGCTGCGCCTCGAAACACGTTACTACCGAGAAGTCAGGATGCTCCCAGTCTCCAGGAAGTTACATAAGGTTCCAGGGAAAACGCACTTCAGGTTTCCTATGAACACCGGCTCCTGCGCAGTTGATGGTCGCTTTAGCGTGCGTCCGCTTTCTATTGGCTGTGTCTCTGCCATTCCCTTCTGGATTGGCCTCCAGCTGGGAGTCTGGATGTCCACCTTTCTACACCACACAGCGGCTTCTGGAGACTGGATTCGGATTGGCCCGCTCTTCATTGGAGTTTCTTCTCTCTGTTTGCCTCCTTACCAGCCATCTGAGATACGGGGGGTCGGCGTCATTGATCCCACACAGTGGAGCCCCCTATCTGTCTGCTGGGGACGTCTGTGCGTTGTTCTTCCATTCTATAAAACGTTCTGCCTCCATAATATATTGGTCTCCTCTGTATGGTTGTCGTTCTCCTGACCTTTTATATCGGTGCGGTTATGGGAATTCTTGTTTGCCTGGATTTCCAGCATTACCCTGCGGTCTTTCTTTGCTACCTGTACTGTTGTGTTCTCTGTGATTGGATCCTGTTCTCTTCCAGGTGTGTGGTGGGGGCCCCATGCTGTCTTTGTGGCATCTTCGTTCTGTGACACCAACTACCATATTCCCCATTCAGGAGAGCCAACAGCAAGTCATGTTCTACCAGGATCTGGTGAGAGGCTTTTCCTTTTCTACACCCCTCACCTGTCTGCTACACACGGCACCGCCCCCCTCACCTGTCTGCACCGGCCCCCCTCACCTGTCTGCACCGGCCCCCCTCACCTGTCTGCACCGGCCCCCCTCACCTGTCTGCACCGGCCCCCCTCACCTGTCTGCACCGGCCCCCCTCACCTGTCTGCACCGGCCCCCCTCACCTGTCTGCACCGGCCCCCCTCACCTGTCTGCACCGGCCCCCCTCACCTGTCTGCACCGGCCCCCTCACCTGTCTGCACCGCCCCCCTCACCTGTCTGCACCGCCCCCCTCACCTGTCTGCACCGGCCCCCCTCACCTGTCTGCACCGCCCCCTCACCTGTCTGCACCGCCCCCCTCACCTGTCTGCACCGCCCCCTCACCTGTCTGCACCGCCCCCCTCACCTGTCTGCACCGGCCCCCCTCACCTGTCTGCACCGGCCCCCCTCACCTGTCTGCACCGGCCCCCCTCACCTGTCTGCACCGGCCCCCCTCACCTGTCTGCACCGGCCCCCCTCACCTGTCTGCACCGGCCCCCCTCACCTGTCTGCACCGGCCCCCCTCACCTGTCTGCACCGGCCCCCCTCACCTGTCTGCACCGGCCCCCCTCACCTGTCTGCACCGGCCCCCCTCACCTGTCTGCACCGGCCCCCCTCACCTGTCTGCACCGGCCCCCCTCACCTGTCTGCACCGGCCCCCCTCACCTGTCTGCACCGGCCCACCTCACCTGTCTGCACCGGCCCCCCTTACCTGTCTGCACCGCCCCCCTCACCTGATTTGTGTTGTGTGGATTTCCTCTGACGCTCCCTTCTGTGTCCTGTCATCAGATCCTGTGTGCCGGTCAGGCTTCTCACATCAACCATTGCCAGATCAATGGAGAGATCCGCACCCAGATCCCCAGCACCCCCAGCTCCATCTACTCCATGTGTATCAACGAGACCTCCCAGGAGAACAAGGTACGCCCCCTTCCTGCATCTCACTGACATTGTCATATACTGGGGGGAGAAAGAGAGCGCTACAGTATGTGTCTGGAGGGGGATTGGTCCGTGTGGGTGGAACTCAGTATGTGTCTGGAGGGGGATTGGTCGGAGCTCAGTGTGTCTGGAGGGGGATTGGTCGGTGTGGGTGGAGCTAAGTGTGTCTGAAAGGGGGATTGGTCCATGTGGGTGGAGCTTAGTGTGTCTGAAAGGGGGATTGGTCCATGTGGGTGGAGCTCAGTGTGTCTGAGGGGGGTGGGGATTGGTCGGGGTGGGTGTAGCTCAGTGTGTCTGGAGGGGGATTGGTCTGTGTGGAGCTCGGTGTGTCTGGAGAGGGATTGTTCGGGGTGGGTGGAGGGGGATTGGTCGGGGTGGGTGGAGCTCAGTGTGTGTCTGGAGGGGGATTGGTCAGGGTAGGTGGAGCTCAGTGTGTGTCTGGAGGGGGATTGGTCAGGGTAGGTGGAGCTCAGTGTGTGTCTGGAGGGGGATTGGTCGGGTTAGGTGGAGCTCGGTGTGTATCTGGAGGGGGATTGGTTGGGGAAGGTGGAGCTCAGTGTGTATCTGGAGGGGGATTGGTCAGGGTAGGTGGAGCTCAGTGTGTGTCTGGAGGGGGATTGGTCAGGGTAGGTGGAGCTCAGTGTGTGTCTGGAGGGGGATTGGTCGGGGTGGGTGGAGCTCAGTGTGTATCTGGAGGGGGATTGGTCGGGGTGGGTGGAGCTCAGTGTGTATCTGGAGGGGGATTGGTCGGGGTGGGTGGAGCTCAGTGTGTATCTGGAGGGGGATTGGTCGGGGTGGGTGGAGCTCAGTGTGTATCTGGAGGGGGATTGGTCGGGGTGGGTGGAGCTCAGTGTGTATCTGGAGGGGGATTGGTCGGGATGGGTGGAGCTCAGTGTGTATCTGGAGGGGGATTGGTCGGGATGGGTGGAGCTCAGTGTGTATCTGGAGGGGGATTGGTCGGGATGGGTGGAGCTCAGTGTGTATCTGGAGGGGGATTGGTCGGGATGGGTGGAGCTCAGTGTCCAATCTGGAGGGGGATTGGTCGGGATGGGTGGAGCTCAGTGTGTGGGTATCAGAACTCTCCGGTGCCGTCATTGATCCGGATTTCACTCGGCAGGTCCTCACGGCGGCTGGAAGCAGCTCCAAGATCGATGTGTTCACCAACTTCCGGTACCGCGCCTTCTCTCTGACCTTTACATGACTTGGCCCCTCCCATTTTTTTTTTATTTGAAATGTTTTGTTCTTTTTATAATAAAACGATTGAATTTTCCCGTCTGTGTTGTTATTTCTCTCTGGTTTTCGAGGGACAATCGGCGCCACCTGCTGGCAGATGACAGAAACTTCAGAATATCTGATAGAAAAAGCCTAGCCAATCGTATGCCTGCTTTATCCTTGTGTAGGTGGATTGGTGGATGATTTACCTTCAGTGACGTTGCGGTGTACACCCTGCCCCCAATCCCGGGAAGAGCGATCAGACCAGCTCTGGGCCCACCTCACCAGAGTACGCCATCACCACCAAAGGCCACCGTGTCCACTGACCCCGGGAAATGGTAGGAGGGGTCCCCGCACAGGGAGGCTACATTTTGGAGGCGGCCATCTTCCTACCAAGGACAGCGCCTCCTCATGCGCCTTCTTCCCTGCATGCCGTTGGCTGAGGATCGTCTCGAAGCAGCTGATTGGTGGCGGCTTGACGATGGCAGGCATGGCATCTTGCTTTACGTGGGCGGAGCTCACTGGGGCCCACCACAGGCAGCCCCCTGCTGACCCAATGGGGGCCCGTACAGGAGTTCTAACTGTACCCACTATGGACAGCCGCTGGTCCCACCCAACTCCATCACCAGAGACGTGCTGGAAGATTCCAATTCCTGAGGGTGGCCGGAGTGTGCTTCTCCTGTCCGGACCCCAACACTTAACCCTCCCCCTGCCCAGACACCTGATATTTGACCCTCCCCCTGCCTAGACACTTAACCCTTCCTACCCCAACACTTAACCCTCCCCCTGCCCAGACACCTGATATTTGACCCTCCCCCTGCCTAGACACTTAACCCTTCCTACCCCAACACTTAACCCTCCCCCTGCCCAGACCCCAACACTTAACCCTTCCTACCTCAACACTTAACCCTCCCCCTGCCCAGACACCTGATATTTGACCCTCCCCCTGCCTAGACACTTAACCCTTCCTACCCCAACACTTGACCCTCCCCCTGCCTAGACACTTAACCCTTCCTACCCCAACACTTAACCCTCCCCCTGCCCAGACCCCAACACTTAACCCTTCCTACCTCAACACTTAACCCTCCCCCTGCCCAGACACCTGATATTTGACCCTCCCCCTGCCTAGACACTTAACCCTTCCTACCCCAACACTTAACCCTCCCCCTGCCCAGACACCTGATATTTGACCCTCCCCCTGCCTAGACACTTAACCCTTCCTACCCCAACACTTAACCCTCCCCCTGCCCAGACCCCAACACTTAACCCTTCCTACCTCAACACTTAACCCTCCCCCTGCCCAGACACCTGATATTTGACCCTCCCCCTGCCTAGACACTTAACCCTTCCTACCCCAACACTTGACCCTCCCCCTGCCTAGACACTTAACCCTTCCTACCCCAACACTTAACCCTCCCCCTGCCCAGACCCCAACACTTAACCCTTCCTACCTCAACACTTAACCCTCCCCCTGCCCAGACACCTGATATTTGACCCTCCCCCTGCCTAGACACTTAACCCTTCCTACCCCAACACTTAACCCTCCCCCTGCCCAGACCCCAACACTTAACCCTTCCTACCTCAACACTTAACCCTCCCCCTGCCCAGACACCTGATATTTGACCCTCCCCCTGCCTAGACACTTAACCCTTCCTACCCCAACACTTAACCCTCCCCCTGCCCAGACACCTGATATTTGACCCTCCCCCTGCCTAGACACTTAACCCTTCCTACCCCAACACTTAACCCTCCCCCTGCCCAGACCCCAACACTTAACCCTTCCTACCTCAACACTTAACCCTCCCCCTGCCCAGACACCTGATATTTGACCCTCCCCCTGCCTAGACACTTAACCCTTCCTACCCCAACACTTGACCCTCCCCCTGCCTAGACACCTGATATTTGACCCTCCCCCTGCCTAGACACTTAACCCTTCCTACCCCAACACTTAACCCTCCCCCTGCCCAGACCCCAACACTTAACCCTTCCTACCTCAACACTTAACCCTCCCCCTGCCCAGACACCTGATATTTGACCCTCCCCCTGCCTAGACACTTAACCCTTCCTACCCCAACACTTGACCCTCCCCCTGCCTAGACACTTAACCCTTCCTACCCCAACACTTAACCCTCCCCCTGCCCAGACCCCAACACTTAACCCTTCCTACCTCAACACTTAACCCTCCCCCTGCCCAGACACCTGATATTTGACCCTCCCCCTGCCTAGACACTTAACCCTTCCTACCCCAACACTTAACCCTCCCCCTGCCCAGACCCCAACACTTAACCCTTCCTACCTCAACACTTAACCCTCCCCCTGCCCAGACACCTGATATTTGACCCTCCCCCTGCCTAGACACTTAACCCTTCCTACCCCAACACTTAACCCTCCCCCTGCCCAGACACCTGATATTTGACCCTCCCCCTGCCTAGACACTTAACCCTTCCTACCCCAACACTTAACCCTCCCCCTGCCCAGACCCCAACACTTAACCCTTCCTACCTCAACACTTAACCCTCCCCCTGCCCAGACACCTGATATTTGACCCTCCCCCTGCCTAGACACTTAACCCTTCCTACCCCAACACTTGACCCTCCCCCTGCCTAGACACTTAACCCTTCCTACCCCAACACTTAACCCTCCCCCTGCCCAGACCCCAACACTTAACCCTTCCTACCCCAACACTTAACCCTCCCCCTGCCCAGACCCCAACACTTAACCCTTCCTACCTCAACACTTAACCCTCCCCCTGCCCAGACACCTGATATTTGACCCTCCCCCTGCCTAGACACTTAACCCTTCCTACCCCAACACTTGACCCTCCCCCTGCCTAGACACTTAACCCTTCCTACCCCAACACTTAACCCTCCCCCGGCCCAGACACCCGATATTTGACCCTCCCCCTGCCTAGACACTTAACCCTTCCTACCCCAACACTTAACCCTCCCCCGGCCCAGACACCCGATATTTGACCCTCCCCCTGCCCAGACACTTAACCCTCCCTACCCAACACTTAACCCTCCCCCTGCCCTGACATTTGACCCTCCCCCTGCCCAGACCCCAACACTTAACCCTCCCCCTGCCCAGACACTCGACATTTGACCCTCCCCCTGCCCAGACACTCGACATTTGACCCTCCCCCTGCCCAGACCCCCGACATTTGACCCTCCCCCTGCCCAGACACTCGACATTTGACCCTCCCCCTGCCCAGACACTCGACATTTGACCCTCCCCCTGCCCAGACACTCGACATTTGACCCTCCCCCTGCCCAGACACTCAACATTTGACCCTGCCCAGACACCCGACATTTGACCCTCCCCCCTTCCCAGACACTCAACATTTGACCCTCCCCCCTGCCCAGACCCCCGACATTTGACCCTTCCCCCTGCCCAGACACCCAACACTTAACCCTCCCTACCCCAACACTTAATCCTTTTCCTGCCCAGACCCCCGACATTTGACCCTCCCCCTGCACAGACCCCCAACACTTAACCCTCCCTACCCAACACTTGACCCTCCCCCTGCCCAGACACTCGACATTTGACCCTCCCCCTGCCCAGACACCCGACATTTGACCCTCCCCCTGCCCAGACACCTGACATTTGACCCTGCCCAGATACCCGACATTTGACCCTGCCCAGACACTCGACATTTGACCCTCCCCCTGCCCAGACACTCGACATTTGACCCTGCCCAGATACCCGACATTTGACCCTCCCCCTGCCCAGACACTCGACATTTGACCCTGCCCAGACACTCGACATTTGACCCTCCCCCTGCCCAGACACTCGACATTTGACCCTCCCCCCTGCCCAGACACTCGACATTTGACCCTCCCCCTGCCCAAACACTCGACATTTGACCCTCCCCCTGCCCAGACACTCGACATTTGACCCTCCCCCTGCCCAAACACTCGACATTTGACCCTCCCCCTGCCCAGACACCCAACACTTAACCCTCCCTACCCCAACACTTAATCCTTTTCCTGCCCAGACCCCCGACATTTGACCCTGCCCAGACACCCGACATTTGACCCTCCCCCTGCCCAGACACCTGACATTTGACCCTCCCCCTGCCCAGACACCTGACATTTGACCCTCCCCCTGCCCAGACACCCGACATTTGACCCTCCCCCTGCCCAGACACCTGACATTTGACCCTGCCCAGATACCCGACATTTGACCCTCCCCCTGCCCAGACACCTGACATTTGACCCTGCCCAGATACCCGACATTTGACCCTCCCCCTGCCCAGATACCCGACATTTGACCCTCCCCCTGCCCAGACACCTGACATTTGACCCTCCCCCTGCCCAGACACCTGACATTTGACCCTCCCCCTGCCCAGACACCTGACATTTGACCCTCCCCCTGCCCAGACACCTGACATTTGACCCTCCCCCTGCCCAGACACTCGACATTTGACCCTTCCCCCTGCCCAGACACTCGACATTTGACCCTTCCCCCTGCCCAGACACTCGACATTTGACCCTCCCCCTGCCCAGACACCCAACACTTAACCCTCCCTACCCAACACTTAACCCTTTACCTGCCTCAATCCCAGCACTTCATCCTCCCCCCACCCCAACACATAACCCTTTTCTTTCACCATCCCAACACTAAAATGGATTGTTTCCCCCGGCAAAACAGGATCATTAACCTCTCTGGGTGGTAAGTTCTCCATCTGCTGAGGGATCTTCATTGTCCAAACCTTCCACTAACAGGTGGAACTCCCGATAAAATGTTACAAGAGTCCACATCACTTTACAAATTATTTGTAGGATCCCATAAAACAGCCAACGTGTTTCGAGGGGGGGCCCCAAACCACTCCCCCTTCCCCAGGGCTACAGAAAAGTACAGGTATGACTGTAAATAATAGATGTTATGAATGCATCTCTACGTCATCATAATACAAGTGAATGAACTCAACATTTTAATGGTATAATTTAGAGGTCGGCCGATATATCGCCGATATTTGTCGTTTTTTCATTAATCGGTATCGGCCGATTGTTAAAAAAGATTTAAACTTCAGCGCGACTTGCAAATAGCTTCTGTAATAGAAGTCAATGCAAGTTTCCTGTGGAAGGGACTTCTCCCTCCTGGGCAGCCTGCCAAGTGTGAGGTGAGATGAGATACTGGGGATAAACTTCAAAGGACTGAACTCCGTGTGGAGAAGAAGTTCTCAGTTTAAAGACTAAATCTTTTCTGACACTTGTTGCTTACAAGTAAAAATCCTGTATTTTCTGCTGGAAAATCACTTGGAACCCCCAAACATTATATATTTTTTTTTTTAGCAGAGACCCTAGGAAATAAAATAGCGATTGTTGCAATATTTTATGTCACTCGGTATTTGCGCAGCGGTCTTTTAAACGATTTTTTGGGGAAAAAATACACTTTAACGAATAAAAAAAAAAAATAAACAGTAAAGTTAGCCCATATTTTTTTTCGTCCAAAAGTTTTGATTACCCGTTTTTGTGTATTTAAGATATTTTATATATATATATATATATATATAATTTCTAAATTATACATACAAGTGCACTGATTGGAGGCTTGTTGTGTTTAAAATAAATGTTTACGTTTAAAAAAAAATTCTATATCACTTATTACTTAGCAGAGTAATTATGGAACTCTGGACAGGTAAGTGTCCATACATTAAAAGTCATATATTAAAGCAGTATTTGTAGCTGCTGACTTTTAATATTTTTTTTCCGTGGAACTCCGCTGCGTTTTAACACTGGACCATCATTCTAGCGGTGATATTTGGCTGCTAGCGGGGAGCTTATATCCCAGCTGGTGGCCGATGAAGGGGTTAAATGCTCCCGTGTAGCGCCACTGTAGAAGTGCTTTGCAGGCGGTTCGGCAGTGGTGCCAGTTCATTTCAATGGGCAGGAGTGGTGGAGGAGCGGTATACACCGCTCCAAGGATGCTGCTTGCAGGACTTTTTTTTTAACATCCTGCCAGCGCACCGCCTCAGTGTAAAAGCCCTCAAGCTTTCACACTGAGACTGCAGGGGAGCCATTTTGCAGGCACTTTACAGGCGCCATTTTTAGCCCAAAAGCGTCTGAAAAACGCCCCAGTGTGAAATGGGTCTAACTGATAGATTTTATGAGATGAAGGGGGGAAAAAAATAAAAAAATCGGCCGAACATATCGGTCCAAAAAAAATCGGCATCATATATCGGCTGCCGCGATTTCTAAATATCGGCATCGGCCAGAGAAAAACCCAAATGGATCGACCTCTAGTATAATTGTCCCATGACCCGGCTCTCTCCCAGCCTGTCTGCAGGGAAACATAAGTAGGAGGAGCTTCTAGTCCTCTGCTGCTGGTCACATGTTAAAAAAAAAAAAAAAGGCATTGGAATACAGAGTAAAAATAAATAAATAATATCAATAAACTGTTTTAAATTCTCATATAATTGAAATCAAATATTTATTATTTTTTGTCATTAACATGGTGTGGGCGGATTTCTGCCAATCACAGGCTGTGTCACGCCCCCTCCAGCCTGTGTCTTAGAATAAGAGGGAGGTGAAGCCCCCATTAATCTACATGTAATATCCCCGCCCCCAATTGTGTTTAGTTGGTTAGTGGGCACGGAGGAGGAGGGAGGAAGGGAGTGGGTTGTCATTTAGCACTGTGTCTACGCCCACTTGTGTGACTCTATAGTCACATGGGCTGCTCAGATGTGATAGGGAGCAAATGTTCAACATAGAATTTCACTGAGAACTGAGCATGTGCAGAGCTGCCACCACAGCTGCAAAATCCCTAACTGCAGGGGGGACATGGACAGAAGCGGTAGATAGAGAGCAGCAGGATCAACCTAAATACAGAAAAAGGAATCTGATAGTGACTGAGTGAGTATGAACAGCATGGAATACAACAAGTATTGATAGATTTTTATCATATGGGTTTAGTGACACTTTAGATCTGTGTTTCAGGCCTTGTCCTCCACTGCACCTTGTGGTTCATACTGCTGGCCGCAACAGGAAACTGTGTGCTAACACGTGACACCCCCCTACCTGAACCCCAACACTTAACTTGTTTCTTGTCTGAACCCAAACACGTAAACCTCCCTCTGCCCCGGCTCAAAAACATAACCTTCACCTGGTCAAACCCCAACACTTAACCCTCTGGTGTCTGAACCCCAAAACGTAACCTTGTGCAAAATAGGTGGTAGTTGGATTCCCAGTGTCCAGATTAGGTTATCATTGGGTGCCCAATATCTGTGATAGGCAATAGTTGGTTTCCTAGTCTCTGGGATAAATAATAGTTTGGTGCCTGGTGTTTGGGATAGATCAAAGTTGGGTACCCAGTATCAAGCATAGGTGCTCAAAGTGCAGTAGATAGTTGGGTGCCGGTGTCTAGCATAGGAGATAGTTGGGTGCCGGTGTCTAGGATAGGAGATAGTTGGGTGCCCGATGTCTAGGATAGGAGATAGTTGGGTGCCCGGTGTCTAGGATAGCGGATAGTTGGGTGCCCGGTGTCTAGGATAGGAGATATTTGGGTGCCCGGTGTCTAGGATAGGGGATAGTTGGGTGCCCGGTGTCTAGGATAGGAGGTAGTTGGGTGCCCGGTGTCTAGGATAGGAGATATTTGGGTGCCTGGTGTCTAGGATAGGGGATAGTTGGGTGACCGGTGTCCAGGATAGGGGATATTTGGGTGCCCGGTGTCTAGGATAGCGGATAGTTGGGTGCCCGGTGTCTAGGATAGGGGATAGTTGGGTATCCGGTGTCCAGGAAAGGGGATAGTTGGGTGCCCGGTGTCTAGGATAGGAGGTAGTTGGGTGCCTGGTGTCTAGGATAGGAGATATTTGGGTGCCTGGTGTCTAGGATAGGGGATATTTGGGTGCCCTGTGTCCAGGATAGGGGATATTTGGGTGCCTGGTGTCCAGGATACGGGATAGTTGTGTGACCGGTGTCCAGGATAGGGGATATTTGGGTGCCCGGTGTCCAGGATAGGGGATAGTTGGGTGACTGGTGTCCAGGATAGGGGATAGTTGGGTATCCGGTGTCCAGGATAGGGGATAGTTGGGTGCCCGGGGTCTAGGATAGGGGATAGTTGGGTATCCGGTGTCCAGGATAGGGGATAGTTGGGTGCCCGGTGTCCAGGATAGGGGATAGTTGGGTATCCGGTGTCCAGGATAGGGGATAGTTGGGTGCCCGGGGTCTAGGATAGGGGATAGTTGGGTATCCGGTGTCCAGGGTAGGTGATATTTGGGTGCCTGGTGTCCAGGATAGGGGATAGTTGGGTGACCGGTGTCTAGGATAGGGGATAGTTGGGTGCCCGGTGTCCAGGATAGGGGATAGTTGGGTGACTGGTGTCCAGGATAGGGGATAGTTGGGTATCCGATGTCCAGGATAGGGGATAGTTGGGTGCCCGGGGTCTAGGATAGGGGATAGTTGGGTATCCGGTGTCCAGGATAGGGGATAGTTGGGTGCCCGGGGTCTAGGATAGGGGATAGTTGGGTATCCGGTGTCCAGGATAGGGGATGGTTGGGTGCCTGGGGTCTAGGATAGGGGATAGTTGGGTATCCGGTGTCCAGGATAGGGGATAGTTGGGTATCCGGTGTCCAGGATAGGGGATATTTGGGTGCCCGGTGTCTAGGATAGCGGATAGTTGGGTGCCCGGTGTCTAGGATAGGGGATAGTTGGGTATCCGGTGTCCAGGAAAGGGGATAGTTGGGTGCCCGGTGTCTAGGATAGGAGGTAGTTGGGTGCCTGGTGTCTAGGATAGGAGATATTTGGGTGCCTGGTGTCTAGGATAGGGGATATTTGGGTGCCCTGTGTCCAGGTTAGGGGATAGTTGGGTGCCCTGTGTCCAGGATAGGGGATATTTGGGTGCCCGGTGTCCAGGATAGGGGATATTTGGGTGCCTGGTGTCCAGGATACGGGATAGTTGTGTGACCGGTGTCCAGGATAGGGGATATTTGGGTGCCCGGTGTCCAGGATAGGGGATAGTTGGGTGACTGGTGTCCAGGATAGGGGATAGTTGGGTATCCGGTGTCCAGGATAGGGGATAGTTGGGTGCCCGGGGTCTAGGATAGGGGATAGTTGGGTATCCGGTGTCCAGGATAGGGGATAGTTGGGTGCCCGGTGTCCAGGATAGGGGATAGTTGGGTATCCGGTGTCCAGGATAGGGGATAGTTGGGTATCCGGTGTCCAGGATAGGGGATAGTTGGGTGCCCGGGGTCTAGGATAGGGGATAGTTGGGTATCCGGTGTCCAGGGTAGGTGATATTTGGGTGCCTGGTGTCCAGGATAGGGGATAGTTGGGTGACCGGTGTCCAGGATAGGGGATAGTTGGGTATCCGGTGTCCAGGATAGGGGATAGTTGGGTGCCCGGGGTCTAGGATAGGGGATAGTTGGGTATCCGGGGTCCAGGATAGGGGATAGTTGGGTATCCGGTGTCCAGGATAGGGGATAGTTGGGTATCCGGTGTCCAGGATAGGGGATAGTTGGGTATCCGGTGTCCAGGATAGGGGATAGTTGGGTGCCCGGGGTCTAGGATAGGGGATAGTTGGGTATCCGGTGTCCAGGGTAGGTGATATTTGGGTGCCTGGTGTCCAGGATAGGGGATAGTTGGGTGACAGGTGTCTAGGATAGGGGATAGTTGGGTGACCGGTGTCTAGGATAGGGGATAGTTGGGTGCCCGGTGTCCAGGATAGGGGATAGTTGGGTGACTGGTGTCCAGGATAGGGGATAGTTGGGTATCCGATGTCCAGGATAGGGGATAGTTGGGTGCCCGGGGTCTAGGATAGGGGATAGTTGGGTATCCGGTGTCCAGGATAGGGGATAGTTGGGTGCCCGGGGTCTAGGATAGGGGATAGTTGGGTATCCGGTGTCCAGGATAGGGGATAGTTGGGTGCCTGGGGTCTAGGATAGGGGATAGTTGGGTATCCGGTGTCCAGGATAGGGGATAGTTGGGTATCCGGTGTCCAGGATAGGGGATAGTTGGGTATCCGGTGTCCAGGATAGGGGATAGTTGGGTATCCGGTAGGGTTGTCCCGATACCACTTTTTTAAGACCGAGTACAAGTACCGATACTTTTTTTCAAGTACTCACCGATACCGATTACCGATACTTTTTTTCAATGTCATGTGACAGTTTGAAAGATGGGGACTGATAGGTGGCACTTATGGGCACGGATCAATGGCACTTATGGGCACTGATAGGTGGCACTTATGGGCAGTGATAGGTGGCACTTATGGGCAGTGATAGGTGGCACTGATAGGTGGCACTTGGGGGCACTGATAGATGGCACTTGTGGGCAGTGATAGGTGGCACTTGTGGGCACTGATAGGTGGCACTGATTGCACAGAAAGGTGGCACTTGTGGGCACTGATAGGTGGCACTTGTGGGCACTGATAGGTGGCACTTGTGGGCACTGATAGGTGGCACTTGTGGGCACTGATAGGTGGCACTGATTGCACAGAAAGGTGGCACTTGTGGGCACTGATAGGTGGCACTTATGGGCACTGATAGGTGGCACTTGTGGGCACTGATAGATGGCACTGATTGCACTATTAGTGCAATCAGTGCCATCTATCAGTGCCCACAAGTGCCACCTATCAGTGCAATCAGTGCCATCTACCAGTGCCACCTATCAGGTGGCACTGGTAGATGCCACTGATTGCACTGATAGGTGGCACTTATGGGCACTGATTGCACTATCAGTGCAATCAGTGGCATCTACCAGTGCCACCTGATAGGTGGCACTGGTAGATGGCACTGATTCCACTGATAGGTAGCACTTGTGGGTACTGATAGGTGGCTGGCACTGAAATGCTGCGGGGGGTGGGGGGGAAATGACACAGGATTTAAGAAAAAAAAAAAAACTGCTGCAACGCCCATCTTGGTACACCCTGCACTCGGCTGCAGTAAGCAACAACAGACATCTTGTTACACCCAGCCCATATAGCTCGGGCTGGGTGTAACAAGATGTCTGCTGCTGCTTACTGCAGCCGAGTGCAGGGTGTACCAAGATGGGCGTGGGGACGTTCAGCCGCTGACGGCGACCAAATGTGACAGCACCAGTCACCGATCCTGATGCGGCTGCGCCCTGAACCCCTGCCAGCTTACCAGGTTCAACTGCAGGTGAGGGACTCGCTCTCGGCCCGCGGACTCCGTCCACCGACTGTGCCCGCCCTCTTCAGCCAGACTCCGCCCGCACTTTCCTCTTCCGCCCTCCCCAGCCACTGACTCCTCCCGCCCTCTCCGGCCAGACTCCGCCCGCACTCCCCCGCCCTCTCTCCTGCCCTCCCCAGCCACTGACTCATCCCGCCCTCTCCGGCCACAAAAAAAAAGTATCGGGTGAAGCATCGGGAGCATTTGCGCGAGTACAAGTACTCGCGCAAATGCTTGGTATCGGTCCCGATACCGATACTAGTATCGGTACAACCCTAGTATCCGGTGTCCAGGATAGGGGATAGTTGGGTATCCGGTGTCCAGGATAGGGGATAGTTGGGTATCCGGTGTCCAGGATAGGGGATAGTTGGGTGCCCGGGGTCTAGGATAGGGGATAGTTGGGTATCCGGTGTCCAGGGTAGGGGATAGTTGGGTGCCCGGGGTCTAGGATAGGGGATAGTTGGGTATCCGGTGTCCAGGATAGGGGATAGTTGGGTATCCGGTGTCCAGGATAGGGGATAGTTGGGTGCCCGGTGTCCAGGATAGGGGATAGTTGGGTATCCGGTGTCCAGGATAGGGGATAGTTGGGTATCCGGTGTCCAGGATAGGGGATAGTTGGGTGCCCGGGGTCTAGGATAGGGGATAGTTGGGTGTCTGAAGTCCAGGATAGGGGATAGTTGGGTGCCCGGGGTCTAGGATAGGGGATAGTTGGGTATCCGGGGTCCAGGATAGGGGATAGTTGGGTATCCGGTGTCCAGGATAGGGGATAGTTGGGTATCCGGTAGGGTTGTCCCGATACCACTTTTTTAAGACCGAGTACAAGTACCGATACTTTTTTTCAAGTACTCACCGATACCGATTACCGATACTTTTTTTCAATGTCATGTGACAGTTTGAAAGATGGGGACTGATAGGTGGCACTTATGGGCACGGATCAATGGCACTTATGGGCACTGATAGGTGGCACTTATGGGCAGTGATAGGTGGCACTTATGGGCAGTGATAGGTGGCACTGATAGGTGGCACTTGGGGGCACTGATAGATGGCACTTGTGGGCAGTGATAGGTGGCACTTGTGGGCACTGATAGGTGGCACTGATTGCACAGAAAGGTGGCACTTGTGGGCACTGATAGGTGGCACTTGTGGGCACTGATAGGTGGCACTTGTGGGCAGTGATAGGTGGCACTTGTGGGCACTGATAGGTGGCACTGATTGCACAGAAAGGTGGCACTTGTGGGCACTGATAGGTGGCACTTATGGGCACTGATAGGTGGCACTTGTGGGCACTGATAGATGGCACTGATTGCACTATTAGTG
Source organism: Rana muscosa (assembly GCA_029206835.1). Lineage (NCBI taxonomy): Eukaryota > Metazoa > Chordata > Amphibia > Anura > Ranidae > Rana > Rana muscosa. Next base: position 194,698,863 of record CM055127.1, read on the forward strand.
CAATCAGTGCCATCTATCAGTGCCCACAAGTGCCACCTATCAGTGCAATCAGTGCCCATAAGTGCCACCTATCAGTGCAATCAGTGGCATCTACCAGTGCCACCTGATAGGTGGCACTGGTAGATGGCACTGATTCCACTGATAGGTAGCACTTGTGGGTACTGATAGGTGGCTGGCACTGAAATGCTGCGGGGGGTGGGGGGGAAATGACACAGGATTTAAGAAAAAAAAAAAACTGCTGCAACGCCCATCTTGGTACACCCTGCACTCGGCTGCAGTAAGCAACAACAGACATCTTGTTACACCCAGCCCATATAGCTCGGGCTGGGTGTAACAAGATGTCTGCTGCTGCTTACTGCAGCCGAGTGCAGGGTGTACCAAGATGGGCGTGGGGACGTTCAGCCGCTGACGGCGACCAAATGTGACAGCACCAGTCACCGATCCTGATGCGGCTGCGCCCTGAACCCCTGCCAGCTTACCAGGTTCAACTGCAGGTGAGGGACTCGCTCTCGGCCCGCGGACTCCGTCCACCGACTGTGCCCGCCCTCTTCAGCCAGACTCCGCCCGCACTTTCCTCTTCCGCCCTCCCCAGCCACTGACTCCTCCCGCCCTCTCCGGCCAGACTCCGCCCGCACTCCCCCGCCCTCTCTCCTGCCCTCCCCAGCCACTGACTCATCCCGCCCTCTCCGGCCACAAAAAAAAAGTATCGGGTGAAGCATCGGGAGCATTTGCGCGAGTACAAGTACTCGCGCAAATGCTTGGTATCGGTCCCGATACCGATACTAGTATCGGTACAACCCTAGTATCCGGTGTCCAGGATAGGGGATAGTTGGGTATCCGGTGTCCAGGATAGGGGATAGTTGGGTATCCGGTGTCCAGGATAGGGGATAGTTGGGTGCCCGGGGTCTAGGATAGGGGATAGTTGGGTATCCGGTGTCCAGGGTAGGGGATAGTTGGGTGCCCGGGGTCTAGGATAGGGGATAGTTGGGTATCCGGTGTCCAGGATAGGGGATAGTTGGGTATCCGGTGTCCAGGATAGGGGATAGTTGGGTGCCCGGTGTCCAGGATAGGGGATAGTTGGGTATCCGGTGTCCAGGATAGGGGATAGTTGGGTATCCGGTGTCCAGGATAGGGGATAGTTGGGTGCCCGGGGTCTAGGATAGGGGATAGTTGGGTGTCTGAAGTCCAGGATAGGGGATAGTTGGGTGCCCGGGGTCTAGGATAGGGGATAGTTGGGTATCCGGGGTCCAGGATAGGGGATAGTTGGGTATCCGGTGTCCAGGATAGGGGATAGTTGGGTATCCGGTGTCCAGGATAGGGGATAGTTGGGTATCCAGTGTCCAGTATAGGGGATAGTTGGGTGCCCGGGGTCTAGGATAGGGGATAGTTGGGTGTCTGAAGTCCAGGATAGGGGATAATTGGGTGCCCGGTGTCCAGGATAGGGGATAGTTGGGTATCCGGTGTCCAGGATAGGGGATAGTTGGGTATCCGGGGTCTAGGATAGGGGATAGTTGGGTATCCGGTGTCCAGGATAGGGGATAGTTGGGTATCCGGGGTCTAGGATAGGGGATAGTTGGGTATCCGGTGTCCAGGATAGGGGATAATTGGGTGCCCGGGGTCTAGGATAGGGGATAGTTGGGTATCCGGTGTCCAGGATAGGGGATAGTTGGGTATCCGGTGTCCAGGATAGGGGATAGTTGGGTATCCGGGGTCTAGGATAGGGGATAGTTGGGTATCCGGTGTCCAGGATAGGGGATAGTTGGGTGCCCGGGGTCTAGGATAGGGGATAGTTGGGTATCCGGTGTCCAGGATAGGGGATAGTTGGGTATCCGGTGTCCAGGATAGGGGATAGTTGGGTATCCGGTGTCCAGGATAGGGGATAGTTGGGTATCCGGGGTCCAGGATAGGGGATAGTTGGGTATCCGGGGTCCAGGATAGGGGATAGTTGGGTATCAGGTGTCCAGGATAGGGGATAGTTGGGTATCCGGTGTCCAGGATAGGGGATAGTTGGGTATCCGGTGTCCAGGATAGGGGATAGTTGGGTATCCGGTGTCCAGGATAGGGGATAGTTGGGTATCCGGTGTCCAGGATAGGGGATAGTTGGGTATCCGGGGTCTAGGATAGGGGATAGTTGGGTATCCGGTGTCCAGGATAGGGGATAGTTGGGTGCCCGGGGTCTAGGATAGGGGATAGTTGGGTATCCGGTGTCCAGGATAGGGGATAGTTGGGTATCCGGTGTCCAGGATAGGGGATAGTTGGGTATCCGGTGTCCAGGATAGGGGATAGTTGGGTATCCGGGGTCCAGGATAGGGGATAGTTGGGTATCCGGGGTCCAGGATAGGGGATAGTTGGGTATCCGGTGTCCAGGATAGGGGATAGTTGGGTATCCGGTGTCCAGGATAGGGGATAGTTGGGTATCCGGTGTCCAGGATAGGGGATAGTTGGGTATCCGGTGTCCAGGATAGGGGATAGTTGGGTATCCGGTGTCCAGGATAGGGGATAGTTAGGTATCCGGTGTCCAGGATAGGGGATAGTTGGGGATCCGGGGTCCAGGATAGGGGATAGTTGGGTGCCCGGGGTCTAGGATAGGGGATAGTTGGGTGCCCGGGGTCTAGGATAGGGGATAGTTGGGTATCCGGTGTCCAGGATAGGGGATAGTTGGGTATCCGGTGTCCAGGATAGGGGATAGTTGGGTATCCGGTGTCCAGGATAGGGGATAGTTGGGTATCCGGTGTCCAGGATAGGGGATAGTTGGGTATCCGGGGTCTAGGATAGGGGATAGTTGGGTATCCGGTGTCCAGGATAGGGGATAGTTGGGTGCCCGGGGTCTAGGATAGGGGATAGTTGGGTATCCGGTGTCCAGGATAGGGGATAGTTGGGTATCCGGTGTCCAGGATAGGGGATAGTTGGGTATCCGGTGTCCAGGATAGGGGATAGTTGGGTATCCGGTGTCCAGGATAGGGGATAGTTGGGTATCCGGGGTCCAGGATAGGGGATAGTTGGGTATCCGGTGTCCAGGATAGGGGATAGTTGGGTATCCGGTGTCCAGGATAGGGGATAGTTGGGTATCCGGTGTCCAGGATAGGGGATAGTTGGGTATCCGGTGTCCAGGATAGGGGATAGTTGGGTATCCGGTGTCCAGGATAGGGGATAGTTGGGTATCCGGTGTCCAGGATAGGGGATAGTTGGGTATCCGGGGTCCAGGATAGGGGATAGTTGGGTATCCGGTGTCCAGGATAGGGGATAGTTGGGTGCCCGGGGTCTAGGATAGGGGATAGTTGGGTGCCCGGGGTCCAGGATAGGGGATAGTTGGGTATCCGGGGTCTAGGATAGGGGATAGTTGGGTATCCGGTGTCCAGGATAGGGGATAGTTGGGTGCCCGGGGTCTAGGATAGGGGATAGTTGGGTGCCCGGGGTCCAGGATAGGGGATAGTTGGGTATCCGGTGTCCAGGATAGGGGATAGTTGGGTATCCGGTGTCCAGGATAGGGGATAGTTGGGTGCCCGGGGTCTAGGATAGGGGATAGTTGGGTGCCCGGGGTCCAGGATAGGGGATAGTTGGGTATCCGGTGTCCAGGATAGGGGATAGTTGGGTATCCGGTGTCCAGGATAGGGGATAGTTGGGTATCCGGGGTCCAGGATAGGGGATAGTTGGGTGCCCGGGGTCTAGGATAGGGGATAGTTGGGTATCCGGTGTCCAGGATAGGGGATAGTTGGGTATCCGGGGTCCAGGATAGGGGATAGTTGGGTATCCGGTGTCCAGGATAGGGGATAGTTGGGTATCCGGTGTCCAGGATAGGGGATAGTTGGGTATCCGGTGTCCAGGATAGGGGATAGTTGGGTATCCGGGGTCCAGGATAGGGGATAGTTGGGTGCCCGGGGTCTAGGATAGGGGATAGTTGGGTATCCGGTGTCCAGGATAGGGGATAGTTGGGTATCCGGTGTCCAGGATAGGGGATAGTTGGGTATCCGGTGTCCAGGATAGGGGATAGTTGGGTATCCGGTGTCCAGGATAGGGGATAGTTGGGTATCCGGTGTCCAGGATAGGGGATAGTTGGGTATCCGGGGTCCAGGATAGGGGATAGTTGGGTATCCGGTGTCCAGGATAGGGGATAGTTGGGTATCCGGTGTCCAGGATAGGGGATAGTTGGGTATCCGGTGTCCAGGATAGGGGATAGTTGGGTATCCGGTGTCCAGGATAGGGGATAGTTGGGTATCCGGTGTCCAGGATAGGGGATAGTTGGGTATCCGGTGTCCAGGATAGGGGATAGTTGGGTATCCGGTGTCCAGGATAGGGGATAGTTGGGTATCCGGGGTCCAGGATAGGGGATAGTTGGGTGCCCGGGGTCTAGGATAGGGGATAGTTGGGTATCCGGTGTCCAGGATAGGGGATAGTTGGGTATCCGGGGTCCAGGATAGGTTATAGTTGGGTATCCGGTGTCCAGGATAGGGGATAGTTGGGTGCCCGGGGTCTAGGATAGGGGATAGTTGGGTATCCGGTGTCCAGGATAGGGGATAGTTGGGTATCCGGGGTCCAGGATAGGGGATAGTTGGGTATCCGGTGTCCAGGATAGGGGATAGTTGGGTGTCTGAAGTCCAGGAGAAGTGACAGTTGGATGCCCGGTGTAGATAATAGTTGGTTGCCACTAGTGCATCATCCAGCCACAGCAGTTCTCAGGTGGCCAGAAGTGGGTCTGGATGGTGCACCTGTGACCTCCACCTGCATGAAAGCCTCGGGGTCGGATGTGGCCTTTTTACCTAAACATGGTGGGAAGTATTTGAGAACGGGTTCAGATAACTCCAGACTTCCTGGAAGGATTGTGTGTGCTTCTGATGGACCTGAACATATCGTTCCTCCAAGGACGGGTTTTATATTCAGACCCCCCCCCCCCCTAGAATGGGGCAGAAGCGGTACTCTTACCATTGCTACCATCTCATTGGCCTTCATCAGACTGAAGTGATAATGCAGATTCCCTGATCCCCGCTCTCCTTAATCCTCTGTAATTGACAACCTTCGTCTTCAGTAACTGACAGGTGACGCGGTGAGCGCAGACCCCGCAGTGAGGGTCATCCTTCATGGATGGATGGATGGATGGATGGATGGATGGATGGATGGATGGATGAATGAAGGGTGGTGAAGTTCTGGTTCTGAGGGGAAGAGATTTCTCTGCACACAGGTGACTTCCTGAATGAGGAATGTCAGAAGTCTCTGCGGGGAATGTCGGTGTGTGCAGCGCCCTCTGGCTGTGTGTCCTGGTTGCAGGGTTACAGGAGAATGTGAAGGGAGGGGGGGGGGTGTAATCTGTTCTCCCCTCCCTCTGTAACCACACCTGTCATCTGCGTACATCTCGGAGGAGGAGGAGGAGGACGAGGAGGAGGAGGAGGAGGAGGAAGAACGAACAGAGAGAGAGAACGTTCACCTGCCGCTCCGACACTGACATGACCCCTCCAGAGACCGCCTGACCCTACAGGTGAGTGAGAGACCCTCGCTGTGACCTTCTCACCTGTCATACCTGTCCGGGGATAGTCCCGCCCACCGCACTCTGCAAGGTGTCTGTTACCTAGTGACAGTGTGTACACTGACAGAGAGGTGTGTATACTGACAGAGAGGTGTATATACTGACAGAGAGGTGTGTATACTGACAGAGAGTTGTGTATACTGACAGAGAGGTGTGTATACTGACAGAGAGGTGTATACTGAGAGAGAGGTGTATACTGACAGAGAGGTGTATACTGAGAGAGAGGTGTGTATACTGAGAGAGAGGTGTATACTGACAGAGAGGTGTATACTGAGAGAGAGGTGTGTATACTGACAGAGAGGTGTATATACTGACAGAGAGGTGTATACTGACAGAGAGGTGTATATACTGACAGAGAGGTGTGTATACTGACAGAGAGGTGTATATACTGACAGAGAGGTGTATATACTGACAGAGAGGTGTGTATACTGACAGAGAGGTGTATATACTGACAGAGAGGTGTATATACTGACAGAGAGGTGTGTATACTGACAGAGAGGTGTGTATACTGACAGAGAGGTGTGTATACTGACAGAGTGGTGTATACTGACAGAGAGGTGTATACTGACAGAGAGGTGTATACTGAGAGAGAGGTGTATACTGACAGAGAGGTGTATACTGAGAGAGAGGTGTATACTGAGAGAGAGGTGTATACTGACAGAGAGGTGTATACTGACAGAGAGGTGTATACTGACAAAGAGGTGTATATACTGACAAAGAGGTGTATATACTGACAGAGAGGTGTATACTGACAGAGAGGTGTATATACTGACAGAGAGGTGTGTATACTGACAGAGAGGTGTATACTGACAGAGTGGTGTATATACTGACAGAGAGGTGTATACTGACAGAGAGGTGTATACTGACAGAGAGGTGTATACTGACAGAGAGGTGTATACTGACAGAGTGGTGTATATACTGACAGAGAGGTGTATACTGACAGAGAGGTGTATACTGACAGAGAGGTGTATACTGACAGAGAGGTGTATACTGACAGAGTGGTGTATATACTGACAGAGAGGTGTATACTGACAGAGAGGTGTGTATACTGACAAAGAGGTGTATATACTGACAGAGAGGTGTATACTGACAGAGAGGTGTGTATACTGACAAAGAGGTGTATATACTGACAGAGAGGTGTATACTGACAGAGAGGTGTATACTGACAGAGAGGTGTGTATACTGACAATGAGGTGTATATACTGACAGAGAGGTGTGTATACTGACAGAGAGGTGTATACTGACAGAGAGGTGTATACTGACAGAGAGGTGTATACTAACAGAGAGGTGTATATACTGACAGAGAGGTGTATATACTGACAGAGAGGTGTATATACTGATAGAGAGGTGTGTATACTGACAGAGAGGTATATACTGACAGAGAGGTGTATACTGACAGAGTGGTGTATACTGACAGAGAGGTGTATATACTGACAGAGAGGTGTATACTGACAGAGTGGTGTATATACTGACAGAGAGGTGTGTATACTGACAGAGAGGTGTGTATACTGACAGAGAGGTGTATACTGACAGAGTGGTGTATACTAACAGAGAGGTGTATATACTGACAGAGAGGTGTATACTGACAGAGTGGTGTATATACTGACAGAGAGGTGTGTATACTGACAGAGAGGTGTGTATACTGACAGAGAGGTGTATATACTGACAGAGAGGTGTATATACTAACAGAGAGGTGTGTATACTGACAGAGAGGTGTGTATACTGACAGAGAGGTGTGTATACTGACAGAGAGGTGTATACTGACAGAGAGGTGTATACTGAGAGAGAGGTGTATACTGACAGAGAGGTGTATACTGAGAGAGAGGTGTATACTGACAGAGGTGTGTATACTGACAGAGAGGTGTATACTGACAGAGAGGTGTGTATACTGACAAAGAGGTGTATATACTGACAGAGAGGTGTATACTGACAGAGAGGTGTATATACTGACAGAGAGGTGTGTATACTGACAGAGAGGTGTGTATACTGACAGAGAGGTGTGTATACTGACAGAGAGGTGTATACTGACAGAGAGGTGTATACTAACAGAGAGGTGTATATACTGACAGAGAGGTGTATATACTGACAGAGAGGTGTATATACTGACAGAGAGGTGTGTATACTGACAGAGTGGTGTATATACTGACAGAGAGGTGTGTATACTGACAGAGAGGTGTGTATACTGACAGAGTGGTGTATATACTGACAGAGTGGTGTATACTAACAGAGAGGTGTATACTGACAGAGAGGTGTGTATACTGACAGAGAGGTGTATACTGACAGAGTGGTGTATACTGACAGAGAGGTGTATATACTGACAGAGAGGTGTATACTGACAGAGTGGTGTATATACTGACAGAGAGGTGTGTATACTGACAGAGAGGTGTATACTAACAGAGTGGTGTATACTGACAGAGAGGTGTATATACTGACAGAGAGGTGTATACTGACAGAGAGGTGTATACTGACAGAGAGGTGTGTATACTGACAGAGTGGTGTATACTGACAGAGAGGTGTGTATACTGATAGAGTAGTGTGTATACTGACAGAGAGGTGTGTATACTGACAGAGAGGTGTATACTGTCAGATTGGTGTGTATACTGACAGAGAGGTGTATACTGACAGAGTGGTGTGTATACTGACAGAGTGGTGTGTATACTGACAGAGAGGTGTGTATACTGACAGAGAGGTGTGTATACTGACAGAGAGGTGTATACTGACAGAGAGGTGTGTATACTGACAGAGAGGTGTATACTGACAGAGTAGTGTGTATACTGACAGAGTGGTGTGTATACTGACAGAGTGGTGTATATACTGACAGAGTGGTGTATATACTGACAGAGTGGTGTGTATACTGACAGAGTGGTGTGTATACTGACAGAGTGGTGTGTATACTGACAGAGTGGTGTGTATACTGACAGAGTAGTGTGTATACTGACAGCGTGGTGTATATACTGACAGAGAGGTGTATACTGACAGAGTGGTGTGTATACTTACAGAGTAGTGTGTATACTGACAGAGAGGTGTGTATACTGACAGAGCGGTGTATACTGACAGAGAGGTGTGTATACTGACAGAGTGGTGTGTATACTGACAGAGTGGTGTGTATACTGACAGAGAGGTGTATACTGACAGAGTGGTGTGTATACTGACAGAGAGGTGTGTATACTGACAGAGAGGTGTGTATACTGACAGAGAGGTGTATACTGACAGAGTGGTGTGTATACTGACAGAGTGGTGTGTATACTGACAGAGAGGTGTATACTGACAGAGAGGTGTATATACTGACAGAGAGGTGTATACTGACAGAGAGGTGTATACTGACAGAGAGGTGTGTATACTGACAGAGAGGTGTATACTGACAGAGTGGTGTGTATACTGACAGAGTGGTGTGTATACTGACAGAGAGGTGTATACTGACAGAGTGGTGTGTATACTGACAGAGTGGTGTGTATACTGACAGAGAGGTGTGTATACTGACAGAGTGGTGTGTATACTGACAGAGAGCTGTATACTGACAGAGAGGTGTATATACTGACAGAGAGGTGTATACTGACAGAGAGGTGTATACTGTCAGATTGGTGTGTATACTGACAGAGAGGTGTATACTGACAGAGTGGTGTGTATACTGACAGAGTGGTGTGTATACTGACAGAGTGGTGTGTATACTGACAGAGAGGTGTATACTGACAGAGTGGTGTGTATACTGACAGAGAGGTGTATACTGACAGAGAGGTGTATATACTGACAGAGAGGTGTATACTGACAGAGAGGTGTATACTGTCAGATTGGTGTGTATACTGACAGAGAGGTGTATACTGACAGAGTGGTGTGTATACTGACAGAGTGGTGTGTATACTGACAGAGAGGTGTGTATACTGACAGAGTGGTGTGTATACTGACAGAGTGGTGTGTATACTGACAGAGAGGTGTATACTGACAGAGAGGTGTATATACTGACAGAGTGGTGTGTATACTGACAGAGGTGTGTATACTGACAGAGAGGTGTGTATACTGACAGAGTGGTGTGTATACTGACAGAGAGGTGTGTATACTGACAGAGAGTGTATACTGACAGAGAGGTGTATACTGACAGAGAGGTGTATACTGACAGAGAGGTGTATATACTGACAGAGAGGTGTATACTGACAGAGAGGTGTATATACTGACAGAGTGGTGTATATACTGACAGAGAGGTGTGTATACTGACAGAGTGGTGTATACTGACAGAGAGGTGTATACTGACAGAGAGGTGTATACTGACAGAGTGGTGTATACTGACAGAGAGGTGTATACTGACAGAGTGGTGTATACTGACAGAGTGGTGTATATACTGACAGAGTGGTGTGTATACTGACAGAGAGGTGTATACTGACAGAGAGGTGTATACTGACAGAGAGGTGTATATACTGACAGAGAGGTGTATACTGACAGAGAGGTGTATACTGACAGAGTGGTGTGTATACTGACAGAGAGGTGTATACTGACAGAGTGGTGTGTATACTGACAGAGTGGTGTGTATACTGACAGAGTGGTGTGTATACTGACAGAGTGGTGTGTATACTGACAGAGAGGTGTGTATACTGACAGAGTGGTGTGTATACTGACAGAGTGGTGTGTATACTGACAGAGTGGTGTGTATACTGACAGAGAGGTGTATATACTGACAGAGTGTCAGTATATACACCACTCTGTCAGTATATACACCACTCTGTCAGTATATACACCAGAGAGGTGTGTATACTGACAGAGAGGTGTGTATACTGACAGAGTGGTGTGTATACTGACAGAGAGGTGTATACTGACAGAGAGGTGTATATACTGACAGAGTGGTGTATATACTGACAGAGTGGTGTATATACTGACAGAGTGGTGTGTATACTGACAGAGAGGTGTATACTGACAGAGAGGTGTGTATACTGACAGAGAGGTGTGTATACTGACAGAGAGGTGTGTATACTGGCAGAGAGGTGTATATACTGACAGAGTGGTGTATATACTGACAGAGTGGTGTGTATACTGACAGAGAGGTGTGTATACTGACAGAGTGGTGTGTATACTGACAGAGTGGTGTGTATACTGACAGAGAGGTGTATACTGACAGAGAGGTGTATATACTGACAGAGTGGTGTATACTGACAGAGAGGTGTATACTGACAGAGTGGTGTATACTGACAGAGTGGTGTATATACTGACAGAGTGGTGTGTATACTGACAGAGAGGTGTATACTGACAGAGAGGTGTATACTGACAGAGAGGTGTATATACTGACAGAGAGGTGTATACTGACAGAGAGGTGTATACTGACAGAGTGGTGTGTATACTGACAGAGAGGTGTATACTGACAGAGTGGTGTGTATACTGACAGAGTGGTGTGTATACTGACAGAGTGGTGTGTATACTGACAGAGTGGTGTGTATACTGACAGAGAGGTGTGTATACTGACAGAGTGGTGTGTATACTGACAGAGTGGTGTGTATACTGACAGAGTGGTGTGTATACTGACAGAGAGGTGTATATACTGACAGAGTGTCAGTATATACACCACTCTGTCAGTATATACACCACTCTGTCAGTATATACACCAGAGAGGTGTGTATACTGACAGAGAGGTGTGTATACTGACAGAGTGGTGTGTATACTGACAGAGAGGTGTATACTGACAGAGAGGTGTATATACTGACAGAGTGGTGTATATACTGACAGAGTGGTGTGTATACTGACAGAGTGGTGTGTATACTGACAGAGAGGTGTGTATACTGACAGAGAGGTGTGTATACTGACAGAGAGGTGTGTATACTGACAGAGTGGTGTGTATACTGACAGAGAGGTGTGTATACTGACAGAGTGGTGTATACTATATACAGATATATATACAGTATCCCACAAAAGTAAGTACACCCCTCGGTCCCATTCATGTGACAACACTGAAGAAATGACACTTTGCTACAATGTAAAGTAGTGAGTGTACACAGGGGGGGAGGAGTGTACACAGGGGGAGGAGTGTACACAGGGGGGAGGAGTGTACACAGGGGGAGGAGTGTACACAGGGGGGAGGAGTGTACACAGGGGGAGGAGTGTACACAGGGGGGGGGAGGAGTGTACACAGGGGGGGAGGAGTGTACACAGGGGGGAGGAGTGTACACAGGGGGGAGGAGTGTACACAGGGGGGAGGAGTGTACACAGGGGGGGAGGAGTGTACACAGGGGGGAGGAGTGTACACAGGGGGGAGGAGTGTACACAGGGGGAGGAGTGTACACAGGGGGGGAGGAGTGTACACAGGGGGGGAGGAGTGTACACAGGGGGGGAGGAGTGTACACAGGGGGGAGGAGTGTACACAGGGGGGGAGGAGTGTACACAGGGGGGGAGGAGTGTACACAGGGGGGAGGAGTGTACACAGGGGGAGGAGTGTACACAGGGGGGAGGAGTGTACACAGGGGGAGGAGTGTACACAGGGGGAGGAGTGTACACAGGGGGGAGGAGTGTACACAGGGGGGAGGAGTGTACACAGGGGGGGAGGAGTGTACACAGGGGGGGGAGGAGTGTACACAGGGGGGGAGGAGTGTACACAGGGGGGAGGAGTGTACACAGGGGGAGGAGTGTACACAGGGGGGAGGAGTGTACACAGGGGGAGGAGTGTACACAGGGGGAGGAGTGTACACAGGGGGGAGGAGTGTACACAGGGGGGAGGAGTGTACACAGGGGGGGAGGAGTGTACACAGGGGGCGGAGTGTACACAGGGGGGGAGGAGTGTACACAGGGGGGAGGAGTGTACACAGGGGGAGGAGTGTACACAGGGGGGAGGAGTGTACACAGGGGGAGGAGTGTACACAGGGGGAGGAGTGTACACAGGGGGGAGGAGTGTACACAGGGGGGAGGAGTGTACACAGGGGGAGGAGTGTACACAGGGGGGGAGGAGTGTACACAGGGGGAGGAGTGTACACAGGGGGGAGGAGTGTACACAGGGGGGGAGGAGTGTACACAGGGGGGGAGGAGTGTACACAGGGGGGGAGGAGTGTACACAGGGGGGGAGGAGTGTACAGCTTGTATAACGGTGTAAATTTCCTGTCCCCTCAAAATAACTCAACACACAGCCATTAATGTCTAAACCGCTGGCAACAAAAGTCAGGACACCCCTAAGTGAAAATCTCCAAATTGGGCCCAATTAGCCATTTTCCCTCCCCGGTGTCATGTGACTCGTTAGTGTTACAAGGTCTCAGGTGTGAATGGGGAGCAGGTGTGATAAATTTGGTGTTATCGCTCTCACTCTCTCATACTGGTCACTGGAAGTACAACATGGCGCCTCATGGCAAAGAACTCTCTGAGGATCTGAAGAAAAGAATTGTTTCTCTACATAAAGATGGCCGAGGCTATAAGAAGATCGCCAAGATCCTGAAACTGAGCTGCAGCACGGTGGCCAAGACCATCCAGCGGTATAACAGGACGGGTTCCCCTCAGAACAGGCCTCCCCATGGTCCACCAAAGAAGTTGAGGTCACGTGCTCAGCGTCATATCCAGAGGTTGTCTTTGGGAAATAGACGTATGAGTGCTGCCAGCATTGCTGCAGAGGGTGAAGGGGTGGGGGAGGGGTCAGCCTGTCAGTGCTCAGACCATACGCCGCACACGGCATCAAATTGGTCTGCATGGCTGCCGTCCCAGAAGGAAGCCTCTTCTAAAGATGATGCACAAGAAAGACAAGCAGACTAAGGACATGGATTACTGGAACCATGCCCTGTGGTCTGATGAGACCAAGATAAACTTATTTGGTGTCAGATGGTGTCAGGCGTGTGTGGCGGCAACCAGGTGAGGAGGACAAAGACAAGTGCGTCTTCCCTACAGTCAGGCATGGTGGTGGGAGTGTCATGGTCTGGGGCTGCATGAGTGCTGCCGGCACTGGGGGCTACAGATCATTGAGGGAACCAGGAATGCCAACATGTACTGTGACATACTGAAGCAGAGCATGATCCCCTCCCTTCAGAGACTGGACCGCAGGGTAGTATTCCAACATGATAACCACCCCAAACACACCTCCAGGACCACCACTGCCTTGCTAAAGAAGCTGAGGGTAAAGGTGATAGACTGGCCAAGCATGTCTCCAGACCTAAACCCTATTGATCATCTGTGGGGGATCCTCAAACGGAAGGTGGAGGAGCACAAGGTCTCCAACATCCACCAGCTCCGTGATGTCATCATGGGGGAGGGGAAGAGGACTCCAGTGGCAACCTGTGAAGCTCTGGTGACCTCCATGCCCAAGAGGGTTAAGGCAGTGCTGGAAAATAATGGCGGCCACACAAATATTGACACTTTGGGCCCAATTTGGACATTTTCACTTAGGGGTGTCCTGACTTTTGTTGCCAGCGGTTTAGACGTTAATGGCTGTGTGTTGAGTTATTTTGAGGGGAGAGGAAATTTACACCGTTATACAAGCTGTACACTCCTCCCCCCTGTGTACACTCCTCCCCCTGTGTACACTCCTCCCCTGTGTACACTCCTCCCCCTGTGTACACTCCTCCCCCCTGTGTACACTCCTCCCCCCCTGTGTACACTCCTCCCCCCCTGTGTACACTCCTCCCCCCCTGTGTACACTCCTCCCCCTGTGTACACTCCTCCCCCCTGTGTACACTCCTCCCCCTGTGTGCACTCCTCTCCCCTGTGTACACTCCCCCCCCCTGTGTACACTCCTCCCCCCTGTGTACACTCCTCCCCCTGTGTGCACTCCTCCCCCCTGTGTGCACTCCTCCCCCTGTGTACACTCCTCCCCCTGTGTACACTCCTCCCCCCTGTGTACACTCCTCCCCCCTGTGTGCACTCCTCCCCCCTGTGTGCACTCCTCCCCCCCTGTGTACACTCCTCCCCCCCCTGTGTACACTCCTCCCCCTGTGTGCACTCCTCCCCCTGTGTACACTCCTCCCCCCTGTGTGCACTCCTCCCCCCCCTGTGTACACTCCTCCCCCTGTGTACACTCCTCCCCCCTGTGTACACTCCTCCCCCCTGTGTGCACTCCTCCCCCCTGTGTACACTCCTCCCCCCTGTGTACACTCCTCCCCCTGTGTACACTCCTCCCCCTGTGTACACTCCTCCCCCCTGTGTGCACTCCTCCCCCCCCTGTGTACACTCCTCCCCCCTGTGTGCACTCCTCCCCCCTGTGTACACTCCTTCCCCCTGTACACTCCTCCCCTGTGTGCACTCCTCCCCCCTGTGTGCACTCCTCCCCCTGTGTACACTCCTCCCCCCTGTGTGCACTCCTCCCCCCCCTGTGTACACTCCTCCCCCTGTGTGCACTCCTCCCCCCTGTGTGCACTCCTCCCCCTGTGTACACTCCTCCCCCCTGTGTACACTCCTCCCCCTGTGTGCACTCCTTCCCCCTGTGTGCACTCCTCCCCTGTGTGCACTCCTCCCCTGTGTGCACTCCTCCCCCTGTGTGCACTCCTCCCCCCTTGTGTACACTCCTCCCCTGTGTGCACTCCTCCCCCTGTGTGCACTCCTCCCCCTGTGTGCACTCCTCCCCCCTGTGTACACTCCTCCCCCCCTGTGTGCACTCCTCCCCCCTGTGTGCACTCCTCCCCCCCTGTGTACACTCCTCCCCCCCTGTGTACACTCCTCCCCCCTGTGTACACTCCTCCCCTGTGTACACTCCCCCCCCTGTGTACACTCCTCCCCCCCTGTGTACACTCCTCCCCCTGTGTACACTCCTCCCCCCCCTGTGTACACTCCTCCCCCCCCTGTGTACACTCCTCCCCCCTGTGTACACTCCTCCCCCCCCTGTGTACACTCCTCCCCCCCTGTGTACACTCCTCCCCCTGTGTGCACTCCTCCCCCCTGTGTACACTCCTCCCCCCTGTGTACACTCCTCCCCCCTGTGTGCACTCCTCCCCCTGTGTGCACTCCTCCCCCCCTGTGTACACTCCTCCCCCTGTGTGCACTCCTCCCCCCTGTGTACACTCCTCCCCCCTGTGTACACTCCTCCCCCCTGTGTACACTCCTCCCCCTGTGTGCACTCCTCCCCCCTGTGTACACTCCTCCCCCTGTGTGCACTCCTCCCCTGTGTGCACTCCTCCCCCTGTGTACACTCCTCCCCCCTTGTGTACACTCCTCCCCCCTTGTGTACACTCCTCCCCCTTGTGTACACTCCTCCCCCCTGTGTGCACTCCTCCCCCTGTGTACACTCCTCCCCCCCTGTGTACACTCCTCCCCCCTGTGTACACTCCTCCCCCCTGTGTACACTCCTCCCCCCTGTGTACACTCCCCCCCCTGTGTACACTCCTCCCCCCTGTGTACACTCCTCCCCCCCTGTGTACATGTACACTCCTCCCCCCCTGTGTACACTC
>CM055127.1:194714808-194745552 GCA_029206835.1 Rana muscosa
GGAGGAGTGGGGGGGGCGGCGGCGTCTCTCTGCTGGAGGAGAATAACTCAGGGAGCGAGAATCCCTCAGTGAATCAATGGGTTTACGTGGACTGCGAGACCTGAGAACAAGGAAGGAGAGCAGAAGTGAGATACAATACTCACTATACAGGGGGAACCATAACACCTACTGGGGACACCTCACTTCTCTGCCCACTATCCATTACAGCAATTATCAATAGGAGTCGGCAGACACAGAACGGGGAGCGCAAGAGTGGGGCGAGCAGAGACGGCGAGGGGCGAGAGGAGAGACGCACACAGAAAGCGAGGGGCAGAGCAGAGAGAGACGCACACAGAAAGCGAGGGGCAGAGCAGAGAGAGACGCACACAGAAAGCGAGGGGGCGAGCAGAGAGAGACGCACACAGAAAGCGAGGGGGCGAGCAGGAGAGAGGACGCACACAGAAAGCGAAGGGGCGAGCAGAGAGAGACGCACACAGAAAGCGAGGGGCGAGCAGAGAGAGACGCACACAGAAAGCGAGGGGCGAGCAGAGAGAGACGCACACAGAAAGCGGAGGGGCGAGCAGAGAGAGACGCACACAGAAAGCGAGGGGCGAGCAGAGAGAGACGCACACAGAAAGCGAGGGGCGAGCAGAGAGAGACGCACACAGAAAGCGAGGGGCGAGCAGAGAGACGCACACAGAAAGCGAGGGGCGAGCAGAGAGACGCACACAGAAAGCGAGGGGCGAGCAGAGAGACGCACACAGAAAGCGAGGGGGCGAGCAGAGAGACGCACACAGAAAGCGAGGGGCGAGCAGAGAGACGCACACAGAAAGCGAGGGGCGAGCAGAGAGACGCACACAGAAAGCGAGGGGCGAGCAGAGAGACGCACACAGAAAGCGAGGGGCGAGCAGAGAGAGACGCACACAGAAAGCGAGGGCGAGCAGAGAGAGACGCACACAGAAAGCGAGGGGCGAGCAGAGAGAGACGCACACAGAAAGCGAGGGGCGAGCAGAGAGAGACGCACACAGAAAGCGAGGGGGCGAGCAGAGAGAGACGCACACAGAAAGCGAGGGGCGAGCAGAGAGAGACGCACACAGAAAGCGAGGGGCGAGCAGAGAGAGACGCACACAGAAAGCGAGGGGCGAGCAGAGAGAGACGCACACAGAAAGCGAGGGGCGAGCAGAGAGACGCACACAGAAAGCGAGGGGCGAGCAGAGAGACGCACACAGAAAGCGAGGGGCGAGCAGAGAGACGCACACAGAAAGCGAGGGGCGAGCAGAGACGCACACAGAAAGCGAGGGGCGAGCAGAGACGCACACAGAAAGCGAGGGGCGAGCAGAGACGCACACAGAAAGCGAGGGGCGAGCAGAGAGACGCACACAGAAAGCGAGGGGCGAGCAGAGAGACGCACAGAAAGCGAGGGGCGAGCAGAAAGACACACAGAAAGCGAGGGGCGAGCAGAGAGACACACAGAAAGCGAGGGGCGAGCAGAGAAAGCAAACGGAAAGCAGAGAATCACCGAACACGATGCTGCAGCTCCCATCCCAGAGACTCATGTGGGGCCTCCAGTAATCCACCGGACGATTTCAGATATTGCATGAAGCCATTAGACACGCCATTTTTTATAATCTAACAAGCCCCACCCCACAGAGAACTGGTCACGTGACCACCTGTAAATGAATCATAATAATTGAAGTTGAACTCTTCCCCCGTAATAAAGAAAGCTCTCACCTCCTCCTCCCGGGCGAGGGTCCCTTCTTGTTGCCAGATTTATTTGCCAATTTACGAGATGAGGAAGAGGATGATGAAGATGAAGATTCTGAGCCCGATGAAGAGCTCGAAGATGAGGAAGAGGACGATGAAGATGAGGAAGAACTGGAGCTTCGGGATCGGCGGGATTCTCCTTTAGGCAAAGGAACCTCTTCCAGTTTCTTGGGTTCTGCTGGTGGTGGGCTGGGGACCCTGGTGGGGGGAGGGGGAATTACAGAACACACAGGTCATTAACCATTCTATGGGTCACACACATTGTACAGCCCAAAAAAGTCACCAGAGGGTTCCCCCCAATTGTTAAAATCTACAACTTTATGAATTTGAGAAGTCTCGAACATTAGCAGGCTCTAGTCCAGAATTGTGCAGCTATTGGGGGCACCCGAGATGTAGAAACACCTTTGTGAACGTTCGGGAAGTGTTTCTTCATGGTGTGAGAAGACTGCTGGTGCCCGACAACAGATCCCAATATATCCTTCAGTCAGAGGCTTAGGCCTGCATTAACCCCCCCAGGTCTTCACTGACCCCCCACTAAGCCTTAACATGACAGCACACCTCAGCTCACCGGCTTTAATGCTAAAACCAGTAAGAGCGGGGCCACCTGTCAGAGGAGAGCGCGCACGCTCTGCCGCAGTCTACAGAGCGCCGTCTCCTCTATTCACATACTGCCCTGAGGCTCCACAAAATGTCATGAATTACACTGGAGTCCCTCCACCAGCAAGGCCAAATCTTCATTCAAAGTATGTGTAGAAACCACCATAGAGATGACATTCAGCTCCACCCCAATGCAAGCGTCACAAACATGTCTACTTATACACACTACTGTGCAAAAGTCTTGGGCCCCCCTGCCTTCAAGGTAGACTTGCACACAGTGGATAAAAAAACTCGGCAGGTAGGTTGTTGTACATTTTGGAGAACTAAGCACAGATCTTCTGTGGATGTCGGCTGCCTCCAATCCTTCATCCCAGACAGACTCCATGATGATGAGATCAGGGCTCTGTGGGGGCCAAACCATCCCTTCCAGGACTCCTTTACACTGAAGATAGTTGTTAATGACATTGGCTGTATGTTTTGGGTGGTTGTCCTGCTGCAGGATAAGTTTGGGACCAATCACACACCTCCCTGATGGAGAAGTATCTGCCTGTATTTCTCAGCATTAAGGACACCAGTGGCTGGGGATGCTGAGGAGCGTGGTCGGTGGGGGATGCGTAGACGCAGTGGATCGGGGGAGGAATGCCGAGGAGCGTAGACGCAGTGGATCGAGGGGGGAGGAATGCCGAGGAGCGTAGACGCAGTGGATCGAGGGGAGGAGGAATGCCGAGGAGCGTAGACGCAGTGGATCGAGGGGAGGAGGAATGCCGAGGAGCGTAGACGCAGTGGATCGAGGGGAGGAGGAATGCCGAGGAGCGTAGACGCAGTGGATCGAGGGGAGGAGGAATGCCGAGGAGCGTAGACGCAGTGGATCGAGGGGAGGAGGAATGCCGAGGAGCGTAGACGCAGTGGATCGAGGGGAGGAGGAGCGCCGAGGAGCGTAGACGCAGTGGATCGAGGGGAGGAGGAATGCCGAGGAGCGTAGACGCAGTGGATCGAGGGGAGGAGGAGCGCCGAGGAGCGTAGACGCAGTGGATCGAGGGGAGGAGGAGCGCAGACGCAGTGGATCGAGGGGGGAGGAATGCCGAGGAGCGTAGACGCAGTGGATCGAGGGGAGGAGGAGCGTAGACGCAGTGGATCGAGGGGGGAGGAATGCCGAGGAGCGTAGACGCAGTGGATCGAGGGGGGAGGAATGCCGAGGAGCGTAGACGCAGTGGATCGAGGGGGGAGGAATGCCGAGGAGCGTAGACGCAGTGGATCGAGGGGGGAGGAATGCCGAGGAGCGTAGACGCAGTGGATCGAGGGGGGAGGAATGCCGAGGAGCGTAGACGCAGTGGATCGAGGGGGGAGGAATGCCGAGGAGCGTAGACGCAGTGGATCGAGGGGGGAGGAATGCCGAGGAGCGTAGACGCAGTGGATCGAGGGGGGAGGAATGCCGAGGAGCGTAGACGCAGTGGATCGAGGGGGGAGGAATGCCGAGGAGCATAGACGCAGTGGCCAGCCAAGGGAACAATGCAGCACGTTGGAAGATGTCCAGCAGTGCCATCAGCACAGAACTGTCTGAAAGCAGTGGGGGGGGGGGGGGGGGGAGAGGTCTGGCCTGAAGTGGTCTTCATGCAAAAATTGTGGCCAAAATGCCTCAGATATTGAGAAAAAGGCGCAGGTGCGCTGGACTGAGGAGTCAAAATGTGAAATATTTGGATGTAGCAGGAGGTAGTTTGTTGGGGGAAGGGCTAGGGGAGCAGTACAATAAGGAGTGTCTGCAGCCAGCTGTGAAGCATGGTGGAGGTTTCTTGCACGTTTGGGGCTGCATTTCTGGCAATAGAGTTGGAGATTTGGTTGGGAACAAATTGTGGACCCAATGCTGAGAAATGCAGGCAGATACTTCAGCATGCCATCAGGGAGGAGTGTGATTGGCCCCAAACTTATTCTGCAGCAGGACAACCACCCAAAACATACAGCCAATGTCACTAAGAACTATGTTCAGTGTAAAGTGGTGGAAATGGTTTGGCCTCCACTGAGCCCTGACCTCACCATCATGGAGTCCGTCTGTGATGAAGGATTGGAGGCGGCCGACATCCATAGAAGATCTGTTCTTAGTTCTCCAAAGATGTGCAGAGAACAACCTACCTGCCGAGTTCCTTTAACCACTGTGTGCAAGTCTACCTAGGTGGTGGCAAAGAGGGTGTGTGATCCGTCAGATTAGGCGACCTGTCAAATCTTGATAAGGAAGAGACGTCCCATCACGGACATCTTGGTACATCCCGCACGCGTCCACACTAAGCCTACAGTCTGAATTTGGCAAGCGGACATCTTTTTACACCCACCGAAGTCTCACATTTATTTTTACCAGTAAACTGAGCTCATATCATGAAACTCAGGATTTAGAACTCCGTCTCACTGTGTTGAATTTTAAAAGCAGCGCGCAAGCCTTCTGATCACACGCTTGCCAATTTAAAATTGCTTTTAAAATTCATCAAAGCCGTGTCACGGAGTTCTAAATCCTGTATATCACTATATAAGTTCAGTTTACTGGTACAAATACGTGGGAAATGGAAGACTTCAGTGGGTAGAAAAAAATAGGATTTTTATAACAGCTTACCTGTAAAATCCTTTTCTTGGAGTACATCACGGGACACAGAGCGACATAGTCATTACTAATGGGTTATATAGATACCGTCAGGTGCTGGCACTGGCAACTTCCAAAACCGGAAGTACCCTCCCCTATATAAGCCCCTCCCATCCGGGAGCACCTCAGTTTTGTAGCAAAGCAATAAGTGTCCCTAAAGAGGGGCGGGAGCTCTGTGTCCCGTGATGTACTCCAAGAAAAGGATTTTACAGGTAAGCTGTTATAAAAATCCTATTTTCTTTCTCGTACATCACGGGACACAGAGCGACTTAGTCATTACTAATGGGACGTCCCAAAGCAATGCCAAATGAGGGGAGGGATACACCATATATAAGCTGAGCGCTATCAGACATGAGGATCTTTTGCGGCCTGCAACACACTGCGCCCAAAGGCGACATCCTCCTGACTTCTAACGTCCACCTGGTAGAACCTAGTAAATGTGTGTACTGAAGACCATGTTGCGGCCTTACAGATTTGAGCCAGGGAGGCCTGGTGATGCACTGCCCATGAAGTTCCAACTGCTCTTGTGGAGTGCGCTCTAACTTTGAACGGAGGCGGTCTACTTCTCAAGCCATAGGCTTGTATTATGACCTGTCAAATCCACCTGGCTAAAGTAGATTTTGACGCTGCCTGACCCCTTCTGGGGCCTTCCGGCAGAATAAACAAAGTATCCGTTCTGCGAATCTGAGCAGTGGCTTTTAGATAAGCTTTAACTGCTCTTACTACATCCAAAGAATGCAATAACTTTTCCTCTACCGAAGTAGGTTTGGGGAAAAAAGAAGGAAGAACCACATCTTGGTTCAAATGAAAACTCGATACCACCTTAGGAAGAAAGGCTGGATGAGGACGTAACACTACTCTGTCCTTATGGACAACCAGATATGGCTCCTTACAGGACATAGCGGCTAATTCCGACACTCTTTTAGCCGAACAAATGGCTACTAGAAAAATCAATTTCCTGGTGAGAAGCACCAAGGAAATATGCTGTAATGGTTCAAATGGTTGTTTCTGTAGAACCGACAGAACCAAGTTTAGATCCCATGGACATATGGGAATACTAACCGGAGGACTAATACGCATCACTCCTTGTATAAAGGCTTTGACTAGTGAATGCGAAGCCAAGGGCCTTTGAAAAAAATATTGACAAGGCCGAAATCTGACCCTTGATAGTACTCAAGGCAAGCTTCCTATCTACAGCCCATTGTAGGAAGTCCAGAATCCTACCTATTACGTATTTACGTGGATGCCATTTCTTGGCCTCACACCAGGCGATGTACGCCTTCCAGATTCTATAGTAGATCTGCCTGGATACCGGTTTCCTGGCATTGATCATGGTAGACACCACAGCATTAGAGAGCCCTCTCTTTTTTAGAATGTGGGCTTCAATAGCCAGGCCGTCAAACCTAGGGCTGGTAAGGAAGGGTGGTATATCGGTCCTTGCGAAAGCCGGACGACGTGGGAGAGTCCAAGGACTCCCCACTGAAATTTTACAATCTCCGCGTACCACGCTCTTCGGGGCCACGCTGGAGCCACCGGAATCACTGTTTCTTTTCTACCCTGATTCTGCGGAGTAATCGAGGTAACAATTGTGGCGGTGGGAATGCATATATCAGCTTGAACTGATCCCAAGGGAACACTAGGGCATCCGAGCCGCAAGCTAGAGGATCCCTTGTCCAAGAGACAAATCTGTCCACTTTTGTGTTGAATCTGGATGCTAGCAGATCTACATCCGGTGTTCCCCACCGCTGACATATTGTCCGGAAAACCTCGGGATGAAGGGACCATTCCCCTGGGCATAATTGTTGGCGACTTAGAAAGTCCGCCTTCCAATTCTCCACTCCTGGAATGAATACCGCAGATATGGCTGGGACATATTTTTCTGCCCATTTCAGGATGTAATTTACTTCCCTCTGGGCTGCACGACTCCTGGTGCCACCCTGATGATTGATATATGCCACTGCTGTGGCATTGTCTGACTGAACTCTGACAGGGGACCCTTGGAGTTTGGATGTCCATGCTACTAGGGCATACCGGGCTGCTCGTATCTCTAAGAGATTGATGGGCAGGGCCTTTTCTGCTTCTGACCACTTGCCCTGGAGAGACCATTGCTCCAGTACTGCTCCCCAGCCTACAAGGCTGGCATCTGTAGTGACCACCTTCCAGGAAATCGGACTGAAGGATTTCCCTCTTTCCAGATTCTGGGGAACCAACCACCAGCGGAGGCTCCTGCGAACGGAAGGGGACAAGGACATTGGTAAGTCCAGAGCCTGAACTTTTTTGTTCCAGGCTGACAGTATGGCCCTTTGCAACTTCCTTGAATGGAATTGACCGTAGGGTACTGCTTCGAATGATGCCACCATCTTTCCCAGCAGCCTCATATACAGGCGTATGGATGGCTGTCTTTTTGAGCCCACTAAGTGGATCAAATCTCTCAAAGACGACCCCTTTTCTTGAGGCAAGAATATTTTTCTCTGGTCTGAATCCAGCCTTAGCCCCAAGTATTCCAGACTTTTGACTGGCTTTAGGGCTGACTTGTCTCGGTTGATAATCCAACCGTGATATTCCAGATACTTGATTGTCTCGTGAACAACCACTTCTAGTTTTTCCACTGAGTGGTCTATCATCAACAAGTCGTCTAGATATGCCATTATCGTTACACCTCGTGTTCTTAGATTGGCCAATAATGGGGCCAAAATTTTTGTGAACACTCTTGGTGCTGTGGCCAGACCGAAGGGTAAGGCTCTGAACTGAAAATGGCGGCCTTCTACCGCAAAGCGTAGAAATTTTTGGTGGGCTGGAAAGATGGGAATGTGCAAATAAGCATCTTTGATGTCGATCAAGGCTAACCATTCCTCCCCTTGTAGGGCAGTGGCTACCGATCGGATCGACTCCATCCGGAAAGTCCTGATATGTAGGAATTTGTTTAGCCCTTTTAGATTTAATATGGGCCTCACGTCCCTGTTTGGCTTCGGGACTGTAAAGAGGTTTGAGTAAAACCCGAACCCCCACTCTTCCAGGGGAACCTCTATAATTACTGCTTGAAGCAATAATTGTTCTAGTGCCAACAGGAGGGATCCTCTCTTCTGGGGATCCCTTGGCACGTTTGACCTCATAAAGCGGGAAGAAGGGGAGTTTTTTAACTCCAATTTGTATCCCAGATTTACTGCGGAGAGCACCCATCTGTCTCTGATCGTGTCCCGCCAGGTCTCTGTGAACAACTGAAGTCTTCCCCCCACCTGATTGGGTGGGGGCAACCCTTCATGCATTTGACTTTGGGGGAGGTTTTGTACCTCTCCTGCTCCAGGGCTTCTTGTTACCCTGCAACTGTCCCTGATTTCTACCTCCGGGATTTGACCGAGGAGGCCGTCGGAACTGTTTCACAGCCGATGTCCTAGGGACTGGAGAAGCCGGCCTCTTAAAAGAGGGACCTCTAACTCTATTTTTAACCGGCAAAAGTGTACTTTTACCGCTGGAAATTCTCTGGATATATTTGTCCAGGTCTTCTCCGAATAAGCGCTCCCCATGAAATGGGAAGCTAACCAGCAATTTTTTACAGGGAGCTTCAGCAGACCAGTTTTTGAGCCATAGAAGCCTGCGCATATGTACTACAGACAGCGTAAGGCGGGAGGCCTGATGGATTGAATCCTTTATAGCGTCCACCGCAAAGCATAAGGCTCTAGGTAGATCAGCTAGGGCAAGAGCCTGCTGATCCGGCAAGTCCCTTAAGACCTGTTTCAACTGATCCTTCACTGCTTGGCAGACCCCAATAGCTGCCACTGCTGGTTGTGTCACCAATCCTGCTGTAGAAAAAGCAGATTTTAATAAGGACTCTAATTTTTTATCTATTGGGTCCTTGAACATTTGGACATTTTCCACCGGACATGTCAGTGATTTATTCACACAAGAGATGGCTGCGTCCACTGTAGGGACCCTCCATTTTCTGATGAACGTATCCTCCATGGGATAGACCACCGGAAATCTCTTGGGGGGAGTAAATATTTTGTCAGGATGCTCCCAATCCTGGTAAATGAGCCCCTCCAGTAAAGGATGGATCGGAAAGGAACAAACAGTCTGGGGAGCTTTTAGCGACCCCAACGAGGAGACAGAAGTGGAGGATGGCTCCGCAAGTGGCATTTTAAATGCTGATCGGACCATATTAGTCAGGGACTGAACCCATAACCTCTCAGCATGTGATGCTGAGAACGGCTCTTCCACTGTTGATTCCTCTACAACCGAATCGACCTCATCCTGATCCCCCTCAGGTAGGTCGACCTCTGTATGGGACTGTTGCTCTGTTAACAGGCACTCTGAGGGAGGAGACGGAGATCGAGCGCTTTTCTCCTGTGACAGGGAAGCAGCGATCAATGCTGACAATCTCTCTTCCAGCCCTCCCAGAGCTGAGGAAAAAACCTCCTCTGTTACATACACAGGAGCAGGTGAACTGAGGACAGCCACAGTACCAGGTACTCCTGAGGGTGCTCTACGGTCACTAACCTCTGATTCTTCAGGGGAGACTGGTGCAGCCAAAGCATGCCCAAGATCCTCAGAGCCCGATGGAGACCCCCTATTCCTCCTGGAATTTCTAGTCCCGGAGTTTTTAGACGGCATATTCCTAAGCCACAAAGCTGAGGTATTCCAGCCAAAATACACCAGTTACTGATAATAGTCTAGCATAAATGCTGCTATAAGAAACAGTTGGTGTCTACTAATGTGCCTTTCTAGGGGATGCCTGTATCAACCGCTTGCTGTATGCCTTTAAATGTTGCCAGCTCTGTCTCTGTACTTCATAGCCAGCTCACTACAATATTGTGGTTTTTTTTAAACTGCTGGGACGCCCGCACATGCGCAGAAGCGCTGCGGCGCGCACAGAGCGTCATCCCCCAGGCTCCGCCCCCTTTCCCGGCTCACCTCTATATATAGAGGCGAGCGCGCACGCGCGCGGCCACGTGCGCCTTCGGCGCTAATTTCAAAAAATGGTAACAAGGGACAGGAGCCAGGGCCCCTCTTTGCCGCAGGCCGGGGGATGGACGAGCATTGCAACATGGCAGAGGAAGCAGTTTCCTATAAGAGAACTCACCATCTGCCTGGACTTTGCTCTGCTGAGAAGAAACTAGTCCACATGACAAGAAAACATTCCACAGCGGCCTCTAGTGGACAAACACAGGTACCGCAGTCTAATATATTAAATATATATATATAAAAAAATTTTTTATTTTTTTTCTTGACCACCATTAAAAATTATTACATTTTTTTAGTAGTTACAGGCATGCACAGAATTTTGCGGGAATACCATTAGGTAACAGACAGAAAGACAAATTAGGCTTGGGGGTCCCCCAATAGAACCAAGTTCCTGGGGGCCCCCACTTACCTGTTCCCCGCCGCAGGACTTTGTTTGGTCCACAAAAGCCCAAACTTCACCTATCACGGCAGGCATTGTAATCAAACCTTCAGGGACCGGGTTCCCAAGGATTCCACTCCCCTGGACCTGTATAGCACCCTGCACAGAAAACATCTTGGTCGTGGGTATGACCAGAGCTCTGGATCCCAGGGTCCAGCTCTCCTAAGAGAAGCATTACAGGCAAAACCTTGCTCTTCTCTGCAAGGCCCGGGTACCGACCGTTTAGCTATGAAGCTTTTTTGGTCGGATCCGGAATAGCTTACTGAGGCCCAAAAGAACCTGTACGCAAGCTCAGTGAAAAACACATGTTTCTTCTTGGCCAACACCTTAGACACTGGCAAAAAACTGAGGTGCTCCCGGATGGGAGGGGCTTATATAGGGGAGGGTACTTCCGGTTTTGGAAGTTGCCAGTGCCAGCACCTGACGGTATCTATATAACCCATTAGTAATGACTATGTCGCTCTGTGTCCCGTGATGTACGAGAAAGAAAGATGTCCTCTTGCCAATTTCAGACTGTAGGCTTAGTGTGGCCGAGTGCGGGGTGTACCAAGATGGCCGTGACGTCACACCTCCGTCAGATTAGGCGACCCAGTCAAATCTTGTAACAGAACAGGGGCACACCAAATATTGATTGGATTTCTCTTCACTGACATTCTATTTTATTAAACTGATTAAAAAAAAATAGATATATATATATATATATATCTATTAACTCTTCGAATTTGATAGCAATAGCATCACACCTGCCCATGACTTGGTATCAGATAAACAACTACGGCTTCCTAAATAGAGAAGACCGAAAAAAACTGAGATCTGGAGTCCAACTTTGCCAGGAAGCCAGATATCATCGCCTACCTAGGCAAATGGGCCAAGGTAAGCAAGTTGTGGTTTTTTTTTACACCCAGGGATCTTGCATGGTGGGTGGGTTGCCTAGTAACCGCTTTCGAAAGTGTGTGTGTGTGTGTGTGTATATATATTTATTTTACACACACACACACACACACACACGTTGGTACTTTGCACTCATAACCACCGTATAACACGTCAGACAGCTGGAATGACCCCGGTATATTTTTATCCAGCAGGCGATCCTCCTTTAGATAAAAGTGGTGCCGGCGGCAGGTTTGCCACGGGATCACTTTTTATGGGCAGGAGGAGAGGTGCAACCCCCCCCCCCCCCCAGATTCACGGTCGTATTCCCTGCTTACCGGAGAGATCGGTAGGGGCAAAAACAATCCGAACGTCTGGATTGATGGGCAGGAAGGTGAGTGAGGGCAAGATGCCCCCCCCCCCACTCGACTCCAAGCCCTAAAATTTAAAAATGAGATGTGAGGCCTTTTTGGTCCTCAGATCTCACATTAAAGAGGCCCTTTAATAAAAGGAGGAAGAGGGGAGAAAGGAGAAAGAAAGAAAGAAAGAAAGAGGGGAGAGAGAAAGAAATAAGGGGAGGGGAGAGAGAAAGAAATAAGGGGAGGGGAGAAAGAAAGAAAGAAAGAAGGGGGGGGAGAAAGAAAGAAAGAAGGGGGGGGGAGAAAGAAAGAAAGAAGGGGGGGGAGAAAGAAAGAAAGAAAGAGGGGGGGGGGGGGGGAGAAAGAAAGAAGGGGGGGGGAGAAAGAAAGAAAGAAGGGGGGGGGGGGGAGAAAGAAAGAAAGAAGGGGGGGGGGAAGAAGAGAGAAGAGAAAGTAAGAAGGGGGGGGGAGAAAGGAGAAAAAGGAGAAGGGGGGGGGGAGAAAAAAGGAGAAAGGAAGGGAGAAAAAAAAGGAGAAAAAAGGAGAAAGGAAGGGAGAAAAAAGGAGAAAGGAAGGGAGAAAAAAGGAGAAAGGAAGGGAGAAAAAAGGAGAAAGGAAGGGAGAAAAAAGGAGAAAGGAAGGGAGAAAAAAGGGGAGAAAAAAGGAGAAAGGAAGGGAGAAAAAAGGAGAAAGGAAGGGAGAAAAAAGGAGAAAGGAAGGGAGAAAAAAGGAGAAAGGAAGGGAGAAAAAAGGAGAAAGGAAGGGAGAAAAAAAAAAAGGGAGAAAAAAGGAGAAAGGAAGGGAGAAAAAAGGAGAAAGGAAGGGAGAAAAAAAGGAGAAAGGAAGGGAGAAAAAAAGGAGAAAGGAAGGGAGAAAAAAAAAGGAGAAAAAAGGAGAAAGGAAGGGAGAAAAAAGGAGAAAGGAAGGGAGAAAAAAGGAGAAAGGAAGGGAGAAAAAAGGAGAAAGGAAGGGAGAAAAAAGGAGAAAGGAAGGGAGAAAAAAGGAGAAAGGAAGGGAGAAAAAAGGAGAAAGGAAGGGAGAAAAAAGGAGAAAGGAAGGGAGAAAAAAGGAGAAAGGAAGGGAGAAAAAAGGAGAAAGGAAGGGAGAAAAAAGGAGAAAGGAAGGGAGAAAAAAGGAGAAAGGAAGGGAGAAAAAAGGAGAAAGGAAGGGAGAAAAAAGGGGAGAAAAAAGGAGAAAGGAAGGGAGAAAAAAGGAGAAAGGAAGGGAGAAAAAAGGAGAAAGGAAGGGAGAAAAAAGGAGAAAGGAAGGGAGAAAAAAAAAAAGGGAGAAAAAAGGAGAAAGGAAGGGAGAAAAAAGGAGAAAGGAAGGGAGAAAAAAGGAGAAAGGAAGGGAGAAAAAAAAAAAGGGAGAAAAAAGGAGAAAGGAAGGGAGAAAAAAGGAGAAAGGAAGGGAGAAAAAAAGGAGAAAGGAGGGGAGAAAAAAGGAGAAAGGAAGGGAGAAAAAAGGAGAAAGGAAGGGAGAAAAAAAAAGGGAGAAAAAAGGAGAAAGGAAGGGAGAAAAAAGGAGAAAGGAAGGGAGAAAAAAGGAGAAAGGAAGGGAGAAAAAAGGAGAAAGGAAGGGAGAAAAAAGGAGAAAGGAAGGGAGAAAAAAGGAGAAAGGAAGGGAGAAAAAAGGAGAAAGGAAGGGAGAAAAAAGGAGAAAGGAAGGGAGAAAAAAGGAGAAAGGAAGGGAGAAAAAAGGAGAAAGGAAGGGAGAAAAAAGGAGAAAGGAAGGGAGAAAAAAGGAGAAAGGAAGGGAGAAAAAAAGAGAAAGGAAGGGAGAAAAAAAGAGAAAGGAAGGGAGAAAAAAAGGAGAAAGGAGGGGAGAAAAAAGGAGAAAGGAAGGGAGAAAAAAGGAGAAAGGAAGGGAGAAAAAAGGAGAAAGAAGATTTTTTTTTAAAGGTGCACTATCCCTCCGAGTTGGCAGATCCATTCAGCTGCATGTGCAATTTTAGACTATGCCCTGTAAACTAAAAATGGTGTCTACAAGTTCCTCTCACTATACATTTCCTTCAAGGTAATCCTAAAGGTCGAACCCTTAAATAAAAGAAACAGGTTTATTACCTTTCTGTATTCACCGAGGCAGCCTTTGAGGAGTTGGCTTCTGGCTCGGTCCTCGAAGCTGAAGGACTCTTAGAGGATCTCTCTCGCCTCTTCTGCTGTGTTGGAGACGTCAGACTTGGTCCATCTTGTCCTGAGGATCCATTAGTGCGACTCGGTGAATGGGTGGCTCTCTCTACATCCACGCTTACCACTGCAGCACAAGTTATGTTTTCCGATTCTACTTTTTGCTTGTTTGCAATTTTTGATTCTAGTTCAGAACTGTTGTCGCCACTTCTGGAAGATGGAGGAGTATCTGGAGCATCATTTGCTTTCAGAAGCCTTGGAGGTGACATGCTACATTCATCCAGAGCTGTCTGGGGATAATTAGAACTACTCCGGCTTGCTGCAGAAGACTCTCCCTTGCTAGCAGAAAGTGTTTGGCCTTGGATGATTGGCTGTCTAAGCACTGGGCTTTTTGGCAACCTCACAGCATGCTTCTCCAACTGTGGAGGAGACGGTGACCTCTGAGAATTTTTTGTGCGAGACTGTAAATTGCTGGGCCTTGGAGAGGCAGGACGAGGTTTAGTGACAGGACTGGAAGTTTTTGCTGGTGACCGTGGACTTCTCTGCCGTAAACCTAATTTATCTGTCTTCGGGGACCTGGAGCGTTCTCGCCCTGACAAGCGAGTCCTCTCTCGACCTGGTGGTGATGGTGAACGGCTGCGTCTAGCCCCCCTGCCGATCTGTGCACCCTTATACCTATCATAAGATCGGGACCTTGCTCTTCTTTCAGGTGACCTGGATCTCCTCTGTGGTGTCCAAGGCCTCCTCCGTCTAGTTGAGGAACTTGACCTTTCCCTCTGATAATACGGTCTCTCTCGTCTGTGTGGCGATCTTGATCTTCTTCTAGGAGAAGGTCTAGAATTTCCGTGGCGGGAATACCGAGATGAATCGGGTCTTGATAAAGATCTTGACCGGCCTCTCCAAGGAGATGATCCAGAACGACCACGTCGGGAACGCCAAACTCGTGATCGAGACCCAGAGTTTCCTTGTCTAGGAGATGAAGGGGACCGGCGACGAGCCCATCTTCTACGTTCATACCACGAAGGCGACCGCCTAGAAGATGATCTTGAGCGATTTCTGAATGAGTATCTGTCAGTCCTCGACCGCGAACGTGATCTAAACGCTCGAGGTGGTGTCCTTACTTGTCGTCTTGGTGGTGGCGTCTTGGACATTCTTTTTCTAGATGGTGACCTTGAAGGTGAACGTCTTTTCTGTGGATGTATTTCCCTGCCAACTGGTGACCTAGAAGAGGAATGGGAAGGGCTACGTCTCTCTTTGCCTGTCCATTTCCTTGCTTCACGCTTTGGTGACTCCGGAGACTGCTGCCTTTTAGCTGGCGATGCAATACGCCGAATAGGCGGAAGATCTGGTTTGGTTACCTTCTCGGAGGGTTTTGATCGATCAGGTGTAGAATGCCCTTCCGAAGAGCTGTCCTCACTTGAAGAATCAGAACTGCTGTCTTCAGAAGATGAATCAGAACTACTAGACTTTGAGGAGCTACGGGACTTGGGGCTTTTATTTGGTTGAGGAGTTACCGATACTTTAGCAGTACTTTGTTCATTGTGTGCCGTTGTCACTAAGTCAATCTGGCCATAAAGCGAGTCAGTCTGAGCATTTGAAAAATCAGTTACATCTAAAGGAGGTAGATGAGGACTGGCCTGCTTTGGAGAATGCTCGTCTGGACATGTAACGTCTGCAGGCGTTCTGACTTCACTTGGTTGAGAAACAGGACTGGCTAGTGGTGAGGCATGAAACATGTCTACAGTGGCTTTACGGCCTGCCACAGAAGTAGGATATTCGACATGGGCATGAGGAACAGTCTCAGAATTTGATGCGCTCACCTGAATCTCAGGGGATGCGCTCTCTTGTATCATCGAGGACATCTCCGTAAAGTCGACTGGAGAGTAAGGACTACCGTCATCATCATCCAGATTTACTTCTGCAGGTGGAGATTTTGATTGGTTGCAGAGACTGGCAGGTTTTTCAGCAGCTGACTCTAATGGTTTGTCACAAACTACATTGTCAAAAGATTTTTGTTGTGGGGAAAAAGTAGTTGGAGATGAATCACGACTAGTTCTTAGTCTTTTAGACACAGGAGATGTTGCCTTCTTTACAGGAGAAGACCTTGGTTCATCATCCTCTTCAGAAGACGAAGATGAGGAGGAGGAAGAGGAAGAGGAAGACGAGGAGGATGAAGATGAAGCAGAAGAAGATGAGGAGGAGGTTGAAGACGAGGATGAACTGGATTTTTTTCGGTTAGATCTTTTCTTTGCTATATCTCGAACTGGGGATGAGCCATCCATCGGTGGGGCCCCATCCTTGGAAATATGGTCAGATGAAGTGGGCCCTTTAACAGGCATTTCATGACTTGCTGGAACCGGGGAGGACGCAGAGTCCTTGACAGGTTCATGGATCTGCCTATCCCTGCTCAACTTGGACTCAGTTTCATTTACATCTAAAATCGAGGACGTAACTGAACATTCCTCCCTTTGCTCTGGACCTGCTTTGCTGGAAATTCTACTATGGTCTGCTTCAAAGTCAGACTTATCTGCGAGTTCAGGGACAATCTTTGATACCTCTTGAGAATCCTCACTATCAGAAGATGAGTTGCTTTTTGAAGGAGATCTTTTACCTGAAGACGACTCCTCTCTAGGAGAAATGTCCATGTCTTCCATCTGCTTCTCTGGAGAAGGTTCTGGTTGTACCTGAAGTCGCTGTGGAATGGAGGCCCTTGAATGTGCTGGAGACAAAGAGCCATCAAGAGACTTCCCGTCCTTTCTGGAAGATGGAGACCGTGAATTATACTCAAGCCCTAAAGATTTCACTGCCTGATATTCAGGGGATTTAAATTTTGTTTCCTTTTCAGAGGATCGTGATTTGTACGGTGGTGTCCTTGATGCCCGAGTTTCAGGGGAGCCAGAATGAGATTTTTTCTGAGAAGACCTGGATTTAGTGTCTCGTTCAGATGAGGAATCAGAGCTAGAGGTACGTTTGTGAGATCTTTCTCTGGACTCTGTTACAGACGACTTAGAACTTGCTTTTCTTGAGTGGTCTGATGACCTGGACCTCCCTCTATACTGGGGGGATCCTGAATCATGTTTGGATAAACGAGAAACCTCTTTATTACTGTGTAGATTGGATTTTGAACCAGAAGAAGGATAAGAATTAGATCTCTCAGCACGTTGATAAGCGGGACCAGAAACAGCTTCACCTTGAAGTGACTTGGCCTTTTGTGGCCTTTCAGATGATGAGCCTGAACTACGCCTTTGCCTACCTACGTGAAATTTAGCTGAACGGTCCGAAGAGGAACTCTCCGTACCCCTTGATCTTCTTCTTGGTAGTCGTTCGGATGATGACCTGGAACTGGTTCTTTTTGGTTGAGGTCTATTTTTCAACTCCTTCTCTGAAGATGATCCTGAACTTGATCTGGAGGATTGCCTCCTAATTTTTGGTTGTCTGTCTGAACCAGTTTTGGATTTTGCCACTTTGTTTTTAGGCTCTCTATCTGGAGAAGATTCTGAACTAGACTTAGATCTTGATCTATTAGCAGGCAGAACATATTTGGATGTACCACCTGGGGACACCTCGTGTCTTTCTCTATGTTTGGAGACGGTTTCTTTATTTGAAGACTTAGGCTCAACTTTAGATAATTTGGACTTTTCTTCACGTTCTGGTGAAGAGTCAGATCCACTTCTGCCCTTTGATTTTGTTTTGCGTTCAAGAGCTGATGAACGCTTAGACCCTGGCTCAAGTCCTTTAATGTCATGTTCTGATTGAACTCTTAATTCAGTGCTCTTCGACAACGCTTTGGCTCTGTATTTGCGTTCTGTCGATGAACCGGACCGTTTTTTGCTGTGTGACGTAGAAGATCCATCTTCACTTTCTGACGAAGAACGAGATCTATTTTTATCTAACGGACGCTTTGATCTTTTTCTGTCTTTGGATTTTGGTCTGGATTCACGTTCTGAAGAAGAGGACTCTGACCTATATTTATGACCAGAAGTTTTTAATTTGTCTTTGTTCTCGAGAGCAGGTCTGGACTCGTTTTTTCTAGAGGATCCGTATTTACCCTCCAGGGAATGACTCTGCAGCGGAGATGCAGATGACCCTGCACTGGGAATTTTGGGCGACTCTTTAGACCGTGGTCTACGCTCAGGAGAAAGATTTGATTTCTTGGTCAATGCTGCTCTAGACCTACTCTCTCCATCTCTGCTACGAATAGGTGAAGATTCTTCTGTCAACCTGCTTCTACGTGACGTCTGCGAGACAGGAGAGGCGGGTGGACTTGGCCCACGTGCAGTCTTATTTAGGGGCTCTGCACGTACTGTTGTCTTGTATGTCTTATCTTGTTCAGGAGAGGATCTATTATGCAGCCCTTTTGGTTCTGGTGAAGAACTGTACCTTTTTTTGCTGGACTCTAACTTCCTATCTGTTTTTCTGGATGAACCTCTCTCAGATGAAAGTGATCTTGATCTTCTTGATTTGGATCTAGATACAGACCTCTGGGATCCACTCCTTGAAGAAACCTTTTTCTGGACTGGAGACACAGACCGTGATGAAGATTTTCTCCTGGAGGACTGAGGTTTGTCTCTGGGAGACACCAACCTCTTTTGCGTCATTCTAGAGGACTGTTGCTTAGGAGGAGATCGTGAGCGAGACTTATTCTTTCCATATAATTGTGGACTACGGCTACGTGACCTGGAAGCCATAGAAGAAACAGAGGGCGACCTTCTCTTTTGAAGTCTTGAGTTAGATCGTGACCGGTCTTTATCACGATACATCGCAGGAGGAGACCTCGCCCGTTTTTGTTCAGATTTAGACAGGTTCTTCTGCTTTAGTGATGGAGAGCGTGATCTTGCTCTCTTGAATGGTGAGCGAGTGTGCGACCTTTCCTGTCTGTCAGATGAGCGGGATGGTGACCTTGCCTTTCTTCGAGGAGAGCGCGTGACGGGGCTTGCACGTCGAATTGGTGACCTAGATGGCGATCTTTTAGATGAACGGGTACGAGACCCTTCAGTCTTTTTAGGAGTTTCAGATCTCTCTCTCTGAGTGAATTTGTTTTTATCACCACGGATAGACCTCTCTTTATCACGATGGTGACGTGGAGGTGTTAGTGATGTAGATCTCTGCCTTCGCTGGGGAGTTTTGGACTTGGAGCGAGGTGGCGGCGTTGGAGATGGCGCTCGTGCTTTTGGGGGAGACTTAGAGGGAGAACGAGCTTTGCGCGTCGGACTTTTGGATTTTCTGCGTCTAGGAGGAGTAGAAGGCGATCTGGCTTTGCGCGGAGGCGTTACTGATCGACCTTTCCTTGGCGGGCTCTTCGAAGTGGAACTCTTTCTTCCAGGAGGGCTTCTTAATTTGCGCTGCCTCTGAGGACTAGGAGAAGAACTTTTCTTTGACCTCCTATCTCGGTCCACCTGTCTGACCGGAGAGAGTCTCGTCCTCCTGTCCTCGGTTTGCGTTACTGACTTTCCATGCTTATCTCCAGAATCTGCTTTGTAACTTTTACTTTGCTTGCCACCAGCCTGACCCTTTCGCACGTCTTTGATCTTTTCATGATCAGAAGCTTCACTTCCCGATGAAGAGGACGAAGAGGAGGATGAGGAAGATGAGGATGATGATGAACGTGTAGTTTTCGAAGTCTTACTTGGGGCTGGTGGTGAGCGCTTATTACCAACGCGTTTGTCATATTTGGATGAACTCTCCTTGGGTGCTCGGTCTGGGGAGGCTTGCTCTCGAGATGGACTTCTCTCTCTCCTAGACCCTTTAGATGATTGAGTCTGAGTAGCAGGAGATCGCCGACGAGGAGGAGGAGGAGGAGGAGAATCTTTCCCCCGCAACCCTTCTGCTCCTTTTGCGTCCCCCACTGGACTCTCCCGTCGGCTTCTCTTTCTGGGTACCGGACTGGAGGCGGGGGAGGTTTCTCGGGAAGGTGGTTGGTACAAATTCTTCTCAGCCTTGTCTCGGTGTCTGTCTTCTCTTTTATTTCGGTCAGCGGCTGCCCGGGAATCATTGCGCCTTCTCGGAGACAGAGATACTGAACGGTCTCTGATAGCTGGCTCTTTCCTCGAACCCTTCTGTCAAAGGAAACATAACAGGCAAAGGTTACTTACAATAAAAAAATACTTGGATACCAGTCAAAAATAAAAAAAATAAAAATAAAATGAACCCCAAAAAGCCCACATATGTGGCCGAAACGTTAAAATCCCACTATGGGCTACATCTAATTTCCTTAGTCTGTTAGGCAAACATGTACCTTGCATCAACTCTACCCACATTTACTTTGAAGCAGCTGCATACTCATCAGATCCTCCCAAAAAGACTATTTTTGTAATTTCCTGTCCAGGGGACCGGACACTTGTGGTAGCTCTATCCTCAGAAGAGTGACTGCCCCCGGCCCTCACTGCCCCGTGACCATTGCCAATTTTGTGGCAATCCACGTGTAATGGAAGGGAACATTGGATGGTACCGATATTGAGCACCCACTCATGATTAGGCTCCACCCCCACAAGTCAGGTAATCCTGCACTACATTTTTCTTCCTTAACCGTTGAAATCCAACGGAACACTGGTGGGGCAATGTTCCGCCGTTGTTTTCTCTTACTATTTTTACCGGCACGCCCGAGAAACGATCCAGCGTGCAGCTGGCTGGTCACAGAGACAAGCAAAGACAAGATAGTCTCTGATCACCTCTATGGCCTTGGAGGACCAGAGCGATGTCATTACCTCACTAATGGTCTAGGGAGTAAGGGAACACTCTTTTGGGGGATTTTTTGCTTTTTTTAAAAAGGAAAGAGATTGGGGGTCTTGCTGACCCCTAGATCTCACCATAAAGAGGTCCTGGCATCCTTTATTTCTATGACAAGTAATGTTTACATTCCTTGTAGGAGGAATAGAAAAACAAAAAACAACACACACACACACACACACACACACACATTAAGGGGACAGTGTAAAAAGGGGAAAAAAACAAACAAAAAAAAAAACACACAACCATCACCCACTCCACTCCTTCCTGCTTACGCCTGTCACTCTAGCACACACTTGATGACCTCAGTACAGATGGCACTAGTTTGGGACAGATGGCACTGGCGGGTGACACTGGTTGGCAGTGGCAGGTTTCACACCAAGCCGAGTGCAACTGTGAAACTGACAACAGAGAGGGGAGAGAGCTGTCAGAATTGAGCTTGATGTGGGGGTGGGTGATTTAGAAAGGGGGCGGGCCACATACACGTAGCGGCCCGCCCAGATACCATCCCATTGGCTGGTGTAATACAGCTCCTCTCTCCTCTGTTACTTGTCAGTTTCGCACACTCAGCGCGGCGCTTGATGCTGCCAGAGCCGCTGAGTGTGGAGAAGGAACGGCGGGTCAGAGTAAAATATCGGCCTAATTTTGATAATCGGCCGATGCCGATCAAAAATGGCCAAATATCGGCCGATCTCTAGTTCACACCACACATGTGAGGCATCGCCGCGATCGTTAGAGCGAGAGCAATAAATCTATCACTAGATCTCTTCTACCTCTAAACAGGTAACCAGTAAAAAGTTTTAAAGCATCGCCTATGGAGATTTTTAAGTACCATAGTTAGTTGCCATTCCACGAGTGTGCCCAATTTTAACCACTTAGGGAAAGAGACTCTTGACACTTCTCGTTTACAAAATTAAAATAAAATTTTTTTTGCTCGAAAATTACTTTCAACCCTCAAATATAATTACCGTATATACTGAAGTATGAGCCGAGGTACCCAATATTACCCCAATAAACCGGGAAAGCTTATTGACTCGAGTATAAGCCTAGGGGGGGGGGGGGGGGATGTAGAAGCTACTGTAAGTGGAAAAGAGGGTTAACAATGCCCATTTGCACGCCTCACTGTGCCCATTGCCTGTGACCGAGTCTTCTTAGACTGCGAGCGGCGTCCATTGTTTAAATATCGCGGCTTCCTCCTGGTCTTGTTCCGTGATAGGCGTTTCAAGCACGCACTGTGTTCAGTGGTCCGCCAATCACGGACGTCTTTTCATCCTCGGACAAGAGAACGTCCATGATAGGCGGAACACAGTGCCTGCTGGGAAACGGAGTCCGAGAATGAGAGGACCTCCGTGATAGGCGGAACACTCACAGTGTTTGCTGGAAACGCCTATTACGGAAGGGACCAGGAGAAAGGCGCAATATTTAAACAATGGATGCCGGCCGCAGTATAAGAATATTTTTAGGTACTGACTCGAGTATAAGCCGAGGGGGTGTACTTTCAGCCCTAGAAAAGGGCTGAAAAACTCGGCTTATAATATATTTTCCCTTTCAGACACCCTAGAGAATAAAATAGCGGTCGTTGCAATACTTTGTCACACCATATTTGAGCAGAGGTCTTACAAGCGCATTTTTTTGGGAGAAAATAAATAAATAAATACACCGACTTAAAAAATAAGACAAGTTAGCCCAAATGTTTTTTATTGGGCAAGATGATGTTGCGCCGAGTAAATTGATGTCACGCTTCAAAATTGCGGCCAAACTTTTACCCTTAAAAAACTTCTACAGGTTACCAGTTTAGAGTTACAGAGGAGGTCTAGTGCTAGAATTATTGCTCTAATGACAGGACCTCTTTAATGTGAGATCTGGGGTCAAAAAGACCTCAGATCTTACCTTAACACTTAAAGCGGAGCTCCAGCTGTTAAAAAAAAAAATTAGAAGTCAGCAGCTACAAACACTGTAGCTGCTGACTTTTATTAAGCACAGTTACCTGTTCAGTGTGCCCACGATGTCGGCTGCCCGAGGCCGATCGGATCAGGTCCCGGTGCAGTCAAAGTAAGGGAAACAGGCAGTGGAGCCTCGCGGCTTCACTGACCGTTTCCTACTGCGCGGGTTGCGCGGCGCTTTGTGAATGGACGGCTGTCTTCTGGGGACACAGGTCACAGAAGACAGCACGCCCAAATGTCCCAAAAGACAACGTGGAGGAGGAGAAGGCAGAAGATTACCACGGAATAGGAAGTGGCAGATTAGGACGATCTGCCTAGCAACAGCCACTTCTGGCAAGTATAACATTTATTTATTTTTCAAATTTTTTGGAGCCTTTTTGTCTATTTTTTTTTTACGGTGGACCTCCGCTTTAACTGCAATTAAAAACATTTCCCCTTTAACCACTTCAGGACCACCTCACGCCGATATATGTCGGCAGAATGGCACGGCTGGGCACATCCACATACGTTGCCCTTTAAGAGCCCAGCCTAGGTGCGCTTGCGACCCGATCCTGAGCTCCACGCCCGCGGGATCCGATCGCCGCGGGTGTCCTGCGATCGGGTCACAGAGCTGAAGAACGGGGAGAGGTAAATGTAAATAAAGCTCTCCCCGTGCTTCCTAGTGAGACTGTCACTGATCATCTGTACCCTGTCATTAGGGAACGACAATCAGTGACGTCACTCGCCAAACCACGCCCCCCCCCACAGTAAGAAAACACATCTCCTTCAGTGCCCCCTACAGGTTAACCCCTTCACTGCCAGTGTCATTTTTATGGCACTGATCGCTGTAAAAATGACAATGGTCCCCAAAAAAAAAATATGAATAAAAATGACATAAAACTATCCCCTATTTGTAGACGCTATAACTTTGGCGCAAACCAAACGCTTATTGCGATTTTTTTTTTACCAAAAATATGTAGAAGAATACGTATCAGCCTAAACTGAGAAAAAAAAATGTTTATATATTTTTTGGGGGATATTTATTATAGCAAAGTACAATATTGCATTTTTTTCCAAATTGTCGCTCTATTTCTGTTTACAGCGCAAAAAATAAAAACCGCAGAGTTGATCAAATACCACCAAAAGTTCTATTTCTGGGGGAAAAAAAAGGACGTAAATTTTGTTTGGGAGCCACGTCGCACGACCGCGCAATTGTCAGTTAAAACGACGCAGCGCCGAATCGCAAAAAGGGGCCTGTTCCTTTAGCTGCAAAATAGTCCGGGGCTGAAGTGGTTAAAGACTATTGGGCGGAAGTGATGTTTGACGTCACTTCCATCATCCAATGTTATGGAGCCGAGCGAGGGCCATCTTTCCCTCACTTGGTTCCAGAACTGTCAGGGGGGGGGGGGGGGGGCCTCCGGTAAGCGGTGGACCCTCTCCCGATGTGTATTCGCTGCGAGATCACTCCGCAGAGACTGCTTTCACCCTAAAGAGGACCGCGCGCCGTTTCTGAAAACACTGGGGTTATGGCAGCTAGCCGCTGCCATAACAGTATTTTTCATCAAAGTACAGACAGACGTACAGCTACGGCAGTTTGTGGTAAGTGGTTTAAGCGTGACATGTTAGGTATCTATTTACTTGGCGTAACATCTTTCTCATTATACAAAAAAGTTGGGGTATATATATATATATATATATATATATATATATATTTTTTAATGAAAAAAATTTTTTTACCCCAAAAAGTAGCGTTTAAAAAAACCGCTACGCAAATACTGTGTGACATTAAAAAATTTCAACGCTCACCATTTTATTCTCTAGGGTCTCTAAATACAGAAAGGGGTTCGAGAAAACCGTTTAGCGCAAGTGTCAGGAGCAGGACACCAATTACTGGGAGTACAGGGATAGGTGGGTGGATTTTCACATCGCTGCCCCCCCCCGAATCACCAAGAACAGCAAACACCGACGCCAGGGTCATACAATCACTCACCTCCCTGGGGGGTGGCTCTGGGCTCCGCCCCCTGTCACCTCTGCGATTTCGGGTGGGGGTGACGGATCGCGGTCTTTCTGGGCTCTGCCTATTGGTGTTTGACTTGTTCTGTCTGTCGACTTTGTTTTTATTGGGACTGCCTCTGGATCTACATTGAAATAAAATAAAAGGGTAAATGATACAATGAAGAGCAAAACACAGAAGAATATCTGGAGGCGATGGGGGGGGCTATAACATTATACAATGGTGACCCCTCACTTCAACAAACCCCCCCCCCACGTGTGATCTAACATTCCAATGATAAACCACAAAGCGTAACCTACATTTGGGATTAGCGGCATCCTCTCCCACCCAACTCCACAGCCCAATATAGGGGTACAGGACTGCTGGGGGACCTCTAATCGGTTATCTCTACAGCCTCCCCCTCCCAAATCCACAGCCTGTGGGGTGCTGCTGAGGACTGGACCTTATGGAGGAGTCTTTATCCTCCACCCAATGCCACAACCCAATACAGGGGTGTTGTACTGCTGGGGTCAGGACCTATATAGAAAGAATGGGGGGGGGGTAGTATCTTTAGCCCTATGGGATTGCTGGTGTCGGGACCTATAAATGGGCAGAAACAACAGGGGGGGGGGGGGGATAATATCCACAGCCTATATGGTCCTGCAGGATAACAGAGGACATCACGAGGAGAAATCTTCAGGGGGGGGGGGGGGGGGGAATAATATCCACAGCCTATATGGTCCTGCAGGATAACAGAGGACATCACGAGGAGAAATCTTCAGGGGGGGGGGGGGGGGGATAATATCCACAGCCTATATGGTCCTGCAGGATAACAGAGGACATCACGAGGAGAAATCTTCAGGGGGGGGTTTGCCTCCACAGCTTATATAGTGCTATGGGACTGGGGAGGAGAGGGCCATCATTGTATCTTTAGCCCACACCCAACTCCACATGGTACGGAAATCACAGAGGATAGCATCTTCAGCCTCCCCCGCCCAATAGAGGGATACGAGATTGCTGGGGATAGGACCTCCACCCAACTCCACACCTCGTACAATGGTACAGGATGGGTAAGGAGAAGGGGGGGGGGGGGTATCAGAGTTATTGACAAAACATTTAGAGTTGTGTTCTGCTTCTCTCCTTTATATTCTAATTTGAAACATTGATAAAGCATGGAATATAAAAAAAAAAAAAAAAAAAAATTATATTTATAGAGATGTACCTGCTGGGGGAACGGCTCCCTTCCCCCGAGGACGAGTTGTGTTTTGGGGAATTGCTCTGTGACCTGTAAGTAGACGGTGACATCAGGAGATGGGAAAACCTCAATGATTCATCTGATTACATTCACCCCACTCAGGAACCGTCTCCCTTACCTCTTACTCTTCTTGTCCTTCGATTTTCTCTTGCTTTTCGGGCTGGGTGACCTGAATTCAACACATCAACAGACCATAAGAGATAACAGAATACATTCACCTCAATGACACAAGATTGGTGCCTGCTAAACATCATTACAAGCTCAACCCAAATATCCTCACCCCGCCCCCAACTCCAGAGACCCTCGCCCCGCCCCCAGAGACCCTCATCTCAAACTGAACCCAACCAGAACCCCAAAGATCCTCATCCCAAACCCAACCTGAACCCCAGCAGAGCTCCTCATCCCAACCTGAACCCCAGCAGAGCTCCTCATCCCAACCTGAACCCCAGCAGAGCTCCTCATCCCAACCTGAACCCCAGCAGAGCTCCTCATCCCAACCTGAACCCCAGCAGAGCTCCTCATCCCAACCTGAACCCCAGCAGAGCTCCTCATCCCAACCTGAACCCCAGCAGAGCTCCTCATCCCAACCTGAACCCCAGCAGAGCTCCTCATCCCAACCTGAACCCCAGCAGAGCTCCTCATCCCAACCTGAACCCCAGCAGAGCTCCTCATCCCAACCTGAACCCCAGCAGAGCTCCTCATCCCAACCTGAACCCCAGCAGAGCTCCTCATCCCAACCTGAACCCCAGCAGAGCTCCTCATCCCAACCTGAACCCCAGCAGAGCTCCTCATCCCAACCTGAACCCCAGCAGAGCTCCTCATCCCAACCTGAACCCCAGCAGAGCTCCTCATCCCAACCTGAACCCCAGCAGAGCTCCTCATCCCAACCTGAACCCCAGCAGAGCTCCTCATCCCAACCTGAACCCCAGCAGAGCTCCTCATCCCAACCTGAACCCCAGCAGAGATCCTCATCCCAACCTGAACCCCAGCAGAGATCCTCATCCCAACCTGAACCCCAGCAGAGATCCTCATCCCAACCTGAACCCCAGCAGAGATCCTCATCCCAACCTGAACCCCAGCAGAGATCCTCATCTCAACCTGAACCCCAGAGATCCTCATCCCAACCTGAACCCCAGCAGAGATCCTCATCCCAACCTGAACCCCAGCAGAGATCCTCATCTCAACCTGAACCCCAGAGATCCTCATCTCAACCTGAACCCCA
Source organism: Rana muscosa (assembly GCA_029206835.1). Lineage (NCBI taxonomy): Eukaryota > Metazoa > Chordata > Amphibia > Anura > Ranidae > Rana > Rana muscosa. The sequence continues at coordinate 194,741,646 of CM055127.1, forward strand.
GAGATCCTCATCTCAACCTGAACCCCAGCGGAGATCCTCATCCCAACCTGAACCCCAGCGGAGATCCTCATCCCAACCTGAACCCCAGCGGAGATCCTCATCCCAACCTGAACCCCAGCGGAGATCCTCATCCCAACCTGAACCCCAGCGGAGATCCTCATCCCAACCTGAACCCCAGCGGAGATCCTCATCCCAACCTGAACCCCAGCGGAGATCCTCATCCCAACCTGAACCCCAGCGGAGATCCTCATCCCAACCTGAACCCCAGCGGAGATCCTCATCCCAACCTGAACCCCAGCGGAGATCCTCATCCCAACCTGAACCCCAGCGGAGATCCTCATCCCAACCTGAACCCCAGCGGAGATCCTCATCCCAACCTGAACCCCAGCGGAGATCCTCATCCCAACCTGAACCCCAGCGGAGATCCTCATCCCAACCTGAACCCCAGCGGAGATCCTCATCCCAACCTAAACCCCAGCGGAGATCCTCATCCCAACCTGAACCCCAGCGGAGATCCTCATCCCAACCTGAACCCCAGCGGAGATCCTCATCCCAACCTGAACCCCAGCGGAGATCCTCATCCCAACCTGAACCCCAGCGGAGATCCTCATCCCAACCTGAACCCCAGCGGAGATCCTCATCCCAACCTGAACCCCAGCGGAGATCCTCATCCCAACCTGAACCCCAGCGGAGATCCTCATCCCAACCTGAACCCCAGCGGAGATCCTCATCCCGAAGATGCTCATCCCACACCCAACCCTAAGCTCTGACATCTGAGGCTCACCGGTGTTTCTTCTTCTTTGATGAAGACCTGGAAGGAGGAGAAGGAAGACTTTACAGTTACAAGGCTGATGATTTGGGGGCCGTGTTTATTTCGTCGACCAAATGAATACTATTTTAGTCGACAAACAAACAATTGAGATGACTAGAATAAGACTAAAACTAAAATGAAATTTGACTTCAGAAGTAACACTGGTCTGTAATGAATGTTCACACCTCAATACCATAAATAATAACATGTGGGATTTCTCACTCCAGCCGTATAGAATGAGTTTGGAAATTGTAGAGAAATGTTCACTAATGCATTACAAATTAATTGCACTCATTAGATTTTGGACGACTAAAATGTACCGGAGATTTAGTCCAGGGCTGGACAACCCGGGCGCCAGGTCGCCATTGCGACTAGAATTAGCGACCTGGCGCCTGGGGCAGCACAGCTGGGGTATCCCTGTGTCTCCGTGCCCCCCCTCCGCGCGCCGGCCGGTAATTGAGGCCACGGCTTTGCGGCCTTCTGCAGGCCTATGCTTCCTTCTGTGAACTAGCGCCATCTTGTGGGTGGCAGTTGGTATGACAACCAGCAATGCTAATGGAGTTTCCCTGTCTGTTTTCACTGCCATCTCCTTCCCTCTAATTAGAACCCCCAAACATTATATATATTTTTTATTCTAACACCCTAGAGAATAAAACGGCGGTCGTTGCAATACTTTCTGTCGCACCGTATTTGCGCAGCGGTCTTACAAGCGCACTTTTTTGGGAAAAAAATACACTTTTTTTTAATAAAAAAAATAAGACAACAGTAAAGTTAGCCCAATTTTTTTTTATATTGTGAAAGATAATGTTACGCTGAGTAAATTGATACCCAACACGTCACGCTTCAAAATTGCGTCCGCTCGTGGAATGGCGACTAACTTTTACCCTTTAAAATCTCCATAGGCGACGTTTAAAAAATTCTACAGGTTGCATGTTTTGAGTTGCAGAGGAGGTCTAGGGCTAGAATTATTGCTCTCGCTCTACCGATTGTGGCGATACCTCACGTGCGGTTTGAACACCACTTTCATATGCGGGCGCTACTCACGCATGCGTTCGCTTCTGCGCGCAAGCTCGGCAGGACGGGGCGCGTTCCTGGCTCCTAACTTTTAGCTGGCTCCTAGATTCCAAGCAAATTTGTCAAGCCCTGATTTAGTCGACTAAATCTCAGTAAAACAATTGCAGAAGACTAAAACTAAATCCAAATTTGGGGGGGGGGGCGGGGCAGGGGGTGTACACTGCAGAGTAAACTGATCTTAGTGAACTTACAGAACATTCGAAGAAAAGCGTTCTGTATGGATCATGAGATTACAGAGATGACTGGTAAAGGTGGAGGTTTTATTACAAAACGTCAATAAAAGTCGGAGAGCAGGAGGTGTGACGGAGTTACCTGTGCTTCCGGGACTTGGACTTCTTCTCTTTATGGCTGGAGGATGGGCTGGTAGACCTGAGGGAGACACAGATTATAGATCAGAGAGGCGGCATTCCCCGGGGAGTTCCGGCGTGTGAGCAGCACACAATACACAACCTGAAGATCGGGCGGGGGAGGGGGTGAAGTCACTGAGCTGATCTGTCAGACATTACACACACACACAGCTCCAGAGTCCGCTCATCTCCTATATAGAATGACTGTCAAATGTCTCTTCATTGTGGAGACGCTCCAAACTCCATTCATACGACAAAGAGCCTCCCCACAATCCTCGTACCCCCACCCCCAGAACACGTACATATGGCACCAGCCTCAACCCCCCCCCCCCCCACATATAGATGGCACCATCCTGACCCCGCCCCCTCACACACAGATGGCACCATCCTCACCCCCATACAGAGGGCACCATCCTCCCCCACCCAATAAAAGGACAACATCCTCAAACCCCCCCCCCCCCCACACTGAAGGCACCATCCTCAGCTCCCCCCCACACTGAAAACACCATCCTCAGCTCCCCCCCACACTGAAAACACCATCCTCAGCTCCCCCCACCGCCCCTCACACTGAAGGCACCATCCTCAGCTCCCCACACTGAAGGCACCATCCTCATCCCCCCCCCCCACACTGAAGGCACCATCCCCATCACCCCCCCCCTCCCTCCATACAGAGGGCACCATCCCCATCACCCCCCCCCTCCCTCCATACAGAGGGCACCATCCCATCACCCCCCCCTCCCTCCATACAGAGGGCACCATCCCCATCACCCCCCCCCTCCCTCCATACAGAGGGCACCATCCCCATCACCCCCCCCCTCCCTCCATACAGAGGGCACCATCCCCATCACCCCCCCCTCCCTCCATACAGAGGGCACCATCCCCATCACCCCCCCCTCCCTCCATACAGAGGGCACCATCCCCATCACCCCCCCCCCTCCCTCCATACAGAGGGCACCATCCCCATCACCCCCCCCTCCCTCCATACAGAGGGCACCATCCCCATCACCCCCCCTCCATACAGAGGGCACCATCCCCATCACCCCCCCCCCTCCCTCCATACAGAGGGCACCATCCCCATCACCCCCCCTTCCTCCATACAAAGGGCACCATCCCCATCACCCCCCCTCCCTCCATACAAAGGGCACCATCCCCATCACCCCCCCCCCTCCATACAGAGGGCACCATCCCCATCACCCCCCCCCCTCCATACAGAGGGCACCATCCCCATCACCCCCCCCCCTCCATACAGAGGGCACCATCCCCATCACCCCCCCCCTCCATACAGAGGGCACCATCCCCATCACCCCCCCTCCCCCCATACAGGGGGCACCACCCCCGCCCCCCCATACAGGGGGCACCATCCCCATCACCCCCCCCCGCCCCCATACAGAGGGCACCATCCCCATCACCCCCCCCTCCATACAGAGGGCACCATCCCCATCACCCCCCCCTCCATACAGAGGGCACCATCCCCATCACCCCCCCCCCCTCCATACAGAGGGCACCATCCCCATCACCCCCCCCCCTCCATACAGAGGGCACCATCCCCATCACCCCCCCCTCCATACAGAGGGCACCATCCCCATCACCCCCCCCTCCATACAGAGGGCACCATCCCCATCACCCCCCCCCTCCATACAGAGGGCACCATCCCCATCACCCCCCCCCCTCCCTC